>CAMZMU010000059.1:35419539-35550693 GCA_947311845.1 Poa pratensis | reverse complement strand
AAAATGCATACATGAACTTTGCACTTTAATTGCTTATATTCCAATCATATTTGCATCATAAGGGTTATATCAATGTTTTATAATGATTTTGGGAATATTCATTTATTTCCTATTTTTATGGAATTAACCCTGCACAGGCAGAAAACCCCGTTTTCTTATTTTAATGTTTCAGGGACCCAAACGTCAACGAAATCACCTGGAAATTTACGGGCGTCAATATTTGGAAGGAAGAAGACTGTGGGCGAAGGAAGCAACAAACGGAGGCCCGGGCCAAAGGGGTGGCCCACGCGGCCAGGTACTGTGGCCGCGTGGGACCCACCCGTTTGGGCCTCGTGGCTCCGTTGCCGTCGATCTTCGCTCCACCGACATCGTCTTGACCTAAAAACGCCTATAAAAAAGGTCCCCCGACGTTCTCTGGAAGGAGCGCCGCACAAACACAGAAACACCGAAACGGAGATCAGGAGCTGCAGATTGGAGGGGGAAAACTCCGGCGGGGCGCTGCCGGCGTGGTCTCCATCTTCTCCATCGACTTCTCCACCGTCTCCATGATGAAGAGGGAGTAGTCCACCTCTGGACTATGGGTTTGTGGAAGTAACTTATGTATCTCTCCTCTCTTGAGCTTCACTAATTAGCACCGTATGAGCTGCTGAACATGATTACGGTCACCGTTGTAATACCTTTGTGGTGGATCTTTATGAGTTAATATATGTTTGAGATTGCAATGTTTGTTTCAGTTATGAGTATAGATGCATATTATGTACCCCGTTCTTGTCTACTTGTTTTGATCAAGCATGTTTATGAGAGCGTGTGTGGGGGAACGTGTGCATTAGTTGGAGTAACGGGGGTGGCTAGTGCAGTGAACGTGAGAGAAAGTTCTGCGATCCACTTTGGTATCTTTACCTTACTTTGTTACCTCACTAGGGATAAACTAAAATACCATGCTACCGGGGATGTGGGCGTGACCATTGCCACTACTCCATGACTAGATCTAGCATGTTCTTATTTTCACTTCATGTCATGATACTTAATGCTATACTCTGAGTTATCTTAATTACTGAGGTGTTATGATTTAGTTCGCATCTTGGTGGAGTATAAGAGAGGTTAATAACCAAAAGATCTCTATGTTAGGACGTGATGCCCATATATCTAAGTAACTTGTTATCAAACCCTGTGTTGCAATCTCATATGTTAACTGTGTGTGTTCCATTGTCTACCACTTTATAAAGAGAGAGTGCATTTGTGAAACCATGAACCCCAGTCCATTTTTAATCATAAGAAACACCTTTCCAACACCATATACCACTTTTCTATTTTCAGCCATCATTAAATCCGAAAATACAAAAATACTTTTCATCTTGCATACATCATTCAAAAACCCAAAAATATCATTTACCATTGCATCCACCATCATTGCATATTTATTTCTTGTTTGCATTGCATAACTATCCTGATATCATTCTTACACCTTGTGCTTGACAACCACAGGTGAGGTTGAGGACCAAAACATCTAACCTTGTTTTGTAGGTAACCAAAAGAAGGATAAGAAGATAAATCTACCACTTCAGATTCCCCGAGAGTTCGATATTAAACCCTCGAGTCACCCCTCGTGGGGAAAACTGTCTTCCACTTACTATACACTCTGCACTTGGAGTCTCAACCTAATCCCGTTTATTTTGCAGGTATCAAGCCTTGCTCTTCGGGATCATCAAGACGTTTTCTGGCGCCGTTGCCGGGGAATCGTAGCTGAGAGATTTATCCAAGGGTGTGCATCATCGCATTCATCTCACAACAAAGTCAACGTCACCAACTTGTGCTAACACCTAAGCTTGGGGAGGTTGCACCTACGTGAGCACCATCTTATCCATCTTTACTTACAAAGCAATTTATTTTTTTGTTAGTGTCATTGCATATCATATCATATTTATTTCAGTTTTGCATAAAAAATTAAAAATACCAAAAAAAACTTGCTAAAATGGGAGAAAGAACTAAGTTGTGTGACTACACAAACACTCCTAATGATCAATTTATCACGAGAGCTATTGCCACACCTAAGATAAATGCTGAGAGTTATGAAGTAAGTCCTAGTTTGTTGAACTTGATAACTAGGGAACAATTTGGTGGTAGTGCTATGGAGGATGCCTCTATGCATCTTCATGACTTTGTTGAAATATGTGACATGCAAAAGTTTAAAAATGTGGAAAGTGATATCCTAAAACTGAAGTTATTTCCTTTTTCACTTAGAGGAAAAGCTAAAGAGTGGTTGCATTCCTTGCCATCTGGTAGTATTAATTCTTGGGATGATCTAAAAGAAGCTTTCATTAAGAAATATTATCCCCCTGTTAAAATTTTGCAAAATAGAAACAACATCCTTTCTTTTAGGCAAAATGAAAATGAACATGTTGCTATGGCTTGGGATAGGATAAAACTTATGCTTAGAACTTGTCCCTCACATGGAGTTAATGAATGGACCATATTACACTCTTTCTACAATGGTTTAAACTACATGTCTAGAAACATACTTGATTCTGCTGCTGGAGGTGCTTTTATGAGTAAGACTATAGTAGAAGCTAAAAATATATTGGAAAGCATTTTACAAAACTATAGTCAATGGCATACTGATAGGGCACCTAATCCTTCTAAGAAAGTGAACTCTATTGAAGAAACTAATGATTTGTCATCTAAAATGGATACTATTCTTGCTTTGCTTAATAAACCTAGTGTTGAAAATGTTCCTTTGCAAGAACTAGTTGGAAACAATTCTGAAAATATTGATGTCAACTTCATTAGGAACTATGGTAATAATGGGTATGGTAACAACAATTATAACTCTTATAATAAACCCCCATATGTTCCCAACAATCGTCCTTTTGTTCCATATCCTAATGCTAATGATAATAATTGGAAGCCTATGTTATCACGCAATGATAATTCTGAGGCTAACAAAATTCTCATGGAACAAGTTGCTAGTCATAATACCATGATACAAGAGTTGAATAAGTCTGTTGCTTCTATTAGTTCTGATATTAAAGGCTTACAACTCCAAGCTGCAGGACTAGACAAAGCTTTGTCTAAACTAGCTGATAATCAAGCCACTTTATTGAGTATGTCTGCAGGGAAACCACAAGCATCACCTGTGGTTGGAATGAATTCTGTTAACATTGCTGAAAATGTTCCTCTTACTTTGGAGGAAACTCTTGATGAATTATTGAACTACCCTGAATATTTGTTGCCACTCATGTCTCAACTTGGTAGTTTAAAAGAAGAAGCTAAAGAAACTGAACATGATGAATCTCTTATGCTGATTGAGTTGGAAAAGAAAGTTGAGGAAGTTAAAATGCTTAATGAAGTCAAGGATCCTTTGCTTGACTTAGAAAATTGTAGCTTGCATGAATTAATATCTATCTTACAAAAATTTGCAAGTGATCCTTCCATCAACACTAACCAAGCAGGTTTTGGTTCTTATATTGCTAATCATGTCTTGAAAGAAAAGATTGCTAGGTACAACCAAGAGGCTATGATACCACCTAAGCTTGGGGATATGTGGATACCTAAGGTACTAGTAACTATTGGAAAAGAGACACACCATGCCATACTTGATCTAGGATCTAGTGTCTCTGTTTTATCTAAAGAACTATATGAAGTGCTTGAATTGAAAAATCTTGAAAAATGCTCTATTGAACTAGCACTTGCTGATGACTCTATTAAACATGCTTTGGGAAAAGTAAGTGATGTTATGGTAGAGTTACATATGACTTTTGTGCCTGTGGATTTTCTAATCATGGATATGGGGAATAAAACCTCTAGTCCTATTATTCTTGGAAGACCTTTTCTTCGTACCACAGGTGCTATCATTGATTCAAAGGAAGGGAATGTAAAGTTTCAGTTTCCACACAAGAAGTGCATGGAACACTTTCCAAGGAAGAGGGAACCACCAAAGTTCAAGCTCCCTCATGAGCTTCGTCCACAATAAAACAACAAGTAAGAAGCCTAGCTATATGGCTATAAAGAAAGCGCTTTGCGGGAGGCAACCCGGTTATTTTTGTGTGTGATTTTTCTTTGTGTCCTCTTGCTGTAACAAGAGTTTGTGTCTAGTTTAGGTTCTGGAGTTTTAATAAAGTGCCAAGTTTTACCCTTTTTGGTTTGAAAAAGTTGCTTATAGCGTTCGGAGATTTTATTCCTGCACAAGTCAGTGCACGGTATGATTTTTAATTCTTATTCTGTAACTCCGAATGAGCTCATATTTGAACTGTAGTTGCAACTTTTCATCCTCTGTATGCATGAATTTTTTCGGAATTTTTCGAGAAAGTTTGGTAGGGTAGAAAAATACGTTTTGCTGCTGCTGTTTTTCTGGACAGATTCTGTCCCATTTTGTTTGATGCATGCTTTGAGCTTTTAAGTTGAATCTTTTTGATCCAATTGAGTTTATGAGTAGGCATACAACATTATACACTTTCTGGACATGTCATATGAATTTTTGTTCAAGGATTATATGCAGCAAGGAACCTATTTGTTTATCACTATTAATGCACCCCACAGAAAAGAGATGGGAGAAACGGTGTTTTGAAGTTTTTTCACAGGGATTGGAGGAGATGCACCAAGAGCTATCCAAGGATGGTGAAGACCATAAGCTTGGGGATGTGAAGACAACCCCGCTGGACCTACACACTCTCGGTTTGCACACGTCCAACTTCTGTTTTTCGATCGAAACACTTTATCGCATAAACTTGGAGCGTCGTTTTTTGTTTTTGTTTGAGTCTTGAGAGACCACCACACTATCAATTATATATGAGAGAGCTACTGGAAATATGGGTTGAAATATGTTGGATGCTTTTATAAGATTGGGAAAAGGGATGTTTGATTGATTTTTAATGATACATATAGTTGCATGATTCATGAGCTTGTTTATGAGTAATAGTTTGCAAATTCTTTTTGTAGAGCTATCACTTATTCATGTTTTGGTGCTGATTGTTATTTCACTTGGTTTAACATGGATTAGTTAGTTCTATGGACACTCATGCATGCATCTAGATGGTCAACTTTCTCCCTTTTGCTAGCCCAAAAACTCCAACAAGCAAAAACTTGTTTCCAACACCTTCAACCAAAGTTATTCCAGTGAGTCCACCATATCTACCTATTGGCTTTATGCTATTCCGAGTATGTTTAACATGTTGTTTGTGTTATCTTACCTCTGAATGAAAATGTTTATGTTATTGATTGCAATGGAAAAAATTGGTTATATAGCTCTCACGAACTTGATGCACAATGTTCTTTTATTTGCATAATAAAACTTGACCCATTGTGATTAAGATTATGATGTTTGTGGCTTGATGAATGTTTTGGGTTGGAAGTTAGCCCATATGTGCTGTCACATGGCAAGCTTTCAACACGCTCTTCATCTCATTTAGTTGATATCATGTGCTTTTGTCTATGGATGCTTATCATGTTGAAATAAATGTGGAAATAGAGTGAGTTTAAATGAGTTTGTGTAAATGGTTAGAGAGACGCCTGGGCCGCTAATCTAAGCCATGCATCATTCATGGTGGAAATTTACTTACATACTATGGTGAACCTTCTGTGATACACCTTGCAATAAAAAACTATTCCAAATGGTAAATAAAAAGGGTGTTGAGATTGTTCATTTTGTTTGTTTGTCTTGTCATTTTGATATGGGCTTGTTCCATATCTTGGGACAAGAGGTACCCCAGTTGACGCTCTTGATGATACTATTATGCTTACAATGATATTTAATTGAACTTGCTTTGTTTCCCAAGTTGAGTAACACATGGTGTAAGTACTTGTATTCAAGGGGCATGAGACATTCAACCCATTCTTTATCAAGCACACTACTCATATTTGCTTTCACTTTAACCTTAATCATTCAAGATGCTATGATAGGGGCAATGAGAGCTTGACACCAATGAATACCTTATTGCAATCATTAACTTAAGTAGAAGAGTTTGGAAGTTGGATGAAACTTATGCATGCTTTACCTCTACTCACATATACATCTTTCCAAAGTGTACACCTATCATATTCAGATTTTCATCTACACTCTATGACCATTGTAGGATGTTCTACTTATCATTATGCATACATGTGTTCCATATTACTTGCTACATGTTACACTTTGTGAACTATCAATGAACATCCTTGTCTTGAATACTTGATATCACTTCATAAACTATTTGCATATTGCTACTCCTTTGAAGAATGAATCATTTGACTATATGTAGCAATAGTAATCATCTTTGATATCCATTGTTAAGTATTAAATTGCAAAGTCCATGTTAGTTTTATCATCTTCATACTCGAGGACGAGCATGGATTAAGCTTGGGGATGTTGATGCATGTAAAATGCATACATGAACTTTGCACTTTAATTGCTTATATTCCAATCATATTTGCATCATATAAGGGTTATATCAATGTTTTATAATGATTTTGGGAATATTCATTTATTTCCTATTTTTATGGAATTAACCCTGCACAGGCAGAAAACCCGTTTTCTTATTTTAATGTTTCAGGGACCCAAACGTCAACGAAATCACCTGGAAATTTACGGGCGTCAATATTTGGAAGGAAGAAGACCTGGGCGAAGGAAGCGAACAAACGGAGGCCCGAGGCCAAACGGGGTGGCCCACGCGGCCAGGTACTGTGGCCGCGTGGGCCCACCCGTTTGGCCTCGTGGCTCCGTTGCCGTCGATCTTCGCTCCACCGACATCGTCTTGACCTAAAAACGCCTATAAAAAAGGTCCCCCGACGTTCTCTGGAAGGAGCGCCGCACAAACACAGAAACACCGAAACGGAGATCAGGAGCTGCAGATTGGAGGGGGAAAACTCCGGCGGGGCGCTGCCGGCGTGGTCTCCATCTTCTCCATCGACTTCTCCACCGTCTCCATGATGAAGAGGGAGTAGTCCACCTCTGGACTATGGGTTTGTGGAAGTAACTTATGTATCTCTCCTCTCTTGAGCTTCACTAATTAGCACCGTATGAGCTGCTGAACATGATTACGGTCACCGTTGTAATACCTTTGTGGTGGATCTTTATGAGTTAATATATGTTTGAGATTGCAATGTTTGTTTCAGTTATGAGTATAGATGCATATTATGTACCCCGTTCTTGTCTACTTGTTTTGATCAAGCATGTTTATGAGAGCGTGTGTGGGGGAACGTGTGCATTAGTTGGAGTAACGGGGGGTGGCTAGTGCAGTGAACGTGAGAGAAAGTTCTGCGATCCACTTTGGTATCTTTACCTTACTTTGTTACCTCACTAGGGATAAACTAAAATACCATGCTACCGGGGATGTGGGCGTGACCATTGCCACTACTCCATGACTAGATCTAGCATGTTCTTATTTTCACTTCATGTCATGATACTTAATGCTATACTCTGAGTTATCTTAATTACTGAGGTGTTATGATTTAGTTCGCATCTTGGTGGAGTATAAGAGAGGTTAATAACCAAAAGATCTCTATGTTAGGACGTGATGCCCATATATCTAAGTAACTTGTTATCAAACCCTGTGTTGCAATCTCATATGTTAACTGTGTGTGTTCCATTGTCTACCACTTTATAAAGAGAGAGTGCATTTGTGAAACCATGAACCCCAGTCCATTTTTAATCATAAGAAACACCTTTCCAACACCATATACCACTTTTCTATTTTCAGCCATCATTAAATCCGAAAATACAAAAATACTTTTCATCTTGCATACATCATTCAAAAACCCAAAAATATCATTTACATTGCATCCACCATCATTGCATATTTATTTCTTGTTTGCATTGCATAACTATCCTGATATCATTCTTACACCTTGTGCTTGACAACCACAGGTGAGGTTGAGGACCAAAACATCTAACCTTGTTTTGTAGGTAACCAAAAGAAGGATAAGAAGATAAATCTACCACTTCAGATTCCCCGAGAGTTCGATATTAAACCCTCGAGTCACCCCTCGTGGGGAAAACTGTCTTCCACTTACTATACACTCTGCACTTGGAGTCTCAACCTAATCCCGTTTACTTTTGCAGGTATCAAGGCCTTGCTCTTCGGGACCATCAGCATGCTAAAAGCGTAGCCACCAGCCCCATAGTATGGTGATAGATCTTTTTAGCAACATTTGCCTTATTTTTTGCAGACTTTTCCTGAGCTTCCTCCGATTTCTTGTACGCCACAAATTCTTCCCAGTAATCCTTATCTTCTCATACCTTTATCGAAGTCTGGAGTCTTATTTTTCTGGACAAACTCGTTGTTCAATCTTTTCTTCCAGTTCTTGAATAGCTCGGCCATCTTCTTAAGAGCCCAGTCCTGACTTTTTGCTCCATGTTTTTTCGGGCAATCTTTTCTGCCTCATTTGGATCCTCCTCAATCTGGATCCACCTCTGGCGCCAGGGTGAAATTAAGCATGAGCTTTCTCCAAAGTCTTTCTTTGCCCTCCTCGCCAACATATCTTACTCCTCCCTCCTTTGGCTGATGCCATTCTCGAACGGTGATCGGGATGTAGTCCCTAACAAGAACTCCGCATTGCTTTACCATTTTATTTTTAACACCAGGGGAGCAGTCGGTGTGCCGTCTTCAGCGACTTTTTCGATCCTGTACCTTTCTTGGTCGCCCAACTTTTTGGCTGGGCCTCGTTTTGTCCTTACAGACGATTTGCTCGATCCGGAGGGCTAAAAGAAGAAAGAGCGTTAATATATGTATATAGACAGCAGAGGCTTAATTAATATAATCTTTGGCTTCATTAATATATGTATATGCACCTCGCCGGAGTTTGCAACATTTAATGTTCCACCGGAGCCTTCGGCTTCTCCCTCGTCGGCTTCTTCCTCGCCGACTTCTCCCTCACCCCACCCGTCGGGTTCTACCTCACCGGAGCCGTCTCTTCGGTTGAGAGACTCATCTCCCTCACGGAGTTGTTCAAAACTGCGAGGTGACATCGCCAACATCTTCCGGCCCGCGGATTATATCCTTGAGGATGTTTTCCTGATTTTCGTCTCGTTCCATAGTTTCCGCAAATTAAGAACAATGCACAAAACTTTAGTTGGGTAACTTGTTCCATATGTCAAGATACATCTATCCACAAAAATGTGAATCGGATATGTGAATGCATATGTGAATACAAAGTTAAATTTGCTAATTTTGCTAACACCTTAATTTGCTAATTTTGCTAACACATAAATTTGCTAACACTTTAAATATTCTTAAACAAGCTATTTCTTAATTTTTCCTAAAACAGTACTAGCAATTCCTAACTTAAATTTTTCTGTTGCTCACAAAAATACAATCTAAAATTCTACAAACATCTACTGCCATATAGAAGTCAAAACAATTGAAGTTTAATTCAATTCAAATTAGTATCAAATTCAAATACTTTTATTTATTTCAGGAACTAGTCACACACCATTTATTCATCAATTATTCTCTATGCTCACAAAAATACAATCTAAAATTGTACAGATAGCTACTGGTATCTAGAAGGCAACACAATTGGATTTGACTCAAAATGATCTACCAAATTCTCTACACATTTGTTTTAGTCCAGAAGCATAATACCAAGTTTTAGCTATTGACTAAGTTCTTTTACTCTAAAAATTAAATTCTTTTAGGGTTACACAGTGTTGATTATTTGTGACCTAACTCATTTGGATTCAACTAAATTAGATTAACCAAATGACAATTAAAATTGTTATAGTACAGAAGTGGCTACAATCTTTATTTGAATACCTAATTAATTTTGTTGCTTAATTAATTCTACAAAAATTAGGGGTGCTAGGCTACTGCAATACAAAGTTAACACAATTGGATTCATAATTTTTGGATTATTAGAGTATCAGAAACAAACAAATTTACATAATTAATGTTCTGTACTATTTTAAATACCAGCAATTAATATTCATCTAAACAGGGTGAAACTAGTTTAGTTGCACAAACATTTTCATAAGCTATCCAGAGAATTTTGGTTTGAATTATTTGGATGTCTAAATCTCGAGTTACTGATTTTCAAAGTTGACAGATGATTTTAAATTGCGCGCGCATGGATAAGTTTAAAAATCTGACGAGCGGGGCCCGCTCGTCAGTGACCTATCTACTGCATGCGAAGTGTTCGAGCGGCGCCGCCGCGGCCGCGACGGCGACGGCAAGTCGGAGACCTACCTAGGGGGTACGGGAGGTGGTGGAGATGGTCACGAGTTCCTCCGCTTCCACGGCTCTGGCGTGCGGGCGGCGCGGCGCGGGCGTCGAGGACACGCCGAACATCGACGGCGGCGGCGGAGCGCGGCGTGGAGCGGCGCGGGCGTCGGCAGCCTGACGGCGTCGATTCTGCTCCGGCGCCGCGCTTTGTTTTCCTTGGTCGATTTGGTGATGAATGGGGAAGGAGAAGGCGCGACAGTTTATACCAGGCCTCATCGGTCCCGGTTCGTGGGAGGAACCGGGACCAATGAGTTGGCAATTTAATGCTAGATTGGCTCACGCGTCCATGGACTCATTGGTCCCGGTTCTTCGTATAAACCGGGACCAATGAGTCATTTTTCAAAATTATTTCAAATTTTTCAGTTCTGAATGTTGTTTCCGCTTTTTTTTCTTATTTAGGTGTTTGAATATGAATTTCAAATGGTTTTGAATCTGAAAAGACTTTCAACATGAAAAGTGTTTAAATTTGAATAAACAATCCAAAACCATTTTCTGTTTTCTAAAATAATTATTCTAACTATACAAACTATTAACCATTTTGCGATTTTTAATTAAAAATGCATTAACTTTATTGCATATTTTGAATTGACAAAACTTTCAACGTGAAAAGTGTTTGAATTTGT
This sequence comes from Poa pratensis, assembly GCA_947311845.1. NCBI lineage: Eukaryota > Viridiplantae > Streptophyta > Magnoliopsida > Poales > Poaceae > Poa > Poa pratensis. Next base: position 35,539,880 of record CAMZMU010000059.1, on the reverse strand, counting down.
ATAATAATCCAAAATCAATTTTACATTATTGTTGTCATTTTCAATTTAATATGGATAAATTCATATATTTAAATCGTAAGTCGAAATTCGACAAATAATCCGTAAGCAGAAGTAAATGCAGAACAATTTCAGTGAACCTATATTTATAAGATGAATGTTTGGTGTTGTAAAATGCAGTAGAAACCAGATAAAAATTATTTAATTCATTTATCTTTTCATAACTAACTCAAAATCAGATTACTTATTCAGATGCTAAAGATCATTAGTTGGAAATGCAGAGATAAAGAATACATTTTACACGATCGTCGTCGTAGATAGACAAACATTTTACACGATCGTCGTCATACATAGACGAACCATTTGTCCTAACCAACGATGTGGCTCAGGTTAGTCATACTCCTGCCTAGGCCTATAATACTTGTCCTCGTTGTCGTCGTAGTCGCCGCCGTCGTCGTCGCTGTCGTCGGGCGGCGCTCGCCTGGACTGGAAGCGAGGGTAGCGCAGGCGGGGGTTATCGCTGGCCGTGATGTAGTTCATGACGCTCTGGAGAGTCCGGCCGCTCCACCACAGCCGACGGCCGGCCTCGTTGAAGTTCGAAGGAGGCGGGCCGTCCTCCTCGTACCTGGCAAGTGCCCTCTCACGCCGATTGATGAAGAAGGCGTCCCAAGTCGGGCGTAGTCGGGATGCGAGCGGGGATCCATCCGCTGCGCCGGAGTGAGCTCGAGGTAGTAGTGGTTCGTGATGGCCGCCCGGCGCGCCAAACCTTGAGGGACAGGAGGGACGGCACGCCTCCGGTGCTCAGCCTCCAGCCGGCGGGGACGTCGTAGCGGGCGGGCAGGGGTAGTTCGAGGCGCAAAGCGCCTCCGCCTCCGAGTAGGTTAGAGTGGGTACGGTGGAAGCCATGGGAGAGTGATGAGGTTGCAGATATGAGTTTAGATGTGCTATGCCAATGGAGGCCATGCATGACTACATATATATAGTGAGAATCCCCCAATAAGGAAGAAGCACACGGATCGTGTGTTTCTTTCGAGCGCTTGTGAGCCGTTGGATCAGGGGTGTGTTTCTTTTGAGGGATTGTGAGCTGTTGGATCAGCAGTATCACGACCACTTCGTGAGCCACATGACCCGGTTGGTGTTACCAACCGGGACTAAAGAAGCACACGGATCGTGTGTTTCTTTCAAGCGCTTGTGAGACGTTGGATCAGGGGTGTGTTTCTTTTGAGGGATTGTGAGCTGTTGGATCAGCAGTATCACGACCACTTCGTGAGCCACATGACCCGGTTGGTGTTACCAACCGGGACTAAAGAAGCACGTACCCTATATATAGCCCCCCTCCCGGAATTCCAGCGTCATCACTCACTCACACAAAACATTCCAGCGTCACTCGGAGAGGCATCTTTGGGCAACCAGCGGCAAGACGTCTCTGATGACCTGCGACCGTTCCAAACGGTTGCAGATCATCAGAGATGTCTTGCCGGACGGTTGTAGATCATCAGAGACGTCTTACCGCTGCTTGGATCGAAGTGGCGCTCAAACACAAAACATTCGGGTTCCCTAGCTACGTCCTACGGTGCATTTGATATGCGGGCACTCACGAGCCACCGTCGGGCTGTATGCAGGGGGAACCGTGTGTTTTGTTCCAACTTTTTCGAGCGCGTGTAAGACGTTGGAGTTTTCTTCTGAAGGCTGTACCTAACGAAGCTGAGGTTTGAGAGGTTCCCACGGGAGGTGTGGGAGCCGACAACCACCTACCACGCGTGTTTCACCGGTCGTCATGCAATTAATTAACAGAAAACAAAAAAGAAAACTCACATGTGATATAACCCATTTCTTCTAGGTGGAAACTCCCATTTCGTGTATTATGGTTTTCACCACATAAAGGTTTAATACATTACTACACATCACATAAAGGTTTAATACATTACATTGATTTACATAAATGCCATGAACCCTTCTTCGCGTATGTCCCTGGCCTATGATCGCTTCGGCCGTAACCATGGAGCATCTTCATTATTTAACGGGATGCTTGGGTCAGTTTTCACTGTGAAGGGCGGAATTTCATCAAACTTATCATAATCTGCTGACATGTCTGTCTTGTCCTCGACTCCCACGATGTTTCTTTTCCCTGAAAGAACTATGTGACGCTTTGGCTCATCGTCTGATGTATTCGTTTGCTTATTTTTTCTTTTTTTCGGTCTGGAGGACATGTCCTTCACATAGAAAACCTGAGCCACATCATTGGCTAGGACGAATGGTTCGTTCCTGTAACAACCAAGATTCTTGAGATCCACTGTTGTCATTCCGTACAGCTGGTCTACCTTTATCCCTTCTCCCTTCATGTTGACCCAACTGCACCGAAACAAAGGGACCTTAAAAGTAGGTCCATAGTCAAGTTCCCATATCTCCTCTATGTAACCATAGTATGTGTCCTTTTGCCCATTCTCGTCTGTTGCATCAAAGCGGACACCACTGTTTTGGTTGGTGCTCTTTTTATCTTGGGCGATCGTGTAAAATGTATTCCCATTTATCTCGTACCCTTGGAAATTCAATACAGTCGAAGATGGTGACGCGGCCAACAAGTAGAGCTGATCTCCGACAGTGGTGTCATTCATGAGCTGTAATCGCAACCAACTGCCGAAAGTCTCCATGTGTTTTTCTTTAATCCAGGAGTCAGCCTCCCCGGGTTCTTGGAGCGTACATAATTCTTGTGTTCCTCGATATACGGAGCCACGAAGGTGGAACTTTGTAGAACTGTGTAGTGTGCTTGAGTTAAAGAATGCCCGTCCCTACATATCAGTGCTTTCTTTCCTAGCGTGCCTTTTCCACTCAGTCTCCCCTCATGCCGCGATTCAGGAACACCAATCGGCTTAAGGTCAGGAATAAAGTCAACACAGAACTCAATGACCTCCTCTGTTCCATAGCCCTTTGAGATGCTTCCTTCTGGCCTAGCACGGTTATGAACATATTTCTTCAAGACTCCCATGAACCTCTCGAAGGGGAACATATTGTGTAGAAATACAGGACCGAGAATGGCAATCTCGTCGACTAGGTGAACCAGGAGATGCGTCATAATATTGAAGAATGATGGGGGGAACACCAACTCGAAGCTGACAAGACATTGGACCACAGCCTTCTGTAAACTTGGTAGAGTTACTGGATCGATGACCTTCTGAGATATTGCATTGAGGAATGCACATAGCTTCACAATGGGTACTCGAACATTTTCCGGTAGAAGCCCCCTCAATGCAACCGGAAGCAACTGCGTCATAATCACGTGGCAATCATGAGACTTCAGGTTCTGGAATTTTTTCTCTGCCATATTTATTATTCCCTTTATATTTGACGAGAAGCCAGCCGGGACCTTGATACTGCTCAGGCATTCAAAAAAGATTTCCTTCTCTGCTTTGGTAAGAGCGTAGCTGCTTAAGTATTGACGCCCTTTATCCGTCTGCTTGTTGTATGGGTCTTTCATACGTTGCTGGTCCTCCCGTGCTTCTGGTGTATCTTTTGTCTTCCCATACACGCCCAGGAAGCCTAGCAGGTTCACGCAAAGATTCTTCGTCACGTGCATCACGTCGATTGAAGACCGGACCTCTAGGACTTTCCAATAGGGTAGCTCCCAAAATATAGATTTCTTCTTCCATATGGGTACGTGGTTGTCAGCGTCATTCGGAACAGATAGACTGCCAGGACCCTTTCCAAAGATTACTTCTAAATCCTTGACCATGTCATATATAACATCACCATCAGGGAGGTTAGGCTTCTTCCGGCGATCTGCCTCACCGTTGAAATGCTTGCCTTTCTTTCTTACGGCATGACTGTTCGGAAGAAATCGACGATGCCCCAGGTACACGTTCTTGTTTCCCAAATGTATACTTTCAGTCTTATCTAAACAGTGCGTGCATGCATTGTATCCCTTGTTTGACTGTCCTGAAATGTTACTAAGAGCAGGCCAATCATTGATGGTTACGAACAACAACGCTCGTAGGTCAAATTCCTGTTGTTTGTGCTCATCCCACACACGTACACCTGGTTCGGACCACAACTGCAAAAGTTCATCAACTAATGGCCTTAGGTACACATCAATGTCGTTGCCGGGTTGCTTCGGGCCTTGGATGAGCACTGGCATCATAATGAACTTTCGCTTCATGCACAACCAAGGAGGAAGGTTGTAGATACATAGAGTCACGGGCCAAGTGCTATGACTGGAGCTCTGCTCCCCAAAAGGATTAAAGCCATCTGTACTTAGACCAAATCTTAAGTTCCTTGCGTCATCTGAAAATGTCGGGAACTCTCTGTCGATTTTTCTCCACTGGGACCCATCGGCGGGGTGTCTCAACTTCCCGTCTTTCTTACGCTCTTCTTTGTGCCATCGCAACAACCTGGCATGCTCTTTGTTTCTGAACAGACGTTTCAACCGTGGTATTATAGGAGCATACCACATCACCTTAGCAGGAACCCTCTTCCGGGGGGCTCGTCATCGCACTCAACATCACCAGGGTCATCTTGTCTGATCTTGTACCGCAGTGCATTGCATACCGGGCATTTATCCATATTCTCGTACTCCTCACCGCGGTACAGGATGCAGTCATTAATGCATGCATGTATCTTCTGCACATCTAATCCTAGAGGGCAGATAGCCTTCTTTGCTTCGTATGTAGTCTCGGGCAATTCGTTATCCTTTGGAAGCTTCGGCTTCATTATTTTCAGTAACTTCTCAAATCCCTTGTCAGAACAACCAGTCTCTGCCTTCCATTTCAGCAGTTCCAGTGTGGTACCGAGCTTTGTGCTGCCATCTTCGCAATTTGGGTACAGCAACTTTTTGTGATCCTCTAGCATGGCCTCCAACTTTAGCTTCTCCTTTTCTGTATCGCATTCTCGCTTTGCATCAGAAATGACCCCACCAAGACCATCAGCGGGCTCATCTGATGCCCGATGTTCACCTCCTTCTTCTTCAACGTCTTCCATTACAGTATCACCGCATTCCTCAGGGAACATAGGATAGTTGTCATCATCCTCCTCTTCTTCATTGTCTTCCATCCTAACCCCTCTTTCTCCGTGCTTGGTCCAACAATTATAGCTGGGCATGAAACCTCTCCGAATCACGTGGTCTTGAATGGTTCTCGGGTCAGAGTACTCCCTGACGTTCCGACACTTCTCACATGGACAAGGCATAAAATTATCCACTTTGTTTGCCTCAGCCACTTCGAGAAATTTATGCAGGCCTGCAATAAACTCGGAACTGCGTCGTTCGCCGTACATCCATCGCATCCGTGCATCCATCTGCATCATATAATTAAGTTTATCAAATACCATTACAATAACATCTTGAATAGTGAAATGACCACCGTACATCGACACGTGCAATATTTCTGTATCAATTACAGATGAAAAGGATAAAGTTGCTAACCTCGGCCGAGGATATCATCTTGTGTGAACTTAAGTGTGGCTCGGGCATTTCATCGAACACATCTTGTGCGTGGCAAAGGAAAAAAAACTACCCACTTCCCACCAATCCAACCAGAAAAAAAAGAGGAGAGAAGAGAGGGGTGGGTTATTTATAGGCAGGGGAGGGGTATTGGTCCCGGTTCGTGCCACGAACCGGGACCAAAGCTCCGCGGCACGCCACGTGTCGGCACTGGAGCATTGGTCCCGGTTCGTGGCACGAACCGGGACCAATGTCCCCAACCGAACCGGGACCAATGCCCTGGCAGCTCGAACCGGGACCAGTGCCAGGCATTGGTCCCGGTTTTTCACTGAACCGGGATTAATGGCTGATTTGGCTCTGGACGAAAGGTAGTTTTTCTACTAGTGAGTGCTATAAAACCGACACTCATGGAGCACCACCATGTGCTAATGCCTCATTTTTATGAAACAGCCACCTCCATTCTTTCTAGCCATATTGTTGTAACAATTTATTGTTAATATGGCAAAGCACAATATATAAATCTAGTAAATTGTGCGGGAAAAAATATTGGTCAAAACATCATACCATGTGATCTAGTTTTGAATCCTCGTTGAGACGAACTGAACGGTCAACAAATTTGCTAATCATACTTATATTGGAGAAAAAGCACAAAGGACCGACTTTTGATTGAACGCCGCAAAACATCTATGGTTGCCAATTTTACAAAATATAGAAACGAAAGAAGAAAAAAAAAACCTCACAGTACAGGCTACAAAAACAGGAAGCTCACATAGGAGCTGAAAATATGCAACAAAAATACTACCATTCACCCAACATCCAGCATTAACAAAGCCACCACATAATGAGATAAGTCAAGCAAGTTAACCAATTCCTTGCCTCTTCCCGTCCAATAACTGAAATCTTCTCGTAATCATCTTCAAATTCTTCACCATCTTTTCACAAAGATCCTCACGCTTTGCCGACAACATGGTAATCCACTGTGAAAGAAGAGAAATCATTTTGAACATCACAGTAAAGGCTGAATTACATGTTTTTTTTTTGTTAAAACCCATATCGTTTCTAGCAATCCTCCAAGCATCACCCCCACTACTGGCCAAACTAGGAAATAAGACCCTTTTCCTAGTTGCCCCAAATCTAGACTAATGAAATCATCAAAATTCGCAGTGGATGATCGCAGCAGAGCACCTCCTTAACACACCACAAACAAGTGAGATAGAGGGCACTCAAAAATAAGATGAGCTGCAGTTTCGAGCTCTCCACACATTAGGCGTAACTTGATTCTACCTCGTAAACACATCAATCTTATTTCTAAAGGAATGTGGTTTTCCACATAACCGCAGGCCTACCATCATGCGCTCCAGAATTCATCACTTCCATTTGGATGAGAAGTTTCCAGTTTTGTTAACAACCAATAGCCTACACCCTCACCATGTTGAGGTTGGAAAGTTCCTAACAACTAGTTTAATCCATCCAACTCTTCTCTCTCCCCAGAGCCAAAAGATTGACAAAAAGTTAGCCAAAAATCAAGATGGATGACATCCGACACCAACACATGGAGATCATCACAATACCCAAAAATAACAGGAAACTTGACACTGAATGACACCTAGGAAAACCACACATCTCTCCATAATAAAGTTTTCCTCCCTTATCTCCCACCTGGTATCCCAAGCCTCGCCTAACCCAATTCCCGATAGAATGAAGACCCTTCGAAAATACCCTTCATATCAATTTGGAAAAGCTTACATCCTCAAGTATATGATTCTCAAGATTTGACAGCTCAAATCCCTACCAACCCTTTCCAATTTGATAATTCATTTAGCTAACAAAGCGACATTTTTTTTTAATTTCCACAAATCCGAGACCGCCACAATATTTCGGTCTACTCATACTTCGCCAATTAACCATGTGATATTTTATGTTTCCCACCAATTTCATCCCAGAAGAAATTAGCCTTATCCGTATAACTTTTATAGGGCATCCCTTGGGACAAGAGATAAAAGCCCACCACATATGTGGGAATATTGCTAAGGCATAGTCAAGTAAAATCTTCCTTCCACCAGTGGACACAAGTTGCCAACTTCCCAATTTCATTTTCACCATATTAAAGAGAAACTCAAAATCTGAAGCTAACAGCTGTGAGAAACTGGGGTCCCTAAAATATTTTGAAGAAAATGTCCCAACTCGACAATTAAACAAATTCGCTACGCAATGCTGCTCCTCTTTCTCAACCCTGAACAAAAAGATCTCACTCTTCTGAAAGTTGATTTTTAGCCCCGGCATCGATTCAACCAAAGAACATATAAAAGGACACATTTCAATGAGTTTTTTATGATTTAGGAGATATTGTGTGTTTTCTTAAGGTCCATACTCAGTGTGTTTTTTGAGAATTAGAATACAAATTTCAATGAGTCGAGGGTACAAAGCTAGTAGATAAAATTGGAAGGCCAAGATAGAGAGTTACATGTCATGGTCTATTGGTACTTAAATCCTCTCTAGGGAGGACAACGGAACGACTCCGCGTCGCCCACGTCTGACGACACGGGGGAAACCCCAGCCGCCGCCGGCACTAGGGTCTCACCCTCCCCTCACCACACTGTCGCCGCCGGAGGGAGCACCAGCAAAGCCGTGCACGCCCAGGGAAGGTTTCTTCCTTCCGCTCGAGCTCCGGTGTCGTGGTGGGAATCACGCAGATGCCATGGGGATGGCTTAGTCTGGGGCCGAACGACGCTTGAGGATTTGGGGAGGGATTGCGCGATGGAGTCGCACACGAAGAACACTGCAAACACAAATGCTCCTCGAGCTGTATGTCTCATCCATGGAGAATAACTCAAGGAAGAAGAAGAGGGCTACGGGGAGAAAAGAGCTCACGGGTCTCTGTGCGCACACGCGCGACCCCCGTGCCTCTTCCCCCTGGTGCCCTTTATATAGGTGCCTAGGGGACAAGGTGAGGGGACAAACAGACAAGGATACACTGTTCACGTACAATGTAGCTGACATGACTACTGGGGTCTTGTCGCACTGTAGCTGAGTTGACTGACGGGATGGGCTTGGCACGTCCCGTCCGTCCTTTCCTTTGTCTTCTAGCTTCTGTCTCCGGCATCTCCGGGAGGTGGCAGGAGCATCTTGTACTGGACGAGGTTGCTGCTAGGACGACTCGGATGGGGATGTCCCGGAACGAGGTGCTGGTCTCGGTCGAAGTTGCGTCGGCCGTGGCGATAGCCTCGGCTTGGAGCTGTCGAGCGTGGCTCTGCCCATGACCTGCAGATACCGATCTTGGGCGAGGCTCCGATCGATGGAGAGAGGCCGGCCTGCTGTCCCTGATCGAGCGAGACGTATACCAGCTCGGCCTGTCCTGGAGGGAATCGCTGGAGAAGTCGGCCTGCCACTGCTGCATACTCGGCCCGCTGAGATAGAAGGAAACGCTGGCCTGCCCGAGGCTGGCTATGACTCGGCCCACTCCAGGGCGGAGAAGACTCGGCCTGCTCCGAGTCGAACGGACGTCGGCCCATTCCGAGGTAAGTTGATTCGGCTCACCGAGGTAAGTTGACTCGGCCTGACCGGGTTAAGGCTATCTCGGCCCAGCCGGTGCTAAGCTTACTCGGGCTAGCCGAGGTTAGGTTGACTCAGCCCAGCCGAGTAAAACGAGACTCGGCCAACAAGGAGGGTTTCGGCCCAGACGTGATTTCTTCCTTTTCTTTTATCTCTTACCCAGCTATTCCCTGCTTTTATCTCTTTTACCAACTCAAACACCTCATAACTTTGGGTACCGGGGATGTAATTACATCCCCGACATTAGTCCCCGAGGCTGTGGGGACTCGCAGAGTCGCGCAGAGACTTATAAAAACAGATAACCATATATAAAACCTCCGTATTACCTATGACTTTGGGGGTACCGGGATCACCTCCCCGACATTAGTCCCCGAGGCTGTGGGGGACTCGCAGAGTCGCGCACAGTCTTACAAAATCAAATATCCAACACCAGAATCTCTATATGAGAAATATCTTACCAGCATGGGCACCACTATATGTCGGTTTCTAGCCATCCTGGGACTTACCAAAGTCAGATGTCGCCAGCATTAGCTGGACCGATATAAACCTGCACGGGCATGTCTCATATGTCTCTCATATGTCGGTTTTCAGCCACTCTGGTCATTTACCGACATTAGATGTCATCAGCCTGAGCTGGAATGACATAACGCCTGCTTGGGCATATCTCAAATGTCTCGGTACCTCGGCCACTCTGGGCATATCACACATGTCTCGGTACCTCGGCCACTCTGGGCATATCTCACATGTCTTGGTACCTCGGCTACTCTGGGCATATCTCACATGTCTCGGTACCTCGGCCTCTCTGGGCATATCTCATATGTCGGTTTTAGCCACTCTGGGCTTTTACCGACATAGTCTCCAGCCACTGCTGGTTTGACATAAGCATACCTCGAATGCCGGTTTTAGCCACTCTGGGCGTTTACCGACATGGATGTCTCCAGCCACCGCTGGACCGACATATAACCTGCATAGACATATCTCAAAGGTTGCCTTTGGCAAACTAACTTAAATGATGATTGGGGATAGTAAACGATGCCATGATATGTTGGCAGACCAAAATAAACGACGACCTGGAGAATACCGACACTGTCATGATACACTGGCGAACCGACATAAACGGTGATCTGGAGATATTGTAGGATACCATGATAGTTTGGCAAACCGACATAAACGGTGATCTGGAGATTGGGGGTGATACCGTGATACTGTGTCAAACCGTCATAAACGGTGATCTGGGGATATGCCATTCATAACTCGGCAAGCCGATATCAAAGATCATATATGATTTGCCTCTGACACCATAATGAATCCAGGATGAGTCCGAGTCGACCATGTCTCGGTAATGGATATTCCATTGACAAAACCGATTCCACCTTTCAATGTTAGCTCAAGCATATATACACAAAGAATATTCGACGGGAATAGCAATTCTACTAACAGAGGCAATAAACTATAGCATATGTCGGAGTAAATCTAGTAGCAAGCACTGTGCACAAAGATGCAGACTCGGTCTCCACCGAGTTCCCGAGTTACTTTTCTTATCTAGGAGAGACTAAACTTGACTGGCTAGGCAGTCCCCGGGTCAAGACATCTTGCTCCCGGGGAAAACAACTAAGCAAGGTACGAGGGGCAGTCCCCGAGTAAGTTTCAGGATTAACTATTTGCGTGCGGTACAAAACCAAATACTGTAAATACTTACATCGCGTGGTTGGTGCAGACTGGATGGAGGCGTATAAGTGGGTACAGGCTAGATATTCAAACCGCCAAGGAGCTAGACTCAGACTGCTCGGATGCGACTGATTTGGGTGCAGTTGGTCTAGCTGATCCAACGGCGCACGCGACGGAGGACTCCTGCAAGTGTAAAATCGGGTATGCCTCACTCGGCCAACCAAATGGAGCCGAGATATCACCTTTTTATCCTGGCCCGAAACATATTTTTTGATGTCGGCCCGGATCACTCTGACCGAGTCATTTCTTCTGAGCCGACACGCCCGTGTCGGCCCTTTTTCGCCTGACCTCGGCAATTAAATCTTAGCCGACGTAGGCTTTTTCTTTTCGGCAATGCGCGCTGGCCGAGATACACATGTATGTCGGCATCCATATCTAACTCCTATTCAGTTAGGCAGTTTACTCGGCTGCCGACACATGCAATATGTCGGTCCCTCCTCCAAGCGCCATTCTCTTTCTTTTCTAGTTCTACTTTTTCCCTGGACCTGGTCAGCCGACACACATCGTATGTCGGCCTTCTCTCTCTCCTCCTCTTTTCTCTCTTTTCTCTTTTTTGCTAGATGTGTCCTTGGTGCACATGGCGAGTAAGGCAGCTGCTGACACACGCAAGCACAAAAATTATACGTGCATGCATGGCTCGAGTACACAAAAGCACACGCGATGCTAGCTCAGGCATGCTCGCCCCACGCATCGGTTGAACAGGAAACCGGATGACAGAACGGCCGACACGCTACGTGGGATGAGCTTATTGTGCTGCTGATTCCTTGGGTACTACACTTGGACAAATTGTCCGACGGGGAAGCAGCGGGGCAACCGGCCAGCACGGGGCCAGCAGGGCGGCGACGGCCAGCCAGCGCACACACTGGCGCAGATAGGCCGAAGCTGGGCGGTGAGGCGCAGCTAGCCGCGGAAGGAGACGAGGGAACGCGGGCGCACGGGCGCGTGGAGGAATTCCGAGGCGCAGCCAGCCAGCACTGACCCGGACGGAGGATACGTGGCTGGCACGCGGCCAGCGAGTCGGAGAGGCGGGGCGCGGCAGGCCGAGCAGGCGCGCAGGCTGAGCAGGGATAGAACCGGGATCTGCTGATGACGCCCGCTGATGGAGGCCGCGCCAGCCTCAGCTCACCGCAGCGAGCAAGAGCGTGGAGGACAGTGGTGATGTCGAGTCCAAGCGTTGATGACGAAGATCCCGTCCGAATTGATCCAGCAAGCGCCACTACGGCCCCACGGTGGGCGCCAACTGTCGTGGTGAGAATCACGCAGATGCCATGGGGATGGCTTAGTCTGGGGCCGAACGGACGCTTGAGGATTCGGAGAGGCATTGCGCGATGGAGTCGCACACGAAGAACACTGCAAACACAAAGATCTACCCTGCTTCGGGGCCCTCGTGAGGAGGTAAAACCCCTACTGTAGCATCTATCGTACTTTGGTGTATTCTCATCTCATATGCGGTGGGTACAAATGCTCCTCGAGTTGTATGTCTCATCCATGGAGAATAACTCAAGGAAGAAGAAGAGGGCTACGGGGAAAAAGAGCTCACGGGTCTCTGTGCGCACACGTGCGACCCCCGTGCCTCTTCCCCCTGGTGCCCTTTATATAGGTGCCTAGGGGACAAACAGACAAGGATACACTGTTCACGTACACTGTAGCTGACATGACTACTGGGGTCTTGTCGCACTGTAGCTGAGTTGACTGACGGGATGGGCTTGGCACGTCCCGTCCGTCCTTTCCTTTGTCTTCTAGCTTCTGTCTCCGGCATCTCCGGGAGGTGGCAGGAGCATCTTATACTGGACGAGGTTGCTGCTAGGACGACTCGGATGGGGATGTCCCAGAACGAGGTGCTAGTCTCGGTCGAAGTTGCGTCGGCCGTGGCGATAGCCTCGGCTTGGAGCTGTCGAGTGTGGCTCTGCCCACGACCTGCAGATACCGATCTTGGGCGAGGCTCCGATCGATGGAGAGAGGCCGGCCTGCTGTCCCTGATCGAGCGAGACGTATACCAGCTCGGCCCGTCCTGGAGGGAATCGCTGGAGAAGTCGGCCTGCCACTGCTGCATACTCTTCCCGCCGAGATAGAAGGAAACGCTGGCCTGCCCGAGGCTGGTTATGACTCGGCCCACTCTAGGGCGGAGAAGACTCGGCCTGCTCCGAGTCGAATGGACGTCAGCCCATTCCGAGGTAAGTTGATTCGGCTCACCGAGGTAAGTTGACTCGGCCCGACCGGGTTAAGGCTATCTCGGCCCAGCCGGTGCTAAGTTTACTCGGGCTAGCCGAGGTTAGGTTGACTTGGCCCAGCCGAGTAAAACGAGACTCGGCCAACAAGGAGGGTTTCGGCCCAGACGTGATTTCTTCCTTTTCTTTTATCTCTTACCCAGCTATTCCCTGCTTTTATCTCTTTTACCAACTCAAACACCTCATAACATTGGGTACCGGGGATTACATCCCCGACACTGTCGTGGTGGGAATCACGCAGATGCCATGGGGATGGCTTAGTCTGGGGCCGAACGGACGCTTGAGGATTCGGGGATGGATTGCGCGATGGAGTCGTACACGAAGAACACTGCAAAACACAAAGATCTACCCTGCTTCGGGGCCCTCGTGAGGAGGTAAAACCCCTACTGCAGCATCTATCCTACTTTGGTGTATTCTCATCTCATATGCGGTGGGTACAAATGCTCCTCGAGCTGTATGTCTCATCCATGGAGAATAACTCAAGGAAGAAGAAGAGGGCTACGGGGAGAAAAGAGCTCACGGGTCTCTGCACGCACACGCGTGACCCCCGTGCCTCTTCCCCCTGGTGCCCTTTATATAGGTGCCCAGGGGACAAGGTGAGGGGACAAACAGACAAGGATACACTGTTCACGTACACTGTAGCTGACATGACTACTGGGGTCTTGTCGCACTGTAGCTGAGTTGACTGACGGGATGGGCTTGGCACGTCCCGTCCGTCCTTTCCTTTGTCTTCTAGCTTCTGTCTCCGGCATCTCTGGGAGGTGGCAGGAGCATCTTAAACTGGACGAGGTTGCTGCTAGGACGACTCGGATGGGGATGTCCCGGAACGAGGTGCTGGTCTCGGTCGAAGTTGCGTCGGCCGTGGCGATAGCCTCGGCTTGGAGCTGTCGAGCGTGGCTCTACCCACAACCTGCAGATACCGATCTTTTCGATGCTCCGATCGATGGAGAGAGTCCGGCCTGCTGTCCCTGATCGAGCGAGACATATACCAGCTCGGCCCGTCCTGGAGGGAATCGCTGGAGAAATCGGCCTGCCACTGCTGCATACTCGGCCCGCCGAGATAGAAAGAAACGCTGGCCTGCCCGAGGCTGGCTATGACTCGGCCCACTCCAGGGCGGAGAATACTCGGCCTGCTCCGAGTCGAATGGACGTCGGCCCATTCCGAGGTAAGTTGATTCGGCTCACCGAGGTAAGTTGACTCGGCCCGACCGGGTTAAGGCTATCTCGGCCCAGCCGGTGCTAAGCTTACTCGGGCTAGCCGAGTTAGGTTGACTCGGCCCAGCCGAGTAAAACGAGACTCGGCCAACAAGGAGGGTTTCGGCCCAGACGTGATTTCTTCCTTTTCTTTTATCTCTTACCCAGCTATTCCCTGCTTTTATCTCTTTTACCAACTCAAACACCTCATAACTTTGGGTACCGGGGATTACATCCCCGACACTGTCGTGGTGGGAATCACGCAGTTGCCATGGGGATGGCTTAGTCTGGGGCCGAACGGACGCTTGAGGATTCGGGGAGGGATTGCGCGATGGAGTCGCACACGAAGAACACTGCAAAACACAAAGATCTACCCTGCTTCGGGGCCCTCGTGAGGAGGTAAAACCCCTACTGCAGCATCTATCCTACTTTGGTGTATTCTCATCTCATATGCGGTGGGTACAAATGCTCCCCGAGCTGTATGTCTCATCCATGGAGAATAACTCAAGGAAGAAAAAAAGGGCTACGGGGAGAAAAGAGCTCACGGGTCTCTGCGCGTACACGCGTGACCCCCGTGCCTCTTCCCCTGGTGCCCTTTATATAGGTGCCCAGGGACAAGGTGAGGGGACAAACAGACAACGATACACTGTTCACGTACACTGTAGCTGACATGACTACTGGGGTCTTGTCGCACTGTAGCTGAGTTGACTGACAGGATGGGCTTGGCACGTCCCATCCGTCCTTTCCTTTGTCTTCTAGCTTCTGTCTCCGGCATCTCCGGGAGGTGGCAGGAGCATCTTGTACTGGACGAGGTTGTTGCTAGGACGACTCGGATGGGGATGTCCCAGAACGAGGTGCTGGTCTTGGTCGAAGTTGCGTCGGCCGTGGCGATAGCCTCGGCTTGGAGCTGTCGAGCGTGGCTCTGCCCACGACCTGCAGATACCGATCTTGGGCGAGGCTCCGATCGATGGAGAGAGGCCAGCCTGCTGTCCCTGGTCGAGCGAGACGTATACCAGCTCGGCCTGTCCTGGAGGGAATCGCTGGAGAAGTCGGCATGCCACTGCTGCATACTCGGCCCACTGAGATAGAAGGAAACGCTGGCCTGCCCGAGGCTGGCTATGACTCGGCCCACTCCAGGGCGGAGAAGACTCGGCCTGCTCTGAGTCGAACGGACGTCGGCCCATTCTGAGGTAAGTTGATTCGGCTCACCGAGGTAAGTTGACTCGGCCCGACCGGGTTAAGGCTATCTCGGCCCAGCCGGTGCTAAGCTTACTCGGGCTAGCCGAGGTTAGGTTGACTTGGCCCAGCCGAGTAAAACGAGACTCGGCCAACAAGGAGGGTTTCGGCCCATACGTGATTTCTTCCTTTTCTTTTATCTCTTACCCAGCTATTCCCTGCTTTTATCTCTTTTACCAACTCAAACATCTCATAACTTTTGGTACTGGGGATTACATCCCCGACATTAGTCCCCGACGCTGTGGGGGACTCGCAGAGTCGTGCAGAGACTTATAAAAACAGATAACCATATATAAAACCTCCGTATTACCTATGACTTTGGGGTACCGGGGATCACCTCCCCGACATCCGGCGCAGAGCGATCTTGCGGGCACGGATGGCCGCGGGTGGCGCACAGTGCGAGGAGACTGCGCGGGCGCGGCGGAACGCTGAGGATGGAGGGAGCACAGTCGTGGGGCGGCAGCAGTCGGCGGCGGGCTGCACGATCTGTCCCGGGCTCGATCTGGGTTAGACGGGCCACGGACGTTGCGCTCGTCGCCGGCGCGCGGTGCTGGTGGTGCCTGGCGGGACACCGAGGAAGCTGGGACAGCGGCTCCAGGCCACGGAACAAGGTACGGCGGTGTCCTCCGTGGCAGGTGGTGCCAGGGTGCAGTTCCGGCGCGCGACGGTAGGAGCGAGGATCTCGGTGGTCGGCAACATCGCCCTTGTGCTTGTCTTGTTTCTCCCGGCGCTTCGCGGGCAGGTCAAACTCCGGGCGAAAGCTTTGCATCGACTTCGGTCGGTGCCGATGACGGCGGCGCCTTCGGGTGTCATTTTCCTTCTTGTTTGCGTCATCGTGGAGTCCTGATTCTGACCGACGCGAGTGGGTTCAAGATCTCCGGGTGAAAACCTAAACTCCCTCGGAGCGGGCGATGGTGACGGAGCATCACATCCTTGTTGGAGGCGTCGCCTTGGAGCTCTTGGCCCTCGCGGTGCTCGTTTCGCAGTAGTTGGGCAGGTTGGCTCTATGGTCGGGGAGGCGGATGTCGGGGTGGCGACCCCGGATGGTGGTGGTATATGTCGAGGTGGCGGCCTTGGTCTCCTCTACAATGATGGTCATATGGGGCGGGGCCTTGGCCTAGCGAGGTTTGGGTGGCGACCTGGTGCTGCATGGGCAGCGAGCTCGCCGACTAGTCTGGATCGCCTTCGGGCAATGCGAAGATTGATTTGGTTGCTACGCTGGGGCGGCGGCCTCGGAACAAGTTGGCTTGGGTGGCGTACTGTTGTTGTGAGGACAGCAGGCTCGTCGACCCTGACTGGTTCGACTTCGAGCAATGCGGAGCTTCATCCTGGTTGCTACGCCGGGGCGGCGGCCCCGGAGTACGTGGGTGTGTTTGTGTGTTTGGTCGATTTGCGTCGTGTGGGCGGCGAGTCGCCTCACGTGTGCGGTTTTTTGGCTATGTTTTCCTCATAAACATGGCATTATACATAGTTTTTGGGCCCGGTTTCCCTTACAAACTGGACCATCTCTTCTAACTATTCGGGCGGTAGATACGACCACTTTGAGCTAAAAATAAAAATTCTCTCACACATTTGCACATCACAATAAGATGATACCATACACTACAACTGATGCATGACATGTCAGGATGTTGTATTGACTTCAACGTGCTCCTAGCAAATGACATATGGCTATATTTTAAATTGCTGAAGATGTTGCCACTTTCTCTGGTAAAATATTCTGGCCTGGTCTGCAGATCATTAGGTTGTGTGCGCCGGCGGGCAAACTATCAAACATCCCGGATTACTCCGAGGAGTACGCACGGCTCATCATGGACGAACTAGACCCCTACAACCTCGGCTACATCTACGTATATAACTATCTTTTCAACAATTGCACAATTAACTCCCTTATTTGCAATCCAAGATTAGACTATGCTGTTGATGGTGAATCCATCTATTTTGCAGTTGTTCAACCTAGAGATGCTACTACTGCAGACGCCGAGCGAATCGACGCGGACCAAGAACTGCGCACTAAGCGAGGCTCTAATTCAGATCCTCCGTCCGACGGAGGAGCCTAACCCGTTCCGGCGGTGGTATCGCCGTGCCAGCTTCTTCCTGGAGGACAACTGGCGCCGCTGCTTGGCGATGCTCCTGTGGATCTCCACCTGCGCGGGCCTCTTCGGCTGGAAGTTCACGCAGTACCGCCACCATACCTCGTTTGAGACGATGGGTTACTGTGTGTGCGTGGCCAAGGGCGCCGCTGAGACGTTCAAGTTCAACATGGCACTCGTCGTTCTCCCCGTGTGCCGCATCACCATCACGTGGCTTCGGCGCCGCAATCCTGCCATCTGACGACAACGTGAACCTCGTCTTCCGTAAGGTGGTCGCCGTTGGGATCTCTGTCGGCGTCGGCTGCACGTCGTCCCCCACATGGCGTGTGGCTTCCCGCGGCTGCTGCACGCCACCGGCGACGAGTACGAGCCCATGAAGCCGTTCTTTGGCGAGGTGAAGCCGCCCAACTACTGGTGGTTCGTGAAGGGCACGGCCGGGTGGACTGGGCTGGTGATGCTGCTGCTTATGGCCATCGCCTTCACGCTCGCCACGCCGTGGTTCCGCAAGGGCTGGCCCAACCCCAACGCCTTGTGGTACTCGCACCACCTCTATGTCGTCGTCTACGCGCTGCTACTCATCCACTGATACTTCCTCTAGCCCAAAATTGACCCGAGTTGCTGTCTCCTCGCATATGGAGTAGTACGTGTGGATCGACCGAAAATGTTGAGCGTGGCCCACTATAACACGGATGAGAACCAGAGGTGATTTGATGTAGGTTTTTTTCTAAAGGGTCTAAAATCGTGTTCTCTTCGACGTTCTTGACAGAGCTTGCTCTTCAGACGATGACAGTAACTCATGTAAGAAACATCATTATTAGTGGCGACGTCTTCCTTATGTTAGGGGTGTTCTACAAAAGTATCGTCGATGTAATTTTCCTTTTTGACCGGAAGCTAATAAACTTTATCATCTCATGAGAATTACATCCTGAAATAGAATAAGAACAATAATATCGAAAAAAGAGGTCTCACTTTTATCTTCTTAGATAGATAGATCCGGGTAATTACGTGTAAGGCGAATAACATTATATTTCTGCACGTAACCCAACACGCCTCTCATTGGTTCCCAAAAAAATGTCGATGGTCGCGGCGCGCTGTGGCTGCCGGCGGGAGTGGAACCGCAGAGAAGGTGAGAGATGAGAGTGTGAGTGGGCGGTGAGGGGATTTATGACATGTCTTCTTGAAGGTACACGCCGTCTCCCGACCTTTCTATGCCTGTGTAACCACGTGCAACCTTGCTCTCGTTCGGGCCTGGTTCGAAGAAAACTGTAAAATATGGAACCTACCTTCTTACAAAAATATAACTAATTAAGAATAATAGTTTCCATGCCATTTCTTTTCGTGTTCTTTGCAGTGAAATCTTCAATGATATCCCATCTTACAATTAAGCATTTTTTAGTTCGTGATTTTAACAGCGGGAAGAGATAGGTTACCACTGATATGAGTTGTCTCTAGGTAGTGCCTATTTGATAACCATTCTAAGTACCAACCATATAATTAACTTGAATGTCCTCTCTTGTAGGAGTAAAGAATAAGGTTATTGGTTTAGTTTATACTTTATAAGTTATTTCATGTTGTTTCAATACCAAGTACAGAGTATGCACACTTCATTAAAATTTGACTTTCTAAAAAAAATTGACCATGAAAAGGAAGTAAAAATAATGTCAATGGCTTAATTTATACTTTAAAAGTTTCTATAGATATGATTACTCGAAACGGCTATTGAGATATATGTTAGATCCTACTTTTTGCAGATATTTACCATACACACATACAAATTATATAGATTATGCATTGTAGAAAATTTTGTTTTGTAACACATTTTTGTGACAAAGTATAGTTTACTATCTTTTAATGATAACTGGTACAAAAAAAACACCAACTAGTATTCAGTAAAATGTTCGGTTACGTGGTTAAAAATATGCGAAAAATAGAAAATTATACTTATAATATTGTAACATGCTAAAAATATAATCGAGATAAGTATAAAAGTTCAGTATAAAACATATTTATTTGTATTCGTCTAGGGTCCAAATTTATATTAGACTAGCCTCCGAGCTTGAGCAGATTTTTGTCCTCGCTCTATGAAAAAGTGAAATTTGTTGAGGATCGTAGACAGAAAACAAAAAATTTCCTACCGACGATAACCATAAACTAGCCAGGATCTATACTATGCAGATATACTAATACGAAGGAGATCAGAATACATACCCTTGTAGACCGGAAGCGGGATTACGTTCCCGCACAAACGTTGTCGATGGAGACGAAGGCGCCGACCTCAGGGTCGTGTAGTGGAAGAAGACAGCTCCCAGCACCAAACAATGGTGCCTCGCGGTTCCACACACGTACGGTGTGGATGACGACCTCCGAGCTCCAGATCCAGCAGAGCAGCGAAAGTGGAAGAGTGGGTCTATCAGCACGGCGGTGTGCGTGTAGTAGAGAGACTTCTCTCCTCGTACGTAGCTCCAGAAACGGAACCACGCTCAAGGTAGGAGAGAAGAAGAGGGAGAAAGGGTGAATTTCCGAGGCATGGGGGGGTCCCCTATTTAAAGGAGAGGGAGGGAGACCATCTGCCTTGGCTAGGCCATGTGGGACTAAACCCCACATGGCCATCCGCCGGCCAAGGAGCAGCCGGCCACCTAGGTTGGCCCCATTCGGCCCACCTAGGGCGGCTAGCCTCCTTCCCCTCTTTTTTTTCCTTTTTGGGATTTTCCCCTAATGGGCCTCTAAGGCCCATTTAGGTTTTAATGCCTTTAAAATTCGAATTAAATTAAATAAAAATACATTTAATTACTAATAATACTTATTAATATTAAATACATATTATTAATTCATTCGGACTCCGAAACATATTTCGTTGCCCTCCGATCTCCATCGGACATGTCCGGAACACTTCCGAAGTCTCCGGTTTTTTTCTCTCTAAATCCAATCTAATCGTCACCCACCATTAAGTGTGTTACCCCACGGTTTGGGATCACTCCAGACATGATCGAGACACGCTCTCCGATCAATGACTAACAACGGGATCTGGATACCCATGATAGCCCATGTGCGTCCACGAATGTCTTTTATCGTTTGAACCTTTAGACGTCCAGTCTCATCCTTTTGCCTAGCGATAATTAGATTGTCCGAGCGTCGTTCTCCGGTATCACGATTACCGAGCATGACCTCGTCATCGACAAATCTATCTTTACTCGTCTGTGATACATCCCCGTGACCTAGTCACATGCTTGCAAGCTCATTGATGTAATCTCACCGAGTGGGTCAGAGTATCTATCCTGCTATGTGGATTGGCAATTCCCGCTCTTGATCACTCGCTTCTACTGCTTCCTTCCGATACCGAAAGTGTCACCTTTATTGTCACGCTATATAAGTTGTCGTTTGATGTCAGCCGTATCTTCCAGAAGCAGAGATTTGATATGATCTCACGGTCGAAGGTATGAACACTACGTTTCTATATTTTGGGTATGTCCATCAAATCATTCACCTAATGATATGACTCGTTGTCAACCGACGCCATTGTCCATTATCAGGAAATCTTGATCATCTGTACCCAACGAACTAGTTAAATAGAGGCTATTAGGGACCTGCTTGTTTTCATACCACACGTGTATTAATGTTTCCACGTAATACAGTTATAGCATGGTATTAAAACATATTATGAATAATTGAGATATGACAAATAAAATCACTTTATTAATTGCCTCTAGGGCATATCTCCTTCAGTCTCCCACTTGCACTAGAGTACAATCTAATCTAGTTTACAACTTGGTAAAAGCTTAACACCTATAGCAATATTGGTGCACGCTTGTCTCATGGAAGAGGAAGCAAGTCAACAAATCTAGATCTATATGTGCTTTGCAACACTTCTATGTCACCTAGTTTGACATCATCCCGTATCATATGATAACGGTGAAATATAAATTTCGCGTAGCATGGGCTTTAATAGTCTATAAGACTTATTAAGGGAAACCACGCATGCTCGGGAAAACCTCTCACTCCAATCACACTTGCTACTTCTGAAGTAGCCATATATTCCTATACCTATGCAGATTATACGACAGTGCATTCATATGCGACTTCGCAAGCTAATCTTGTCTTTCTTCAAAACAAAGTACTTCACCTTTATGAGATTTTAGTCAAATGGGTCAGTGTCATAACTTGCATCATCGTAACTCTTTTACGGCAAGTTGTCTTTTCACTCTTACCCTTTACCAGAAAATATCTCTCCAGTTCTCTTTGGACACTTAAGGATATACTTAGCGTTTATTCATTGATCAAACCAGGGATCACTCTAGAACCCGTTCTTCAACCAAGAACTTAGGTCACATCAAGTCGAGCTTTCAGTCTGAAAGAATCTATGGCTAAGGCATAGAGGATGTCGGACATCCTTTTCTTTCAATAACTATCGCTGAAATGCCAAGATAATCTTAATATTTTACCCAGTCATACAAGTGAGAACTTTTCTTCTCTTGTTATATTCTGAAACATTTCAGAATCTTAATCTAGGAAAATATTCCGACCTAATGTTATTAAGCCCCTTATGATCTATACGAATTATAGATTTAAAGCTTAATAGTCTTAACTTCATTCATAAAAAATTTAATCACTTAAATAATTATTTATACTTTACTAGAGGATCTATATCATTCTCAATATGTCATTACATATAAAGTTTGGAATAACACTTAGCTCCCACTTAAATACGCCATCCGTATATAAGACCAGGGAATTTCCTTTTAGCTCCCACTAAAATATGCCATTCACATATAAGATCCAGAAAAGCTACTTAGCTCCCACTCACTTCGTTTTAAATGCGGGTTTCTTCAACTATTTTGGACGACTCCAAAATCCTTTGATCCAATTATCAAAGTGAAGATTCCAGCTCCGATATGCTTGCTTCAGCCCAATGAATGGACAACTAAAGTTTGCATACGTGTCTAGCGTCCTTAGGATCAACCAAACTTACTTGTTGTACCGATTACAACTCTTCCTTAATGTTGCCATTAGGGAACACGGTTTTTTTATCCACCTATCAATTTCTCAATTGAAAATAATTGCTAGAAAATCCTAAATAGACTCAGCCATCGCCACTTGAAACAAAATCTTGTTGTGGTCAACTATTGAATTTGTCGAAACTGTTTTATGACAAATCGATCCTTATAGACGGTTGCTTTTTCGTCAGTGTCTATTTTGTCATGAAATTCCATTTACTCTCAACGGCCTGGAGCCTATCAAGAAGATTTACCCAAGTCTTTTCTTGGTAATCAGACATGGATTTTATCTCGGATTATATATGGCTCATAGCCAATTCTTGGATTTAGATTCACCATCGCTTATTCGTAGTATGTAGGTTTGTCATGTTCCATTAACATGACGTTCATAACAAGATTGTCGTACCACACAGTGTGGAACACATTCTCATACGCCTACGATCTTAGTATGAGCTCAAAGCATCATGATCTTTATCATCAGCTTCCTTCCAGTTGTGGAGGACGGTACCGGAACGGTTTCTGTTGCGCCACTCTGATGCCTGGAGAGAAAGTTCATTAACTTCGTCTTGCTCTATTTCCTTTCCCACTTATACCCCTGGACAAGAAACTATTTCTTGATGAAGGTATGTTTCGGCAGCAAATTTGCCTTTGTCGTGAGAAATGTATCCAACTGATTTCTTAGATACACTACAAAGATGAATTTATCCGTTTTAGATTTGATCATATCAAAACACTAAAATATCAAAGCGACAATCTAGGCTAAAAGTCATGCCATCACTCATATGGTATTGTCTCCACGGATTTAGATGGTTTCCCTATATCTAATGTGAATGTTTTGTTTCTACCGTATGACTCAAATGATCACAATAATTCGATTAAGAGATTTTATTTACCACACACTATCCAATGGAGTGTGATTACGACGTCAAAACACACCATAACATCGTGGTGTTCCATGCGGCGTAATTTGTGGAACTCTTTTCACAAGTCTTCCAATGATATGCCAAACTCATAATTCAAATCCTTGTTTTCCCGATCTGTATCGCAAGAATTTGATTTTCTTGTTAAGTTTATATCTGTTACTTCACTCCGAACTTGTTTGATCTTATCAAACTTTTCAGACCAGCATTTCATTAAGTGGATATGCCCATATCTACTCAAATCATTGCTGAAGTTTACAAAATAATGATTTCACTACACATTGAAGTACTTCATTGATTCACACACATCGATATGCATGATTCTCAACAAGTTAAATGCCCGTTTTTTGAAACGGTGTCTTAGTTACCTTGCAAGTGTCAAAAGATCAAATCTAAGGACTTGGAGATCCATCTGAATGGAGCTTCTTAATACATATAACATTGATATGACTTAAAACGTTAGTGCCACAAGAATGTGGTGTCATTATTAAGTTTGTATACTCTGGCATTAATGTTATAAATCTGGGAGCTACTACCATCTAGATTCAAATAACAACATTCTCCATTCATAACCGGTGTATGATCATTAAAGATATCACTCATAAATATAGGACACCGATTTATCACTTACAAATATGAATATGTCTCGCTAGAGGCAAGACACACTTATAATGATCATGCTAACAAGCGATCTAATGGAATTTGTTCAAATTCAAATTTAATCTAAATGGTAGACCCACTGTATGCGAACGAAGAGACGAGTGTAACCGCAATGCGGCGTACCCCGTAACGTAGAACTTTATTGGTGGTGCACGACAGAGGGAGAACTCTATTATCGAAATTTTCGGAGGGATCATTTTATATTACTACCGCCGTGTAACTAATATAAAGACATATATATACACAATATAGGATGCACACAATCTACATAACATCTAAAATGAAATGTAATGCAACATGATATGGTCTCCTCCGCGCCGATGGTCTCCTTCGCACCGACAGTTTATAAACAATTTAATAAACCCTACCTTGATTGCCCCTGCAAAATAAAGTTAGACCTTTTCTACTTTATCTTCTGCATGTTTTACGTGGCTACTAGGGCTTCCGCACAAGAACCGTTTCTTGCCTACGAAAACAACCACAACAGTGATAAGACAATTGTCTCTATTACACCCCTTTCGGGGCCCTCCATTGCAAATGATATATCAACTATTGTAGGAGATACAGACTTCCGCCAGGCACATATATGGTACAAGCCGTATGTCAAGTGTGGAACCAGTCTCGCGTAAGAGTACGCGTAAAGTCGGTCCGGGCCGCTTCATCCGACAATACCGCGATATAAACAAGTACACGCGAGAGGGTAACAAATGTAGAATCGATGCCCACATTCAACATGTGTTCTAACTGTACAGATATATCTATGCATAGATCGGCTCTGATACCACTGTTGGGGATCATAGACAGAAAACAAAAAAATTCCTACCGACCATAACCATAACCTAGCCAGGATCTATACTATGCAGATATACTAATATGGAGGAGATCATAATACATACCCTTGTAGACCGGAAGCGGGATTACGTTCCCGCACAAACGTTGTCGATGGAGACGACGGCGCCGACCTCAGGGTCGTGTAGTGGAAGAAGACAGCTCCCAGCACCAAACAATGGTGCCTCGTGGTTCCACACACGTACGGTGTGGATGACGACCTCCGAGCTCCAGATCCAGCAGAGCAGCGGAAGTGGAAGAGTGGATCTAGGAGCACGGCGGTGTGCGTGTAGTAGAGATACTTCTCTCCTCGTACGCAGCTCCAGAAACGGAACCACACTCAAGGTAGGAGAGAAGAAGAGGGAGAAATGTGTGAATTTCCAAGGCATGGAGGGTCCCCTATTTAAAGGAGAGGGAGGCAGACCATCTCCCTTGGCTAGGCCATGTGGGACTAAACCCCACATGGCCATCCGCCGGCCAAGGAGCAGCCGTCCACCTAGGTGGGCCTCATTCGGCCCACCTAGGGCGGCATGCCTCCTTCCCCTCTTTTTTTTCTTTTTCCTTTTTGAGATTTTCCCCTAATGGGCCACTAAGGCCCATTTAGGTTTTAATGCCTTTAAAATTCGAATTAAATTAAATAAAAAATGTATTTAATTACTAATAACACTTATTAATATTAAATACATATTATTTAATTCATTCGGACTCTGAAACATATTTCATTGCACTCCGATCTCCATCGGACATGTCCGGAACACTTCCGGAGTCTCCGGTTTCTTTTCTCTCTAAATCCAATCTAATCGTCACCCACCCCTAAGTGTGTTACCCCACGGTTCGGGATCACTCCATACATGGTCGAGACACGCTCTCCGATCAATGACTAACAGCGGGATCTGGATACCCATGATAGCCCATGTGCGTCCACGAATGTCTTTTATCGTTTGAACCTTTAGACGTCCAGTCTCATCCTCTTGCCTAGCGATACTTAGATTGTCCGAGTGTCGTTCTCCGGTATCACGATTACCGAGCATGACCTCGTCATCGACAAATCTATCTTTACTCGTCTGTGATATTACATCCCCGTGACCTAATCACATGCTTGCAAGCTCATTGATGTAATCTCACCGAGTGGGCCCAGAGTATCTATTCTGCTATGTGGATTGGCAATTCCTGCTCTTGATCACTCGCTTCTACTGCTTCCTTCCGATACCCGAAAGTGTCACCTTTATTGTCACGCTATATAAGTTGTCGTTTGATGCGATCAGCCGTATCTTCCAGAAGCAGAGATTTGATATGATCACACGGTCGAAGGTATGAACACTACGTTTCTATATTTTGGGTATGTCTATCAAATCATTCACCTAATGATATGACTTCGTTGTCAACCGACGTCATTGTCCATGATCAAGAAACCTTGATCATATGTTACCCAACGAACTAGTTAAATAGAGGCTACTAGGGACCTGCTTGTTTTCATACCACACGTGTATTAATGTTTCCGCGTAATACAGTTATAGCATGGTATTAAAACATATTATGAACAATTGAGATATGACAAATAAAATCACTTTATTAATTGCCTCTAGGCCATATCTCCTTCAAAAGTCTTCTGGTAACCAATCTTGGTCCGCCCCTTTTGGCGAGAAGAGGTTTCTTGCGGTGGCAGCTGCCGCACGACGGCACCATCCTTCTCGTTCACTGCTCCTGGCGCGTCTTCTCCCGTAGTGTCAAAAGGAAGTACCAGCGAGTCACGCTGTCACGTGAGGTGACCGGCGCGTACTCGCTGGTCAATCTTTCGGGTGAAGGGAGTACACATCGGCAGGGTGGAAAAGATTGGAGGGGTATTGCCGGTTTCGATTCGGGCACGGAGATACTCCTCCAATAGCTGGACATCAAACGGTTGAAAGAAAAGTACGCCATCCGAGAATAACGTGCAGAGGATGAGGATTCAGGGGAAGTTTGGGAGCGATTCGGTTAGTTTGAGAAATTTGGCGTGGATTCGATTGAATTTGGGTTCGGATTTAGGGGATTTGACTATCCCTTTCTACTCTCGCTAACTGCTTATATATACACTAGACCTAAAAACATTTATTTTAGGCATACTAGGCTGCATGAACATTAGCACCAAAACGCTTTGTAGGGTTGGCGAGAGGAAAATCCATCTAGCTCTCCTAATGCGGCCAGCCTTCCGCCGCTTGCCTCCGGCGGCTCTCTTCCGCTGATGATCTCTTGGTCGTCTGTGGTGACAGAGTAAAGCCTGATCTCGCGTGTTGTGTGGATCACCTATATAATTTTAGGGTAAATACCTTTGTAGTTTAGGTTTTCTGTCGCTCGCATGCCGACGACGTTGATAAAATAAGAGAGTTTAAGATCCCCATTTGAAGCATCGTTTAAGTATATGGTCAGCGATGGATCTAGGTCATATTATGTTCAAACAGAGATCGATGGGTGGCAGCAGTAGTAGTGTCGATGTCGTTGTCGTGGACTTGTGTCCTCAGCCTTCACTATTGCGACAACCCTTTCTCGAGTGTCGGACATGTTGATGGTGATATATGCGGTGAATTTGTGCTAGGTTCATGGTTTGGGGTTCTGTCGATAATATCCCTACTCAAATAAATGTTTTTAAAACCCTTGGGAGCCGTGTTAGCCAAGTGTGTTTCTAAAAATAGTGTTTATGCGAATTATGATGATGACATGTGAGTTTAATATAAAATTCTTAAAATATTGTTGCCGCCGATAACTAGCCTCCCATGTGCATTTGTGTTTTTTTATTAAACTCATATGTCCTGACAATAATTATTCTAAACACCATTTTGCGAAACATTCACGGTCAACACATGGCTCCTAGGATTTTGAAAATCATCGTTCACAACACCGTTTTCGAAACCGTCTAAATATTAAAAAAATATAAGAAAATAATTCATGAAATATTATCGACTTGTCTAACCATCATGAGACTAGTGGCATTGGAAAGATGATTTAATTTGCAACATATAGGAAAAAGATTCATGCCATTTGATTTCTAAATCAAAATTTATAGGATTCAAAATTCCATGTTTCAGGGTATAGCGCCCCACATAAAGGCGCTACCCTCTGTGACTTAGGATTTTCATCACGAGAGTGCACTGGGCCCAACGTTGTCACGTTGGTAGGGGCATGGCGCCCTATGCCAAGTCACTACGATGTAGAGAGGTTAGCGTTCCATAAACAGGTGCTGTCGTTTTGATTAGTTTCGAAAATAATCGGAAGTACTTCATTTTGTGTTGAAATTTCTTGAGAAGATTAGTTTTGTCGCTTTTGAAGCATCGCCACCCCTGACGCCAATAAGCTTCCCAATAGCTTTATTGGGTGCGCCAGCCGAATAAACACGCCCACTCGCGGCACCCATAACCCGATTTCTTCTGGCGCGACCCAATATTACGTCTGGGAAGCCCCAAGATATTTGTGGCCAAGACTTTGAATTATGGCCGAGATTTATATCTTATTTCATTTGCACAATTTTCAAATGGAAAAAAATATTGAAAGCGCCTATGGCGGGTGCGACTGCGAAATGGCGACCCAATACGCGGCAGCTCACCCGGACAGTCTTGATGACCATACACTGTTGGCGGATGTTATATGGGCGCCATGAGTGGAGATAATCTTTAAAAAAAAAGTTGGCCATACTGGGAAGAATCCAGCATGGCTGTTTATGCGATAGAGATAAATGTGAATACGTACTGGAATTGCGAGCGCAGAAACTCGAACCTAGGCGGGCAGGAACGCATCAGCCCGTTCCCACCATCCCGCCTACGCCGCGGTCCCGAGTGGAGATAATCTTAACTAAAATCTCCCGACAATCTGGCTGAGAGCAATGATCGGAATATCCAAAGCGGACCAGTTTCAGTAGTTCTAGAGAACAACAACGTTCAAAGGAAAACCTAAACAGTGGACACAAGCTACTGAATCACCGTCAACATTTGTTTTTTTCTTAAACGGGGGTAAAATCCTTACCCGTTCGGTTAATTAAGAAAATGTTTTACATGAAGAAAGATGGTGAGAATTATTTAAAAAATCCAATTATCTTGGCATAATTTCACTCAGATTTTACGTCCGCATAAGGATCCAAAGTCTGGACTCTTTTTTAATGTCCGCAAGGAGGATAAAGGGTGGCGTGTGCAAGATGGCAATTTTCCCCATGGAGCCGGGTACCCGCGGGTATTTACCCGCTAAGGAACGCTGATGGGGGGCAATTTGTCCCCATGGGTATACCGGGGCGGGTACCCGTTAAGCTGGCGGGGCGGGTATGGGGGGGGGGGGCAAATTGGCTCCATGGAGCCTCCATGGATACCCGGGACCCCACCTGTCAGTCACACATAAAACTAAATATATATGCAGAAAACCCTAGACTCGCTGACTCACACCCGCATAGCCGCCTCTCCTCTCTCAATCTCACCCCTCTCGCCGCCTCTCCTCTCCAGTCTCCCCCGATCTAGATCGAGCACACCCGTCCCATCTCGCAGCGCACCACCGCACCGGCCACCCGCCCACCCCATCTCGCAGCGCACCACCGCACCAGCCACCCATCGTCATCTCCGGCTCCTTCCCTGCTGCTCGAATCCTCTTCCTCCACGGCGGACGGCCGCATCCACGGTGACGGTCGACTTAGCAACGACGGCGACCAGCAAATCGGCGACCCCGCGTCCTCTCCCTCCACGTCAAGCACAACAGCACAAGCAGCTGACCGGCTACCTCGCCTCCTATTCCTCCATGTCAAGCGCACGATCTAGTCTCCATGGGGATCGGGTACCCGTTAGTACCGGGTATGGGGATTGTTTCCCCCCCCCCCCCCCTCCCCCGCGAAGGTTGGCGGGGATGACGGGGACGGGTATTAGCGGGGAACAGGGCGGGGATGAGAGCGTGTCCCCCGGTGATACCCGTACCCGTTGCCATCTTGTGTGCTTGTTGCGGAAAACGCGTGCATTTCTTTCATTCCAAATCTCTAAAGAGGAGTGATGGAGGCCAACGCTTTGTCGTTAGGAGATGGAACGGTCGTCATTTTTGGCCACCATTCACGAAGATAGGAGGGCCGACCATTATTGCACAGGGTCAATGGCATGAATGCCAAGCCAATCTTCCCCCATAGGCGGATGGTGTAGCCACACTTAAAGAAAAGATGAGATGTTGATTTCGAGACACTTGCAAAGGGCACCTCACAATTGGGCCAACCATGCGGCTGTCCAAAGATGGTTTTGGGTAGCATTGCTGACCTGCCGTGCAGTCCGTGCGCGTGGCTGACAAGCCTTGGAGTGCCTTGGCTGCTTGCTGGGCTCCGAGCTAGCTGGGCTGAACGTGAGTCACGCCTGGGCCCTTTTTGTTTTTCCCTCTACTCTAGACTACATACCTACTATATATTTACTATGGGCCCCTATTTAGGCTGGGCCCCAGGCCGTCGCACCTCTCGCACTGGGCTAAAGCCGGGCCTGGGTAGCAAGCCATGCGAAGATTTTGATCTTTGGAGGTGCCCAAATCTTTCACACCATTATGTTTACGGGAAATCTAATTGTAAGGCGCCCAAGTTTTGGCTTAACCGTACGCACGCACGCACACCGTCCGATCGCGGACGCACGGTAGAACTCGCGCGCGATGCACACGTCGCGCACGTCGTGCTCGCGTCTTTGGATAAGGCCGTCTTCACCGCGAGCCACCCATCGCGTCTCCCCCGCGAGCACCTCCCACGGCGTCTTCCTCCCCCCAACGCGACGGCTGCTCCTCCGCTCCTGGCCGCCGCCGACGTCGCCCGTCGCGGTACCGCACGGGGGCCAGCACCTCCCACGGCGTCTTCCTCCCCCCAACGCCACGGCTGCTCCTCCACTCCTGGTCGCCGGTGAGCGAGGCGGAGGTGTTGGTGGTGACTGGGGAGGCTGTGGGGTGGGCGACGACCGCCGGAGAGGGGAACGCCGTTGGGTCGCCCGCTGCGTCGCGGGAGCGTTCCATCCGCGACGACGTACTTGGTCTTCACGACCGGCGTCGGCGTGGTCTCCCGTCACAGAGACCAGCGGCTTGACGACGTGCTCCGACGAAGAAACAAGCGGCGGCCACGGCTCCTCCAACAGCGGAGGTCACATCCTCGTGGAGGCGTCGGCAATGGCAACGGCGGCTCCCGGCGCGACGGCAACTGGCGGAGGCGCCCGGCTCCCAGCGGCAGTGCCGCTGCTTGACGGTGAAGGGCAAGAGCCTTCGCGGCCCTCGGGGTAGCGGAGGACTAAGCTGAAGACTAGCCGACGGGCTCTCTATCGCCGGTGGCGGTTGTTCCCGAGGGGAATTGAGAATTTGTAACCACACGGAAGAAAAGGGAGGAAATCCTATCTCTTTGTCGATTTTGCCACAGCCCTCGGGGTTCTATGCAAATCATGGATAAGTCCGGGCATGTTGTTGATTCGACTACACCGTAAAATCAATGTAGTTATCATACTCTCTGGGTAATAGTTACCACCACAGTACTGATGAAGTTACCACCCAGTACTGATAAAGTTATCACCCAGTACTGATAAAGTTACCCATGTTTATCATGCTCCCTCGATAATAGTTACCACCCCAATACTGATAAAGTTACCACCCAGTATTGATAAAGTTACCCATGTATTTTCATGTATAGTTATTCATCACAAAATCGTTATAGTTACCCTACTCTCTCGATAATAGTTATCACACAGTATGAATAAAGTTACCATGTATGTTTTCATGTGTAATTATCCACCACAAAATCGTTATAGTTACCCTTATCTCTCGATAATAGTTACCACCCAATACTGATGGACTTACCCACTTAGTACTGATAAAGTTACCCATTTGTTTTCATCGTGAAGTTATCCAACACGAAATCAATGTAGTTACCATACTCTCTCGATAATAGTTATCCACCCAATATTGATCGAGTTACCCACTCAGTACTTATGTAGTTATCCATGTGTTTATGATGTAGTTATACACCACGAAATCGATGTAATTAACATGTCATCTAAATAATAGTTACGAACACAATGCCCATCTTTTTTATGTGTAGTTTCACTATGAAATTGACAGTTACCATTCTAATACATATACACGATAAATTTACCATCTCAAAGTGTTGTGGTAACTTAAAATCTCATAAAAAATCTAAAAGAATAACAAAAAAAATGGTTCGATTTCAACCCAAAAACTAATCGCTAATATGGTGGGTAACTTATTTATTCAAGCCTTGGTAACTTATATGTTACGTGGGTGGTAACTTTTATGCCAAAATTTTTTTTCGTCGAAACATATCGACATGGGATCTAGTTTTGAAGATCTCGTCGCGACTAGTCCAACGGTGAAAACGGATCTTAAATCGGATAAACGGTTTGGGCTAAAAAACTTTTTGAATTTTTTAGTTTCGCATTTAATGCAGGATGACATCAGCTTTTTTTGATTTTTGTGCATGCATCCAAATGAGTGCTATTCTATCTCTCAATCCCGTGCGTTTTGGCCTGCACACATGTGCATGCATGCATGAGTTCGGTGATTGATAAAAGTTATCCTAACGCCTTACGGTTATGCCAAATATAAGGCGGCTTACACATAGTCGTTCCCTTATGTTTATTGTTGTTAGGGTGGAACCTAAGATATTGGGCCTTGTATGCCTAAATTGCCTAGTATTTTCCTCTTGCCGTAAGTTTCCAAAAAAAAAATGTCCTCCACCTGTTCATCAAGTTGCACCTCTCTCAATTTGATCCAAAGATCAACGAACTGAGAAGCATGGTCCATGGAGAAATTTTCGTCTAAAGTCACATTTCCGATTCAAGCCTCCTCACTCATGGCACTCTTGACATTCCACTTCCTTCTTAGATGCCGCGTATATGAGGGGGCAATCATTTCGACTGTTTTCATCGGTTTTTTTTTGTTTTTTTGGTTTTCTTTTCTTTTCCTTTTCTTATTTTTTGTTTCTCTTTTTATGACTTGAAAAATATTCAGATTTAAAATTTTCAAATATTGAAAATTTTCAGATTTAAAAATTGATCATATTTCGTAAACTGTTTATTTTTAAAATTTATTCAGATTTTAAATAGTTCAAAACTAAAAATTATTCCGATTTGGAGATTATTCATATTTAAAAACAATTTGAAAATTGTTCAGATTTGAAAAAATAGAATTTTAAAAATATTCATATTCGAATTTTTTGTTCAGAATTCAAAATGTTCACTTTTGAATAATATTCAGCTTTAAAAACACAAAAATATTAAAAAAATAACAATACCTTTTTATTGGACCAGTTTTGAAGCGGCCCACACGGCCGCGCCGCTGTGGGCCGTCACCACCGTCACAGCCACAGTGGCAGCGCTACGTGTATTCTTAGTTATCCAAGTGAACAGTGGCGGAGCTCAAAAAAATTCTTGGGCGGGCCAGGCTAAAACAGAACAGAAATTTTTGGGGGAAATTGAAGAACAAATTCACAATTTTGTGAAGAATATACGTTACAAATTGCTAACTAAGAATCTGGGGAAGCAATAAGATTACCTAACAGATAAATTGCAGCCCTAATATAATCAATCTAAAGTCGGCCCTTGCCCCTGGCTAACGAGCGCATCCGCACACAGGAGCGAAGCTACCGAGCTAGTACGATCTGCTGCAATAGCACAGAATTGAGCAAACACACGAACACGAAGCACATCGGGAGACGGGGAGATCCCGTTCTCGCGAATCTAAGCGAATCTGCCCGTCGAAAGCACTAAACATTTCCGATCGCGGAGCATCCCTACCCTAGCTGACAAAAGCAGGGAGCACGGGAGCGAGCAGAGGCGCGCACGGGAGGCTAATCCGCGGACGAGGTGCGATCCCTGGAGAGGAGAGCGGGGAGGGAGGGAGAGGGCGTGCGCCGGTACCTGTCGCTTTCGCGAGCAGAGGGGGTAGGGTGTGGCGGAAGAGGCGGAGGCGGCGCTTGGTGGAGGACGTGGAGAACTCGGCCACGGCGGCGCGCAGCACCTCCTCCGGCGCCGTCTCCGGGGCCCCCATGGCCGTGGTTCTGTCCTGAGTCCTGACTAGTGTTAGTGTGCAGCGTGAGATGAGAGAGGAGATGCACAGGTGAGGAAACTGGCCCTGTGTGCGTTGATGGGCTGGGCCGCATTTGCTGCATAGTAGTACTTCATATTTTTTTTTTGCAAAAAACCTGGGCGGGCCGTGGCCCGGGTGGGCCTTAAGGGAGCTCCGCCAGTGCAAGTGAATGCTCATGATTTTTGCAAAACATGGTTAATTATAGCAAAACAGTGATGATTTTGACAAAAAATAGTAATGATTTTTACAAATGAATACCCTATAAATACCCAGCTACAATTTTCTAGCGCCGCCGCTGTTGTTTTTAGAGAGTACGCCAAAGCGGCGTACTAAACTTTTATAAAAGAAAGAAAAAGCATTACAAGCAGCTGCTAACTCTGCAAACAGAGCAGCCTCTACACACCCACGCTTACTCCAAAGCAACTACACTCACGCTGCAAGATGGTCCTCCAACTCTCCCTACCGTCGGCGTCGTGGGCATCCGCTGTATCCTGTTGTGCTCTCGATGCTGCATAGGGGCTTCCGTGCGTCGGGAGTGCGTTCAAGAATGGCGCGAGTAGGTTGGCGGCATGGATGTCAATGTCACGGGAAGTGCGCGTGCTCGCAGAGCCTGCTACCTCGTGGAGCATGCATCCCATATCCTCGCGCTTACGAACGTACGCGTCGCCCAGTTAGGATGACTCCAACGGGGCGAACTAAATGGACGCGCGTTAGGTCCGCGTTTTGTCCGTTTGGGTTAAGAAACGGACGCGCGCGTCCGGTCCATGTCCGCCACTTTTTGGCCAGTGCGTCCAACGGGGCGACGCATCACAAATGGATACATGTTTTTTAGTTAACAGGCCATATATGAGTCATTTTCATTCATATTTAGGGGAGGTGGGCCACAAACGTCAATTTTACATATTACTTTCTAAAACAAAAATATATAAAAACTAAAAAAATTGCCATTCGCGGGCTTCTACTTGTTGTCATCATCTACGAGGACGTACTCCGGCGCCTCCCAGAGGTGCGCCGGTAGCCCAGTTCGCGGTGGGACGGCCGGCGGCGTGGACGGCTGCTCCTGCTCCGGCTCCAGGAGGGGTGGCGCCGGCGGGACCTCCCAGCTGCCTCCATTCCAGGTCCACCTCTGGCCTAGCAGGCCTTGTTCTAGGGGCGGCGCCAGTGGCTGTTGGGAATCGTAGACAGAAAACAAAAAAAAATTCTACCGACGATAACCAAAAACTAGCCAAGATCTATACTATGCCGATATACTTATACGGAGGAGAACGGAGTACATACCCTTGTAGACCGATAGCAGGGATTACGCTCCCGCAACAAGCGTTGTCGAAGTAGACGACGTAGCCGACCTCAGGGTCGTGTAGTCGAAGAAGACACCTCCCAGCGCCAAACGATGGCGCCTCGCGGTTCCACACACGTACGGTGTGGATGACGATCTCCGAGCTCCAGATCCAGCAGAGCAGCGGAAGCGGAAGATTGGATCTAGCAGCACGGCGGTGTGCATGTAGTAGAGAGACTTCCCTCCCCGTACGCAGCTCCAGAAACGGAACCACGCTCAAGTTAGGAGAGAAGGATGGAGTAATCGGTGTGTTTCCAAAGGCATGGGGGTCCCCTATTTAAAGAGAAGGAGGGAGACCATCTCCCTTGGCTAAGCCATGTGGGACTAATCCCACATGGCTTGGCCGGCCAAGGAAGGGCAGCCGGCCACCTAGGTGGACCCACCTAGGCCGGCTGGCCTTTTTCCCCTTTTTTCTCCTTTTTCTTTTTAGGGATTTTTCCCTAATGGGCCTCTAAGGCCCATTTATGATTTAATGCCTTTAAAAATTAGAAATAAATTAAATAAAAATATATTTAATCACTAATAATACTTATTAATATTAAATACATATTATTTAATTCATCCGGACTCTGAAACCTATTTCGTTGCCTCCGATCAACATCGGACAAGTTCCGGAACACTTCCGGAGTTCCCGGTTTCTTTTCTCTCTAAATCCAATCTAATCGTCACCCACCCTTAAGTGTGTTACCCCACGGTTCGGGATCACGCCAGACATGATCGAGACATCCTCTCCGATCAATGACTAAAAGCGGGATCTGGATATCCATGATAGCCCTTGTGTGTCCACGAAAGTCTTTCTATAGTTGAACCTTTAGACGTCCAACGTCAACCTCTTGCCAAGCGATACTGAGATTGTCCGAGCGTCGTTCTCCGATATCACGATTACCGAGCATGACCTCGCCATTGACAAATCTATCTTTACTCGTCTGTGATATTACATCCCCGTGACCTAGTCACATGCTTGCAAGCTTATTGATGTAATCTCACCGAGTGGGCCCAGAGTATCTATCCTGCTATGTGGATTGGCAATTCCCGCTCTTGATCACTCGCCTCTACTGCTTCCTTCCGATACCCGAAAGTGTCACCTTTATTGTCACGCTATATAAGTCATGCCGTTTGATGCAATCAGACATATCTTTCAGAAGCAGAGATTTGATATGATCTCACGGTCGAAGGTATAAACACTACGTTTCTATATTTTGGGTATGTCCATCAAATCATTCACCTAATGACATGACTCCGTTGTCAACCGACGCCATTGTCCATGATCAGGAAATCTTGATCATCTGTTGCCCAACGAACTAGTTTAAATAGAGGCTACTAGGGACCTGGTTGTTTTCATACCACACGTGTATTAATGTTTCCGTGTAATACAGTTATAGCATGGTATTAAAACATATTATGAACAATTGAGATATGACAAATAAAATCACTTTATTAATTGCCTCTAGGGCATATCTCCAACTGTCTCCCACTTGCACTAGAGTACCAATTAATCTAGTTTACAACTTGGTAAAAGCTTAACACTTATAGCAATATTGGTGCATGCTCGTCTCGTGGAAGAGGAAGCAAGTCAACAGATCTAGATCTGTATGTGCTTTGCAACACTTCTATGTCACCTAGTTTGACATATCCCGTATCATATGATAACGGAGAAATATATGCTTTGTCGATGGAGTGAGACTCAAAATTTCGCACAGCATGAGCCTTAAAAGTCTAAGAGATCTATTAAGGGAAACTAGTCATGCTCTGGAAAACAGCACAGTCCAAACACACTTGCTACTTCCGAAATAGCCATATATTCCTATACCTATGTAGATCATGCGACAGTGCATTCATATGCAATTTCGCAAGCTAACCCTTCTATGATAGTGCATTCATATGCAACTTCGCAATCTGACCCTTTCTTCAAAACAAAGGACTTCTCCTCTATGAGATTTCTAGCCGTATGGGTCAGTGTCATAACTTGCATCATCGTAACCCTTTTACGGCAAGTTGTCTCTCCACTCTCACCCATACAAGAAACATATCTTCAGTTCTCTGTAGACACTGAAGGATATACTTAACATTTGTTCATTGATCCATCCAGAGATCACTCTAGAACCCGTTCTTCAACCAAGAACTTGGGTCACACCCAGTCGAGCTTTCAGTATGATAGAATCTATGTCTGAGGCATAGAGGATGTCGAACATCCTTTTTCTAACAACCATCACTGAAATGCCAAGACAATCTTAATATTTTACCTAGTCATACAAGTAAGAACCTTTCTTCGCTTGTTCTATTCTGAAACAATTCAGAATTTGAACCTAGGAAAAATATTCTGACCTAATGTTATTAAGCCCCTTATGATCTATACGAATTATAGATTTAAAGCCTAATACTCTTAACTTCACTCATAGAAATTGTTATCACTTAAATAATCATTTATACTTTACTAGAGGATCTGTATCATTCTCAATATGTCGTTACATATAAAATTTGGAATGACACCTAGCTCCCACTCAAATATGTCTTCCGCATACAAGACCAGGGAATTTACTTTTAGCTCCCACACAAATATGCCATTCACATATAAGATCAAGAAAATCTACTTAGCTCCCACTCACTTCTTTATAAATGCAGGTTTCTTCAACTATTTTGGACAACATGATACGTCTCAAACATATGTATAATTTTTGATGTTCCATGCTTGTTTTATACCAATTGCTACATGTTTTGCATCTACTTTATATCACTTTTGTACATTTTTTTGGGACTAACCTATTAACAAGATGCCGAAGTGCCAGTTCCTGTTTGCTGCTGTTTTTGTATTTCAGAAAAGCTAGTCTGGAAATATTCTCGAAATTGGACGAAACTTCACGGGGATCCCTATTTTACCAGAACTCATCTGACGGACCAAAGGAGCAACAGAGGAGAGCCAGGAGGTGGCCACACGCACCTAGGGCGTGGGCCCCACCTCTGCCGTGCCCAAGGGTGGTGTGGGCCCCTCGGGGGTCTCCAGCCGTCGCCCTTTCGCCTACTTTTTCCCCCGACGCGAAAACCCTAAGTGCCTGAGCAAATATCCACGAAAAGTTCCAGAGACGCCGCCGCCGTCAACCCTAGCTCGGGAGGGTCCAGAACCTCTTCCTGGCACCCTGCCGAAGAGGGGAATCATCACCGGAGGCTTCTACATCACCATGCCTGCCTCCGGAGTGATGCGTGAGTAGTTCATCCTTGGACTACGGGTCCATAGCAGTAGCTAGATGGTTGTCTCTCCAATTTGTGCCATCATGTTTAGATCTTGTGAGCTACCCTACATGATCAAGATCATATTATTGTAATGCTACATGTTGTGTTTGCTGGGATCCGATGAATATTGAATACTATGTCAAGTTGATTATCAATCTATCTTATATGTTATTTAAGATCTTGCATGCTTTCCGTTACTCGTAGATGCTTTGGCCAAGTAGATGCTTCTAACTCCAAGAGAGAGTATTTATTCTAGATAGTGGATTCATGCCTCCATTTAATCTGGGACAGTGACAGAAAGTTCTAAGGTTGTGGATGTGCTGTTGCCACTAGGGGTAGCCTAACGATGCTATGTCCACGGGCATATGTGTTTGTTTACATTACGCGCTTTATTTAATGCGATTATCCGTTGCTTGCAACTTAATACCAACGGGGGACTCGGATGACAACCCGGCGGTAGATTATTAGTCATAGATGCTGTTGGATAACGGTCTATGTATCTTGTCGTAATGCCCAATTAAATATCATAATAGTCATCATGTCATGTATATGCATTGTCATGCGCTCACTATTTGTCAATTGCACAACTGTAATTTGTTCACCCAACATGTTAGTTATCTTTTATGGAGACACACCACTAGTGAACTGTGGACTCCGGTCCATTCTTTTACACTGATTAAACAACTACAAACTGCAAACTGTTCCTTTTTCATTCTCTGCAATTTAATACTCATTTTCCACACCATACGTTTAATCTTTGTTTTCAGCAAGCCGGTGAGATTGACAACCTCACTGTTTCGTTGGGGCAAAGTAGTTTGATTGTGTTGTGTGCAGATTCCACGTTGGTGATCGTATTGCGCCATGCGAGCCACCAACAACCTTTTGAAGAGTTGCTGCTCCTACTGGTTCGATAACCTTGGTTTCTTTCTGAGGGAAAACTTGCTGCTGAACTGCATCATACCTTCCTCTTGGGGTCTCCCAACGAGCGTGTAATTCACCCCATCAAGCATATTTTCTAGCACCGTTGCCGGGGAGACAGCAGTCTTCTGCAAGGGGAGTTTCACGCTTCCAATCTCTTTACTTTGTTTTTGTCTTGCTTAGCTTATTTTATTTTATCTTGTTTGCTTTCAATTATCAAAAACACAAAAAAATTAGTTTCTTACATCTAGTTTATTTCGGTTTGTTATTATGTCTAGTTGTTTACTTGCTATCAATGGAAATAAAATCTTGTTGGCTAAGTGGGTTCACGGAGGAACAACAAAATTATTTTAAGGATTATCGGTCGTCTCGAAAAGGGGAACACTTCTGGGTACAAATATATAAATTGAACTATTTTGCTAGAAACTTGTGCTCTACTTATGATGAATCTTGGTGCTTTAATGAATGTTTTTGCTGTAGGAGGCATAAACACCTCCATTTCCAATGTGATTATAAATGATGATGAGACTTTGGCTTCTTATGCTAAAGGAAACTATGACTTTGTTAATCTTGAAAAAATTGAAGAGTTTGTTGTTTTTAAGGGTGCTTATGAAATTGCTTGTGTGTTTCAGGGTGATGATGCCCCTTATAAGTCTGAGAATTCTGAGATACTTGGTTACTGCCTTGAATATTACAATGATAATCCTTATATCACTAAATTTTTTGAGAAAACTTATTCTCCAGAACAACTTGCTTCCTTTCAGGGACCTATGGAAGAAGAAATTGCTGAAACTGTGATCTCATTGGATGAAAAAGAGGAGGAGAGTGAAGAACAAAAGGAGGATCTACCTTCTAATGATAGTAACTCTTTAACTCTTACATTATATGATTACCCTCCATGCTTACCAAAGGAGGATGAATGTTATATTCCTGTGGATTCTCTTGAAATATTCCCTATGAGTAAAACTTGTGAGAATAATTATGCTACTATTATTTATGATAATCCATGCTATTTTGATAAATCTTATGATAATCCTTTATTTATGCCTAATATCGAAATGCATGGTACTAAGGACTTTTGCTTGGAAGATTTTTATGATAAATCTCTAGATGATGGTGCTATACTGCTTGATAATATATGTATTCTACTACTGAAAATGGGATTGGAGAGGTCTTGACTTTATCTAGATGGAGTCCCATACCTCTTGAGAATGATCAATCATCTTGTTATAAAATAGTTAAAATTGGGTTTGAAAATTTTAATCCCACTATTTTTGAGCTTGCTAAAAATTATGTGTTTGTAGATCATGAAAATCATGCTTTATGTGATAGTTATATTGTTGAGGTTGTTCATGATACTACTGAAAATTATTATGAGAGAGGAAAATATGTTTGTAGAAATTTTCATGGTACTAAATCACCTCTCTATATGTTGAAAGTTTTGAAATTACTCTTGTTTTACCTTCCAATGCTTGTCACTTTGTTCTTTATGAATTTATTTGTGTATAAGATTCCTATGCATAGGAAGTGGGTTAGACTTAAATGTGTTTCAAATTTGCTTCTTGATGCTCCTTTTGCTTAATTTTCTATTTTTATGTGAGCATCATTAAAACTATCAAGCCTAGCTAAAATGCGTTAAAGAAAAGCGCTTATGGGAGGCACCCCATTATTTTTACTTATGTAATTTTTCTTT
Source organism: Poa pratensis (assembly GCA_947311845.1). Classification (NCBI taxonomy): domain Eukaryota; kingdom Viridiplantae; phylum Streptophyta; class Magnoliopsida; order Poales; family Poaceae; genus Poa; species Poa pratensis. The sequence continues at coordinate 35,498,796 of CAMZMU010000059.1, read as the reverse complement.
TATTGAGTCAAGGAGGATGTTTACTTCTGTAGCAACTCCTTTGTATCTTTATTTTTTCGCATTGTTGTGCTAAGAGTAGTCTCTAATGTTAAGACGATACTTAATTTTGATTGCTGCGCAGAAACAGATTTTTGCTGTTCACTGTACGAAATTCCTAAAATCACCAGATTGTTAATTAAATCTGAAAATTTTTGTGCGTAATCTTTATGAATGTCTGAATCTTTCATTAGTTTAAAGTTTTTCGATTTGAGCGTCGTAAGTGCCTTGAATTTTTTTGTCTTTGCGGACTGTTCTGTTTTAGACAGATTATGTCTTTTTATTTTGCATTCTCTCTTTTACTAGTGTTGAGTAAAATTCTTTTTTGTGTGGAAGAGTTTCACATAACATCAGTGTCTGTAGCTAATGTTTAAAGTAACAAGTCATATTGCGTCTATATAGAACATGTGAGTTTTTGATTATGCACTAACCCTCTAATGAGATCTACTTTGAGTTTGGTGTGACGGAAGTTTTCTAGGGTCAAGAGAGAAGGATGATATAATAGGATCAAGAAGAGTGAAGAGTTTAACCTTGGGGAGGCTCCCATGGATCTCCCCGGCATATTTCAAGAAGACTCAAGCGTCTAAGCTTGGGGATGACCAAGGCATCCCCTTCTTCATCGTCAAAATTATCAGGTCATCTCTAGTGAAACTATATTTTAATTCTTTCACATCATATGTGCTTTTCTTGGAGCGTCTGTGTGCTTTTATTTTCAGTATTGCATTTTTATTTTCAATAAAGCTTGACTGGATCCTAACATTCTTGATGGGGAGAGAGACACGCTCCGCTTTTTCATGAGAATATTCATATTCTTCACTTATATTTGTTGAGTATTCATATCTAGCGCTGTTCAGCTTTTAGCTCTTGTTTTCATGTATCTCTTGTCAGAGCTATTAGCTTTCTTTTGTAGAAAGTACTCTCTTGCTTCACTTATATTTGTTTGGAGAGTTGATTAAATAAATTGATTGGTGTTTGGTTGGTTCAGAAAATGTTGCATGTGGTAATTGGTATAAGAAAAAACTTGCTTAATCTTGTAGGGCGCCGTATCCTGTGCATCCTCACGTTTCCTGTATCCCTGCATCCGGAGCGTTTCACTCGTCCGATCAGAATCCTGCGTGCCTGCTAACTCTTCGTCATTTATGCATTCAGGCGCCCGCATCAAGGGTGTCTGTTTGCAAATAACCCCTGACCATCTTAAGCCATTACAATCTGAATCATATCCCAAACCCTCATCTTTCTCCAAAGGCGACGGCGATGGCGACTCGGCCCCGAGTCTGCGCGACGCGTCCCCCAAGAAATCCATCCGCGTACGCCGTCGTCGGAACTGAGATGGCATCCCGCCGGTCCCTCATGCCAAGTTCGCCGGCGTCGGCAACCTCCGGCCGGTCGGCTACGGACTGTACAGGCTCGTGTGGGCTGAGAGCACAATAGGGGATGCAGAGCAGCAGGTCGGCAACTGCGCCCTCGTTCGGCCGGCTACAGACTCGACATGCTCGTGTGGGCTGAGAGCAGAACAAGGGATGCAGAGGAAGGATGACCATATCTCTGAATTAACTTGTTTCTGTCCGATATATCTAGTACTTGCTTGGATGCAGCTTATCAGTTGTTGTGCCTGTAGCTACAGAGATTGTTATGTGAATACACAGCGTTGGTGAATATTTGTTTTCCCGTTGAGACTTGTATAACTTGTTGTGAGTACAAATTCAGAAAGAAACAATTTCTTGTTGCCATGTTCGTACTGCAATTTGAGGTGTTCTTATGTGACTTAATATAACTGAATTAGGGCAATACGTTCTGATATGTTCACATAAAAATGATTGCTACAAGGACATTGTGAATTAAGATTCAGAACACATGGTAGAAGTGTTCAGATACATTCACTGTCAATTGGTACCAACTGGTACATGAACTCCTGAACATTTTCTTTTGGTACCAACGGGTAACTAAACTCCTGAACATGTGAATAGATAGAGAGCATCATGTGAATGTACAAAATCCTTCAGTTTCCGGTGAAAGCAGTAGTATAGCACACAGACTGTTGCAACGCTGTTGATCATACAAAATCCTTCAGTTTCCAGTGAAAGAAAGCAACAGAAAGACTGCAATTTCTGAAAGCAAACAACACTAAGACTGCAGTTTCCAGTGAAATGTGAAGGCGGTATCCAATTATTGTCGTCTCACATATCATCTCATGTTAAAAGGAGTAGTGATATATTCCTTTGCAAGTAGAATAACAAAAAAGAAAGCTCTAATCTGAGACAAAGAGTTGGACAAAATAAAAATCATGATCCACCATCTAAATGCATCCCAATCTCGTTCTAAAAGAAAGCCTTGTTTCCTCTGATGTAGATGGAAAGGCTGAAACAGGTATGATACTTAGAGATCATCAGGTGCAGTCATGTTCTCTGCATACCGACATCTATTCAACTGCAATCAGGCCACTGAGACTGAACTAAATGCATCCCATTCTCGTTGTAATATTCATACTGGAAAGTCACATGTCACACAACACACCCAAACGAAAAAAATGAATAGAGATACCTTTATTCATGAGAAAATGTGGTCGCGCTCAGTTACAACAGAATAAATCATACACAACTCTGTTTCTAATACATACAGCTAACTCGTGTGCCAAATTGTTTGGTTCTCTCGCCATTTTGATCACTCAAACTTCAGTAAGTACAACCCATAATAAGCTAATTTCTATGTAAATGGTAGCATCCAGCCATGCCATTGCCTCCGTTTCCTCGGCGTCCAGACAATCTTGAAGAACTCAATTAGCAGATGCCATCACCTGTGCAACATCTTTCATCTGAATATGTACACTAGATGACTAGAACCTGCAGCTGAATTGGTACAAAAATTCAGTCACGAGCAATTTGAGCAGAGTTGCAATGAAATTGGTTCAGTACTACACAATCTTGAGCAGACTTGCAGCAGCTCGCCAGCGGCAGCGGCGGCTGGCCACGGCGCAACTCCTGCTCTACGGCCTCTACCTGCTCCTCGCCGACATCCTCCGCCCACTGCAGTGGGCGCTGCTCTGCTCCGTCCCGCTCCGAGAGACGCAGCGCGCGCTTGTCTTCTTCTGGGAGCCGCCACTCCGGGCCGGCCTCAGCGCCACGTTCCACATACTCTTGCTCGCCGCGCTCCGCTCCTGCATCAGCACGCTCGCCGACACGCGCGCCGCCGTCCTGCGCCGCCCGCATCCCAACTCGGTGTCCTTCCGCGCCTCAGCAGAGCAAGGTTAGGGTTCAGGATTAGAGGGTTAGGGGGATTTTTGCAAAATAAAACGTTTGTTAAGTCTAGAAGCGAGCTGGTAATTGCAAAATTCCTTTCAACTCAACTGGAGGCACATGATTTAGATCGTTGGGTCAAAAATGAACGGATGCAGGGATACACAAAGAAGGTGGATTCACAGGATACGGCGCCATCTTGTAGATCACTAATTTGGATAACTTGATGCTTGTCAATTGTTTTGAGTTAACAAGTAGATCATGATTAAATTGTGCATCACATGAGTTAAGCCTATTAGTGAAGAACTACCGTAAAGCTTGTTGAAAATTTGGTTTGCATCGGTGGTATCTCTAAGGTCTAGATATTTTCTAATAACAGGGTTTGGTTAACAAGGAAGACGGTATGAAGTCTTATAACGTTTGCAATATGTTTGTCATATAAAACTTGGTGTACGGGTTGATATTCTTGTTTGCTTACATAACCTTGCTAGCCTAAACTCTGTACTGAGAGGGAATGCTTCTCGTGCATCCAAATCCTTGAGCCAAAATCCATGCCATTTGTGTCCACCATAACTACCTATATGTGGTATTTCCTTGCCACTCCAAGTAAATTTTTCATGTGCTACCTTTAAATTATTCAAAATGTTATTATTCCCTTTTTGTGTCAATGTTTACTAGCTCATGAGGAATTAGTGTGGTTATTCTTTATTCTATTTGTTGAATGGACTTTTACACCTGGACTAGTGGCATATACATCCGCTTATCCAATAATTTTGCAAAAAGAGCTGGCAACGGGGTGCCCAGTCCCAATTAATTACAACTTTAACCAATTAATTCTCTTCACACTTTTGCCCTGATTCATCAGTAAGCAATGACAAACAGTGAAATACCTGAATGTGTGTAAACCAAAGAGAAAGAGGGATGATCTGCCTTGCTGGTAGAAATAACGTCCTTCATGGGAGCCGCTCTTAAAAGTCCGTTTGACAGGTAGAATACTGTTCTCACCCGCTACCATTCGTTGACAATTAACAAACACCTCTCAAAAATAGATACTCCTCCATGGTATGTGATTGATGGAAGGCACCCGAGGATTCGGTTAGCCATGGCTTGTGTTAGCAAGGTTGGGAGGAGTATCAAATATTTTATGCAATCTCTATATGCTTTCAAAAACCTAAAAGCTCTAGCACATGACTTAATCCCTGCTTCCCTCTGCGAAGGGCCTTTCTTTTACTTTTATGTTGAGTCAGTTTTCCTATTCTTTCTGTCTTCCACAAGCAAACACTAGTGTCAACTTTGTTACAACATGCGTTATATGCAATGTATTGGACTTGTTATACTACTTTGTGTTGACAATATCCATGAGATAAATATGTTGAAAGTTGAAGCAAATGCTGAAACTTAATTCTTCCTTTGTGTTGATTGAATACCTTTTATTAGAAACTATTGCTTTATGAGTTAACACTTATGCAAAACTGTTTGATGCTTGTCTCGAAAGTACTATTCATGAAAACGTTTAGCTTGTGTGATTCATTGTTTACTCATTATCTATTTGGTAGCAAATTATAGACCATTGACTTGGATCACTTCATTCATTTACATGTGCCTTGCAATATTATATGATCAAGATTATGATGGTAGCATGTCACCTCAAAAATTATTTTGTTTTTATCGTTTACCTACTCGAGGACGAGTAGGAACTAAGCTTGGGGATGCTGATACGTCTCAAACGTATCTATAATTTTTGATGTTCCATGCTTGTTTTATACCAATTGCTACATGTTTTGCATCTACTTTATATCACTTTTATACATTTTTTGGGACTAACCTATTAACAAGATGCCGAAGTGCCAGTTCCTGTTTTCTGCTGTTTTTGTATTCCAGAAAAGCTAGTCTGGAAATATTCTCGGAATTGGACGAAACTACACGGGGTCCCTATTTTACCAGAACCACTGACGGACCAAAGGAGCAACAGAGGAGAGCCAGGAGGGCCACACGCACCTAGGGCGGGGCCCCCCTCTGCCGCGCCCTAGGGTGGTGTGGGCCCCTCGGGGGTCTCCAGCCGCCGCCCTTTCGCCTACTTATTCCCCCCGACGCGAAAACCCTAAGTGCCTGAGCAAATATCCACGAAAAGTTCCAGAGACGCCGCCGCCGTCAACCCTAGCTCGGGAGGGTTCAGAACCTCTTCCCGGCACCCTGCCGGAGAGGGGAATCGTCACCGGAGGCTTCTACATCGCCATGCCTGCCTCCGGAGTGATGCGTGAGTAGTTCATCCTTGGACTACGGGTCCATAGCAGTAGCTAGATGGTTGTCTCTCCACTTTGTGCCATCATGTTTAGATCTTGTGAGCTGCCCTACATGATCAAGATCATATTATTGTAATGCTACATGTTGTGTTTGCTGGGATCCGATGAATATTGAATACTATGTCAAGTTGATTATCAATCTATCTTATATGTTATTTAAGATCTTGCATGCTTTCCGTTACTCGTAGATGCTTTGGCCAAGTAGATGCTTGTAACTCCAAGAGAGAGTATTTATGCTAGATAGTGGGTTCATGCCTCCGTTTAATCTGGGACAGTGACAGAAAGTTCTAAGGTTGTGGATGTGCTGTTGCCACTAGGGATAACCTAACGATGCTATGTCCACGGGCATATGTGTTTGTTTACATTACGCGCTTTACTTAATGCAATTATCCGTTGCTTGCAACTTAATACCAACGGGGGACTCGGATGACAACCCGGCGGTGGATTATTAGTCATAGATGCTGTTGGATAACGGTCTATGTATTTGTCGTAATGCCCAATTAAATATCATAGTAGTCATCATGTCATGTATATGCATTGTCATGCGCTCACTATTTGTCAATTGCCCAGCTGTAATTTGTTCACCCAACATGTTAGTTATCTTTTATGGAGAGACACCACTAGTGAACTGTGGACCCCGGTCCATTCTTTTACACTGATTAAACAACCACAAACTGCAAACTGTTCCTTTTTCATTCTCTGCAATTTAATACTCATTTTCCACACCATACGTTTAATCCTTTGTTTTCAGCAAGCCGGTGAGATTGACAACCTCACTGTTTCGTTGGGGCAAAGTAGTTTGATTGTGTTGTGTGCAGATTCCACGTTGGTGATCGTATTGCGCCATGCGAGCCACCAACAACCTTCTGAAGAGTTGCTGCTCCTACTGGTTCGATAACCTTGGTTTCTTTCTGAGGGAAAACTTGCTGCTGAACTGCATCATATTCCTCTTGGGGTCTCCCAACGAGCGTGTGATTCACGCCATCACAACTCCAAAATCCTTTGACCACATTGTCAAAGTGAAGATTCCAGCTCCGATATGCTTGCTTCAGCCCATGAATGGACAACTGAAGTTTGCATACGTATCTAGCATCCTTAGGATCAACAAACCATCTCATTGTACTATTTACAACTCTTTTCTTAATGCCACCATTAAGAAACATGACTTCTTTATCCATCTATCAATTTCTCAATTCGAAATTATAGTAATTGCTAAAACAATCCTAAACAGACTTAGGCATCACCACTTGAGACTAAATCTCGTTGTGGTCAACTTTTGAATTTGTCAAAAACGTTTTATGACAAATCGATCCTTATAGATGGTTGTCTTTCCGTCAGCGTCTATTTTGTCATAAAATTCCATTTACTCTCAATGGCCTGGATGCCATCAAGAAGATTTACCCAAGTCTTTACTTAGTCATTGTACATGGATTTTATCTCAGATTATATATGGCTCATAGCCATTTCTCGGATTTAGGTTCACCATCACTTCTTCGTAGTTCGTAGGTTTGTCATGTTCTATTAACATGACGTTCATAACAAGATTGTCGTACCACACAGTGCGGAACACATTCTCATACACCTACGATCTTAGTATGAGCTCAGAGCATCATGATCGTTATCATCAGCTTCTTTCCAGTTGTGGAGGACGGTACCGGAACGGTTTCCGTTGCGCCACTCTGATGTCTGGAGAGAAAGTTCATTAACTTCGTCTTGCTCTACTTTCTTTCCCACTTATACCTTTGGACAAGAAACTATTTCTTAAGCAATGATTTTGCCTCTGTTGTGAGACATGTATCCAACTGATTTCTTAGATACACTACAAAGATGAATTTATCCGTTTTAGATTTGATCATATCAAAACACTAAAATATCAAAAACGACAATCTAGGCTAAAAGCCATGCCATGACTCATATGGTATTGCCTCCATGGATTTAGATGGTTTCCCTATTATCTAAAGTGAATGTTTTGTTCCTACCATACGACTCTAATGATCACAAAAATTCGATAAGAGATTGTATTGATCACACACAATCCAATATCGTGTGATTACGACGTTCTAACACATCATAACATTGTGGTGTTCCATACGGCGTAATTTGTGGAACTCTTTTCACAAGTCTTCCAATGATATGCCAAACTCACAACTCAAATCATTGCTTCCTTGATCTGTATCGCAGGAAATTGATTATCTTGTTAAGTTTATTTTCCTACTTTACTTCTGAACTTATTTGAATTCATCAATTTTTTCAGACCAGCATTTCATTAAGTAGATGCCCATACATCTACTTAAATCAATCATTGGTAAAGCTTACTAAATAATGATTTCCACTACACGTTGAAGTACTTCATTGATTCACACACATCAATATGTATGATTCTCAACAAGTTAAATGCCCGTTTTCTGAAACGGTGTCTTAGTTATCTTGCAAGTGTCAAAAGATCAAATCTAAGGACTTGGAGATCCATGTGAATGGAGCTTCTCAATGCATATAACTCAAAACGTTAGTGCCATAATAATATGGTGTCATTATTAAGTTTGTATCTTTGGCATTAATGTTATCAGTGTGTGAGCTACTACCATCTAGATTCAAATAACAATATTCCATTCATGATCGGTGTATGATCATTAAAGATATCACTCATAAATGTAGGACAACGATTTGTCACTTACAAATATGAATAATTGTCTCGCTAGAGGCAAGACACACTTATAATGATCATGCTAACAAGCGATCTAATGGAATTTGTTCAAATTTAATCTAAATGGTAGATACAGAGAGAGTGTCTATGGCCATCACAACATATTCACAACATATTGCCTGCCATCATCAACTCATTGTCTCTTCATCCTTCCAAGCTACCCAAGCAGAAAATCTTGTTTTCATAAAACATGACTAGTATCAAATCTTAGTCACTACTTCAAGTACTTGTTTAGGTAAAACATTCATAACTTGTATATCATATATATACCATCATCATTAATGACTTCCCGGTGATTCGTTTCATCTTCTTGATTCTTCAACATAATCAAGAATTCATGAAGGTGAATGATTCCCCTTGCATGACATAGTCTATGACAAAACATTTGCATCAGGCAACATTTTCTGTCATCCAGTGATCAAGCTGAGCGGCGAGGCGTCTCAATGTCATCTAGTATGACCAATGTCATCGAGTATGATCGGTGTCATCAAGCATGACTGCCACATACTCCTTTAATGCGAGTGTTCTCTTCCATCTTTGGTTGAGAAGAAAACCTAATTTATGGTGGATACAGATCATCAGTCTCAGCGACCATTCCAAATGTTCGCGATCTGTCAACACGCACCCACAGTTCATTCTCTATGGCAGAGATCATAGCATACACTGGACTATGATGGAATTATCCGCACAAAACTTGATAATCTAAATTATCCTTTTGTTTAGCGAAATCTCCGGGTCTATCACCTATCGGGTTTTGTATCGTATAGAGCTAAAAGATTTGAAACAAGGAGTATCCTCAAGCTATGGTATAAAACTATGAAGTTTGGACCCATCTCTTTTAAGTTTCTCAAATCGCAGGAATGCGCCTAAGTCTAATAGGGCTATAGAAGAGGTTATCATCTATAAAGGTTTTGCAAAGCATAAAGACTTTTGTTCACAATAAATATGGGTTCTAGTTTTCAAATAAAACTAAGTTTTAAAAGTAAAACTACTAGAACTCCCACTCAAGACGAGTATCCCTCGCATCGTCTTAGTGATTACACGATCCTCATGCAATACACTATCCCCGATCGTCACGGCCGATAGCATAGCTTCAAAGGTAGACATCGTTTATGTCAATCACAACAACTATGTGACTCGTGCTTAACCTTTCGGTCACTGTGTTCCGAGGCCATGTCTGTACATGCTAGGCTCGCCAAAATAACCTATAGCGTATTGCTTGTGCAATGTGGCTTACACCCACGTTATGTGAACGCAGATACGTCTGACACCCGATCGTCACGGCCTGCCTCGTATCGGAGAACTTTCGGTGGTGCACGCTATAGGGAGAACCCTATATGGTATTTTTAGGAGGGATCATCTTATATTACTACCGCGGTGTAACTAATATATAGACATATATATACACACAATATAAGATGCACACAACCTACATAACATCAAAAATGAAATGTAATGCGACATGATATGGTCTCCTCCGCGCCGATGGTCTCCTTCGCGCCGACAGTTTATAAACAATTTAATAAACCTACCTTGACCATATCACATAGCCCCTGCAAAATAAAGTTATACGCTTTCTACTTTATCTTTTGCATGTTTTACGTGGCTGCTAGGGTTTTCGCACAAGAACCGTTTCTTACCTACGAATACAACCACAACAGCGATAAGACAATTGTCTCTATTACACCCCTTTCGGGGCCCTCCATTGCAAATGATATATCAACTATTGTAGGAGATACAGACACCCGCCAGCCACATATACGGTACAAGCCGTATGTCAAGTGTGGAATCAGTCTCGCGTAAGAGTACGCGTAAAGTCGGTCCGGGCCGCTTCATCCGACAATGCCGCGATATAAACAAGTACACGTGAGAGGGTAACAAATGTAGAATCGATGCCCACATTCAACATGTGTTCTAACCGTACAGATATATCTACGCATAGATCGGCTCTGATACCACTGTTGGGAATCTTAGACAGAAAACAAAAAATTTCCTACCGACGATAACCAAAAATTAGCCAAGATCTATACTATGCCGATATACTTATATGGAGGAGAACGGAGTACATACCCTTGTAGACCGATAGCGGGGATTATGCTCCTGCAACAAGCGTTGTCGAAGTAGACGACGTAGCCGACCTCAGGGTCGTGTAGTCGAAGAAGACACCTCCCAGCGCCAAACGATGGCGCCTCGCGGTTCCACACACATACGGTGTGGATGACGACCTCCGGGCTCCAGATCCAGCAGAGCAGCGGAAGCGGAAGCGGAAGATTGGATCTAGCAGCACGGCGGTGTGCATGTAGTAGAGAGACTTCCCTCCCCGTACGCATCTCCAAAAACGGAACCACGCTCAAGGTAGGAGAGAAGGAGGGAGAAATCGGTGTGTTTCCAAAGGCATGGGGGGTCCCCTATTTAAAGGAGGAGGAGGGAGACCATCTCCCTTGGCCAAGCCATGTAGCACTAATCCCACATGGCTTGGCCGGCCAAGGAAGGGCAGCCGGCCACCTAGGTGGGCCCCATGTGGCCCACCTAGGCCGGCTGGCCTTTTTCCCCTTTTTTCTCCTTTTTTCTTTTTAGGGATTTCCCCTAATGGGCCTCTAAGGCCCATTTATGATTTAATGCCTTTAAAAATTCAGAATAAATTAAATAAAAATATATTTAATCACTAATAACACTTATTAATATTAAATACATATTATTTAATTCATCCGGACTCCGAAACCTATTTCGTTGCCTCCGATCAACATCGGACAAGTTCCGGAACACTTCCGAAGTTTCCGGTTTCTTTTCTCTCTAAATCCAATATAATCGTCACCCACCCTTAAGTGTGTTACCCCACGGTTCGGGATCACGCCAGACATGATCGAGACATCCTCTCCGATCAATGACTAACAGCGGGATCTAGATATCCATGATAGCCCCTGTGTGTCCACGAAATTCTTTCTATCGTTGAACCTTTAGACGTCCAGCATCAACCTCTTGCCAAGTGATACTTAGATTGTCCGAGCATCATTCTCCGATATCACGATTATCGAGCATGACCTCGCCATTGACAAATATATCTTTACTCGTCTGTGATATTACATCCCGTGACCTAGTCACATGCTTGCAAGTTTATTGATGTGATCTCACCGAGTGGGCCCAGAGTATATATCCTGCTATGTGGATTGGCAATTCCTGCTCTTGATCACTCGCCTCTACTGCTTCCTTCCGATACCCGAAAGTGTCACCTTTATTGTCACGCTATATAAGTCATGTCGTTTGATGCAATCAGCTGTATCTTTCAGAAGCAGAGATTTGATATGATCTCACGGTCAAAGGTATGAACACTACGTTTCTATATTTTGGGTATATCCATCAAATCATTCTGAAAGTGCATGTGTTGTCCCATGCGTGGTTTTGGTAATTAATGGCAATCCTTATGGACTAATGTTTGCATTGAGATATACTTGTAGATCTTGTCCATAGGAAAAGATTGGAGTTCATGTGTTGGACTCTAGAAGATTACATGATGACCAAGGTTCTATCCAAGGGTTTATCTAAAGAATGGTCATCTAGAGTTGAGCTTAATGCAAGCATGTCTTGGAAAAGAAGATTGAGTGAACATTCATATTTATCTCCAAGCCATCATCTATATGAAGAGAAGAAGATTAAGTGCAAGTAGATTCATGAAGACGGAGCTAAGCGAGGCTCTCCCATAATGGTGTATGGGGGAGTATTTGAAGATGTCTTCATCAAGCATGTGCTAGCAAGCGCAATCAAGAAAGGTGGTCCACTTGAAGAGATCAAGATCGTCATCATCTAGCTCAAGTGGAATACGTAAGGCAAAGGTATGTTCTTGATAGGGTTTCTATTTTACCGGTCTCATGGTGTTAGTAGGAGACCGGGTTATAGGATTGATACCGTACTATCAAGAGGGGCTCTCAAGTGAGTAACTTGATCGCATCGTTGTGGAGAGCTCAAACCTTTGCATATTTGGCATATCATCTTTCTTGGTTCTTATTTGGCTTTTATCCATGTGAGAATCTAGAGTTTGTGTTCATCTCCATACCAAGCTCTAGTTCATCATAAACGGATTTCATTTGAATATCTTGTGATGTTTTTGATGTTGGAGGTTTTACCGGTTTGTCTTTTCTAAGAGAGGTCAAACTCTCTCCTTATGGTTTTCTCCTTACATGATGGACTATGATGTGTATATGCATGATCTTGTGGTGCTTGTGATTATCTTCGGAGCAAGCCCAAGATCACTGAAAACGGAGTCCGGATGGAAAAATAGTTGCGTTATCGGTGTTGGAAATATTACCGGTCCTCCTCGAGATAAGGTCCACACCTCCCATGTGTGGTATCCCCTCTATATTTGTGACTCTTAATATTTGGATAAGCTCTTATCGTTACCTTTCCAACGAAATTGGATTCACCTGATTTGGAGTTCGAACGAGAAAGTTATTGCATTTCAGGCTTTGCAGTTCTGCTGGTTTTCCTGACCGGAGTCTCCGGTGTGAGGGCCGGAGTCTCCGCACCTCTGGGTCCGGAGTCTCCGTGGTTCCTGTCCGGAGTCTCCGGTCCCTGGCTTTGTTGTTCTGCTGCTTTTCCTGTCCGGAGTCTCCGGCTCCTGGACCGGAGTCTCCGGTCCCCTGCGTTCGAAGTTTCTCTGCTCCAGGACGGCACTTGCTGTATAGGGTCCGGAGTTGGTCCGGAGTAACCCCGGAGTTTCCGCACTGGCCGGAGTCTCCGGCCTTCGTGGTCCGGAGTCTCCGGTTTGAGTCTTCTGCAACGGTTTTTTCCTGCTCTTCCGGGTCCGGAGTCTCCGCCCTTCTGGTCCGGAGTCTCCAGCCTTCGTGGTCCGGAGTCTCCGGTGTAAGTTGGCTGCAACAGCTCTTTTTCTGGGAGGGGTATAAATACCCCTCCACCTACCTCCAGCCAGGCAGCCCTGCCCAGCACGATTTACATTCTCTCTCCTCCATTGTTGCAAGCTCAAAACTACAAGATCTCCCAATCGCTCACCCAAACTCGTTGATCTTTGGAGGATTGAAGGAGAAGACCTAGATCTCCATTTCCACCGAGTCGTTTCTGCTCTAAGTGAGTGGAACCCTTTCGATCTAGTTCTTGAAGTTCCATTTGTTGTGTTCTTCTTTGTTCTTCCTCTCTTCTCCCCCACAAGCATTTGTTGCTTTTGGTGGGATTTGGGAGTGAAGGACTTGAGCACTTCTTGTGTTCTTGCCTTTGCTTTTGTGCATAGGTTTGCCTTTGCGTTTGTGCATAGGTTTGCTCTCTCCACGAGGATTCGTGGAAGTGAAGATTGTGAGCTCGTTACTCTTGGGTCGTTGGACCCTAGACGGTGTTCTTGTGACCTTTTGTGGTCAAGGCCTTTTGTGGCTAGTTGGGACCTTTTGTGGTCCACTTGGGAGCTCCCAATCCTTTTGTGGGTTGTGCCTCAAGATTGTTGTAAGGGACTCGATTTCCGCCCAAAAGGAAATCAATAGTGGAAGGTGAACCGAGCTTTTGTGCGAGGTTCATCGGAGAATAGGGTGAGGCCTTTTGTGGCATCTTGAGTTTGATACTCACACCCCTCCAACGAGACGTACTCCCCTAAAAAGGAGGAACTCGGGAATACATCGTCGTCTCCGCGTGCCTCGGTTATTTCTATACCCGAGCTCTTTACTTATGCACTTTACATTGTGATAGTCTTCGAGCTTGAAGTATTATATCTTGCTATCACCTTGTTACTTGTCTTGCTTAGCATAAGTTGTTGGTGCACATAGGTGAACCTAGTTTATTTAGGTTGTGTGCTTGATAATTTAAACACCTAGTTTTATTCCGCAATTATCAAGCCTAAACCGAGAAAAGTTTTTAAACGCCTATTCACCCCCCCCCCCCTCTAGGCGACATCCTTGTCCTTTCACATTCACCTAATGATATGACTCCGTTGTCAACCGACGCCATTGTCCATGATCAGGAAACCTTGATCATCTATTGCCCGACGAACTAGTTTAAATAGAGGCTACTAGGGACCTGGTTGTTTTCATACCACACGTGTATTAATGTTTCCGCGTAATACAGTTATAGCATGGTATTAAAACATATTATGAACAGTTGAGATATGACAAATAAAATCACTTTATTAATTGCCTCTAGGGCATATCTCCAACTGTGTCAGCTCCACGTCCATGGCCTGCCACCATGGCTGCGGGTCCTCCATGGCAGCTCAACCTCCAGATCCCGTGCCCGGTGGCCGTTCGGCATCGGAGGCACCGGGATGCGCTGCGGGTTCAGATGCCAATGCTTGGGGAGCTTGACAAATGGCCACGGCAATGGGACTGCGTGGTCCCAGTACCACTGGCAGTCCTCCTTACGCACGTTGACGCGATCGCGCCGCGCAATCTCGGCGCCCGACGGCGCGAGCTCGAAGACGGCGGGGAGCGGCTCCGGCTCCGGGGAAGAAGATGGCGTCGAGGAGGAAGTGCGGAAGCGGCGGCGGCCAGATGACGACCCGGCCTCGCCGTCGTTCTTGGCCTTGCCGAACCGCGGCCATCGGAGCGCCATTGCGGCTAGGGTTTGGTCGCCGGAGAGGGAATGGTAGTGGGGCAGTGGAGTGGGTGGGTGGGGGCTGGCCGTCCCTATCCCCTGGCATTAAAAAGGACTGGGCCAGGGAAGGCTGACCGTCCCCGTGTCACTGCCATGTGGGCCTGGGGAGGACGCCACGCGTGAGCACGCGGACACGCGTTCAGTCCGCAGCGCGTCCGCGCCGACGCAAACCTGGCCCATATTTGGTCCAGGAATGGGTCGCGGCGGACCAAAAAACGGACCGCGGTCCGGATGGGTCGCCCCGTTGGCCGTGTTTTTGGCTCGCGCGGACACGCACGGAGCCGCGCGGACTCGATGGGTCGCCCCGTTGGAGTCATCCTTATTCCTGTCTTCGCCGACCGCGCCGATGTGTTGTGCTCCTGACGTCGTCATGTTGTGCCGCCCTCGCGCCTACGCCAGTACGCCCCGCCGACCACCTCAATCTCAATGCCTCCATGGGCACACGCTCGCAGCTCATTCATGGTCTAACTCTCACCCTATCACCTAGCTACCGCCCTCCCTAGTCCCTACCTACCGGCGACGTTGATCTTAAGGCTAATTTTTTTTATAAATGGCTTTATTAATTAAACAGTTTAAGCATTACACCTGGCCTTTGCATAAGAATGCACAATACATCGGTAAGTTTGAACAGTTTAAGTATTGAGGGTTTGTCGGACCATGCTCCTATTCTTTTGACCACAGGCACGGCCAGACCACCCTGTAAACATCGGTTCAAGTTTGAACTTGGATGGTTACATCGGGAGGGATTCCATGAGATGGTCAAACGTATTTGGGAACAACCAGTTAGTGGCAGCTCTCCTATCCAGCGATGGAACAACAAGATCCGGGATGTACGCACACATCTTGTTGGTTGGGCTCATCACACTACTGGTCTGCTTAAGAAAGAAAAGATACGATTATCCTCTATAATTGACGCCCTAGAGGCGTTAGCAGAGGTTCAGCTATTATCCGTACACGAAATTGAGCTTAAGAGCCAATCTAATGCGGAGTTAGCAAGACTTTTGAGGGAGGAAGAGTTAAAATGGTATCAACGTTCCAAAGCACAATTCATCCTAGAAGGGGATTCGAATACTCGCTACTTCCACAGTACTGCCAATGGCAGACATAGGAAAAAGCGGATTCATTCCCTGGTACAGGAGGAAGGAACGATTGAGGGCCACGAACAACTCAAGTCGTATATTACTAGCTATTATAAAGGCCTGTTCGGAGCACCAGAGGAAGGAAACTTCACTTTGGATGAGTCAAGAACGGCCGACATACCCCAGGTTTCTGTTGAGGAAAATAGCCTACTCACCAAACCATACTCGGAGGATGAAGTGAGAAAGGCGGTCTTCCAAATGGAACACAATAAAGCCCCTGGACCTGATGGTTTCCCAGCTGAGTTCTATCAGAATTTCTGGGAGATAATCAAGTCTGACCTGCTGCAATTGTTCGCCTGTCTCCATGTTGGACAGTTGGAGTTGTTTCGACTAAACTTTGGTGAAATAATTTTACTACCTAAGGTTAATGAGGCTGAGAGGATCCAACAATTCAGACCGATATGCCTCATTAACGTTAGTTTTAAAATATTCACCAAAGTTGCTACGATTCGGCTGAACAGTGTGGCGGATCATGTGGTTCGACCGTCCCAAACTGCTTTCATGCAAGGACGCAACATCTTAGATGGGGTGGCAATCCTACATGAGTCAGTTCACGAACTGCATAGGAAAAAGCTGAATGGGGTAATCTTGAAAATTGATTTTGAAAAGGCTTATGATAAAGTTAAATGGTCTTTCCTTCAGCAGACTCTCAGAATGAAAGGATTTTCTGATGAGTGGCGTGCGCTAATTCATAGCTTTGTTTCGGGTGGAAGTGTTGCCATTAACGTCAATAATGACACTGGTAAATACTTTCAAACCAAAAAAGGCCTTAGACAAGGTGACCCGTTATCGCCAATGCTATTTAATATAGTGGCTGATATGTTGGCTATCTTGATCGAACGCGCAAAGTCTGAGGGCCAAATTGAAGGAGTGATTCCACATCTAGTCGATGGTGGCTTATCGATCCTTCAATATGCCGACGACACAATTCTTTTTATGGAACATGACATCGAAAAAGCTCGTAACCTCAAGTTAATCTTGTCAGCATTCGAGCAACTATCGGGTCTTAAAATAAACTTCCATAAAAGTGAATTGTTTTGTTTTGGTGAGGCTCGGGACAATGCCTCCGTGTATGCCGAGCTTTTCGGGTGTACGCAAGGTCAATTTCCTATCAACTATTTGGGTATTCCGATCCATTATCGGAGACTCACTATTGCTGAATGGAAAATTGTGGAGGAAAGACTGCAAATCCGGTTAAATAGCTGGAAAGGAAAACTCCTATCCCTGGGGGGAAGATTGGTGCTCATTAACTCAGTACTAACCAATATGGTACTGTATATGATTTCCTTCTTCCAACTACCAAAAGGACTCTTAAAACGATTGGATTATTTCCGATCAAGATTCTTTTGGCAAGGGATAGTGAAAAGAAAAAGTATCGACTTACCAAATGGAGTGTGGTTTGCCGTCCAAAAGACCAAGGTGGGCTAGGTGTTCATGACCTTGAGGTCAAGAATAGAGCCTTGCTTGGCAAATGGCTGTTCAAGCTTCTTTCTGAAGATGGCCTCTGGCAAACCCTCCTAAGGAGGAAGTATGTGGGTGATAAAGCAATATCTCAGGTTCTTTGGAAACCTGGTAATTCACACTTCTGGGCTGGCCTCATGGCTACGAAGAAGTTCTTTTTCCCACATGGATCTTTCTCAATCAGGAATGGAGGGGAAATTCGGTTCTGGGAGGATATATGGCTTGGCCAAAACACTCTCCAGGACCAATATCCGGCTTTGTACAATATTGTATGACACAAAGGCGACACTCTCGCCAAGGTGATGGGAACTTCCCCACCAAACGTATCGTTCAGAAGAACTCTATTGGGGCCTAGGCAAGCATCTTGGAACGCCTTGCTTCTCCGGTTGGATTCCGTCCAATTGTCGAACGGCCCTGATAAATTTCGTTGGAATCTTACTAAGAATGGTAAATTCTCGGTTGATTCTATGTATAGAGCTTTAATTCAGCCTGTAGTACAAGTCGATGCTAATAAGAAAATTTGGCTGATGAAGATACCGCTAAAAACGAAGGTGTTTGCGTGGTATTTTCGTCAAGGTGTAATTCTTACAAAAGATAACCTTGTCAAACGCAACTGGCACGAAAGCAAAAAGTGTGTTTTTTGTAGTCATGATGAGACCATCAAACACTTATTCTTCCAGTGTGAGTTTGCTAGGTCTATATGGTCAGCTATCCAGATAGGTTCTACCTTATATCCTCCGCGCAGCGTTGCAAACATTTTTGGCAACTGGCTGAATGGGGTTGATTCTAGGTTTAAACTACTTATTAGGGTGGGAGCGATTGCCGTTATTTGGTCGCTATGGCTATGTAGAAATGACAAGGTTTTTAATGATAAAAACTCTTCTGTTATGCAGGTTATTTACCGTTGCACAGCTACGCTCCGTTCATGGTCGGCCCTGCAGCGTGTAGAGCACCGAGAGCTGTTTTTGGAGGTGTCGTCGCGTTTGGAGACTGCGGCGAGGGTATTATTCTCTCAGCATGGATGGCCACATAATTTACGGATCGATCCTCCACCTCCTTAGGCGTCTTTACAATTTCTCATCATGATATGTAATTCGCCTTTTATTTTTTCGTCGAGTATGGAACCTGCGAACGTGTTGGGGCTGTGTGCATCTTAGTTATGCAGAGGCCGGGTGCAATGCTTAATACTCTTAAGTAATAAAATCCCTTTATCAAAAAAAAAAAGAATGCACAATACTTATTAAAAAATACTAAAACTTCTTACAGATAAAGTTAGCTTGATATGCTTAACTAGAAGATATCTTTAAAAAACATTATATAATTTATTGAACTTTGCGTAGAGGGACCATTGAGTAACTCGAAAAAGCTCGGATTCGATTAAGGGAACAGAACCCACCGGAGCCGTAGCGAAAGCGAGTCTTCATAGGGCGATTGTCACTGCTTATGGACCCAAACCTGGGTGATCTATCCATGACCAACAAAAATACTTGTATGCACCAAAAACCGCGGGTTCTAAACTTGTTGAAGAGATGAAATGGAACAAAAATTAGGATACATTCTGGGAAAATGAAACTTCCATTGAAAAGAAGCAAATGAAACGCTTTCATAAAAATTCTCGTAGAATCGCGAATGAAGTTTTCATTCTGTACATGCCAGATCAACCGCAATCCAATCGAATGAAAAAATAAAATATAGCACCAGACGAATTACAATCATGAGTAAGTAAAACGTCAATGTGTATGACGAACACCAACGCCTATGGAGGACCAATACGGCGATCAAGCGACTATCCATGTCGGATAAAAAATAACAGAACCGGTAATGGGTCACGAGAGAAAAAGGAAAAAATATATGAGAAGTTTAGCTCATTACGCTGACGCCTAGCCCCACTGTGAAATTCCGGTACAAGAGCTTCGTTTTCTAATAACCCTACATACTAGGCCGCTCTAATGAAGATCTCCATAAAGCAATTTCTGTTAATTGCCCTCTTGCAGCCATTATTTGTTGTCATTTTCAGCTGAATCTAACCAATTGATTCCAATCATCTCCAGCATGGCACACTGAAAGGGCATTCAGAAAAAGAGATGATTCCGATCCTCCAGAGAACCTTGGCTGCAGAGAGCGCGGGCAGTCAAAGCCTCAAAGGTTTGACCAATTACAATGTCTTGCAGTCATCTTATCTACGCTGACACACATCTACACTGTGTTTTGCATTTTACATAAGATGGGCATTCCGGCTGCTGCTCCACTTTTCGTTGCTGCTAATAATGCTATCTTACTATGTCCGGAAAATGAATATTCAGGTCAATGTAATCTAGCTACACAGAGTAGTCCAGTAGGAATGTAGGATTGAAGAGTACGTTTCTTATCATTAGCATGCAAGAAACCCATGCGCCCAAACAATGAGCAAAGTGAACCGTTGAAAACTCAACACTTAGGTGCAAATAGTTTTACAGAGAACATAAGCATCATGTCTTGCGTCGGTCTCTTGGACTGCTCCATCTAAATTGCCGATGGAATACAGTCATTCAATTCAACAGCTGTGCCCAGTGCCATTTAATTCTAGTCCCAACATGCATAAAAACATCCGTCTATTTTGCCAAAAACAAGGTTCAGTGAGCGCATCAGCAACTGGAACATGCCCCAAATTGTCCCAGATTTCCTCCAAAATGAGAGCTCATGTCTTCCACTTCCACCGTCAGCTTAGTTGGTCAATTCTAAGGAACCTGCAAAGCAAAACATTCCAGATCATTCTCTCGGATACTTTTCTTTCTAAAACAAATAGTGATATGCTCATATCCTAGCTACACAGTAATACAACATTTGTATGTCTATTTTTTAAATCTCAAACATTATGGTTATAACATTTCAGATAGTGACTACTGAAGCAATAAAGTTTATCAAGGTGAAAAGGCAGGGCATCTTTTAGCTTTTTCCTGATTTTATGTCTGGGATATTGAACAGTTCAAGGCCGGGTGGTTGAATTGAAAAGTAAGACAACCCTCATGTACCAAGCACTCAAGACATGAGGGTTAAACACCCGGGTACATGAGGCCGGCCTTGAACATGAGGGTGTCTTGAGTGCCTTGAACACTCAAGACAGCCCTCATGTACCAAGCACTCAAGCACTCTGGGTATTGCCAACGCAAGCAAGAAATGCTGCTGGGTTAAACACCAGCTGTGAGCACGACTTTGGAAGGTGCGCTTGTTTTCTTGCCCACGCCGGAGAGCTGATTTGCTGCATCGATGAAGAGGCCAAGGCTTCCCCCTTTTCGAAAAAAATACCAAGATCCAAACACACACATATTTTGCTCCTTTTTTTATTTCAACAGTGATGCTAGACAACGTTTTTACATGTGCATATTACAAATTGCTGAGTACTTAGCTTGATTGTACAAATTATCTACCATAGATATTTACCCTGGTAACTCTACTTGTATTATTGGAACTATACTGAAATTTGGTTGTCACTTATCACTTATCAGGGTTGTTTCTATGAGTTGTTCCAAGAGTTGGCACAAACCTCCCAAATGATAAGAAAAAAAAAATTGAAGGTAGTTCTTTCTTGCAAATGATGTACTGCTAAAATCTTCAGAGTTCAGTTGGGAATTTATTCAATGCTTACATTAATAGTTAAAATTTTCAGTTCCACATTTTTTCCATTCAAGAGTGTGTGGACATGAGTTGTACTGCTGCAGACAGCTAGATGAAGGGTTGTGTTATTGGAAGTTTACATGGGCTAACGACTTGCCTATGCATTTTACATCATTGCAACACAACGCAATGAATGCACTAGTCCTTCTTTCACTGGTGGCTGACATATGTAACTCAACATGGTTTAACCGAACCAGTTGGAAATACTGATCACGATATTATTATAATATGCTCTATTAAGCAAGTTTTATAACCAGTTCAACATAGTGATCAGTAAACATGAGCAACATAGTAGCCCGTTATCCTGATTAAAAGTCTAAAACTCCAAAAATAAATAGACACTAGAGACACCTGAACACTGGTATGGAGAAAACACCAAACATAAACAAAAGATATATTTTTCTCCTTATTTATTCTTGAGCTCAATTTAAATACAAGTGAACTGAAACATGAGTTCAGAAGTACACATCAGCACAAGCAGATTCCCATTCAAATTGCTTTCGAGCAAATACCAAAATGAGATGCCACCTGCACACTGCGACATGCTCTGTATATTTGCTATTGAAGTAAAAATTCATATGTTGTCAGGTGACGAAGTAGCAAGAGCAAAAAGCCAGTTTAGGAAAGATTGGTAGGTGATAATACTTATAAATGATAAAAACCAATGGCTCATCGTGATCAAAATGCTCTGCTAAGCTCCATAACCCTTATAATTTTTCACACTCCAAGTTTTAACTTTGTGCTAATAAGACATGCCTGGTGAATAAGAAAAATGTTCCTCAATAGAATTTGGCAGGGAGCAGGTATAGTAACCATCCCAGACATTGTAAGAGAAATGGGTAGTGGGTACACGATTGGCATTCAGCGGGTAGTTCGATCAAATTATTGGACCCGTGCTGGATGTCACTTTCCCCCGGCAAGTTACTCTTGCAAATGATGTATTCGAATAATTTTCAGAGTTCAGTTGCAAACTTATTCAATCCTACTGTCTAATTTTATCAGCATGTAAATGAAATTTGGATATTTTACATATATTTACATTAACATATTAAAAAATAGGTCCACGTTTTTTTCATTCAAGTGTGTGTGTGTGACATGAGTTATACTGCTGCAGGACAGTCAATGAAGAGTTCGTATGATTTAAAGTGCTACATATATATGGGGATGAGTGTCAGACATATATGATATCCATTTGCCTAAGCATTTTACATCATTGCTACAGAATGCAATTAATGCGCTAGTCCTGATTTCCCAGTGACTGCCATATGTAACTCAACACCGTTTAATCAAACGAGTTGGAATTAAGGACATCGATAGCATTGTGATATAAATATTAAACAAGACAACCAGTTCAACATAGTGACCTCTAAACATGACCAACATAGTGACCCGTAAACCTGACCAAAAGTCTAAAACTACTTGTTTCTGCAACACATTGCATGTACAGTATACGAGAAATGCAGACTCGTTAAAGGAGAAAGAATTACATGAATATATCAAACAAAACAAGGTGTAGTCAAACAATAAATACTTACTTAAGAGGAAGTACCACAGGTAAGTTAGCAAGGGCTTAAACTTTTCTAGTCTCTGTCAGCACGAACCAATATGTCAGCCAACGTCTTCCTTTCACTATTGGTCTTCTTTCTTGAAAGGGTTCCTTCAATTATGTTTATAAATACATTAAGTTATGATAAAAATGGTACAGGACTACGAGGGCAGTCTATGTTTGTCAGTTGCGGCAAGAATTGAATTGGAAACCATGGTTTAGGAATTTAACAAGGTAGTTGCACTACTACACATGAATAATAACTATAGAAGCAAAACAAGTTTCAGATGACAGAGAATCCAAATTCTGCCTTATATTTTAACAAACACGGACAGTAATGGCCAATTTACTTGGCCTATTTGCGGTGAATAAGTCTAGTCAACATTTAAGTTATCGCTGAAGATAAACAGATAACTCTGCCTACAGAAACTTCAACACGGTTACAGTTAGTCTCTATCAACAAAGCAGTCCCTGTTATGCCCATGATTTGAGAAAATGATAAACCCAAAACCTGTGCAATCTAACAATTATAGTACAGTCAACTTTCAACTCCTCAATATGCAATGTAGTACCAGACAAGCATTGTTCAAGAAGCATATATATACCTGCAGAAGGAATAGAGCTTGATTGAAGCCATGCTGGGAGCACACATGGCAGATAGAAATTGGTGCTGTACATGCTTTTCCCTGGTATGCTATCCGGAAAAGATCTCTGTCCAATTACCTTCATCTGAGCCAAGTCCATGGCAAAGGAAGTGCGATTCAGGTGGCAATACAGAATGTTGGCGTTGAACGGATCCAATGCAGTAATCCATGGCAAGTGGCCTGCTTGTGGCTTCATTTTGTTGGGCAAGTTGACAATGGTAATTGTTTTCTGAAGCGTGAGGTTCCAGCGGCATGCCTCCTCGTCGAGCGAGAACGACCTGATGAGGAAGGGCTCTTTTTTGGTGCAGAACTCGACATAGCGCAGTTTCCCCTCGCTGACAGCCATGATCCGGCGCTTGCCCAGCAACATCTTCTCCTGTGTTGAGACGTCGGAGAGCACGCTGTCCCATGGCAGCTCGACGAACCGAACGTCCGGGCGGTCGCTGAAGGGATCGAGAGAGAAGGCGCCCCAGGTGACGTCGAACCACCACAGGCGGTCGCCGAAGGCCAGCACGTCGTGGCTTGTGTGTACCTGCATTGGCTGCCAACGGGGCATCCTGGCCGGAACGAGACAGGGCAATGGCTGCGGCTCGTCCCACTCCCCTGTTTCGGACAGAAACCGACGCACGACTACGCTGTTGCCCCCTGCCCCTGGCCGGAGGCCGAGCTGAGGAACCACGTACCGATCAGGCGGGCCGCCGTGGGAGCTGCCGTCGGACTGGGTGAGCAGGCCGAACGCCGAATTGGTGTCAGCGACGACATCCATGTCCGGGACAGGGAGCCGGAACAGCTCGCCGCTGAGAGGGTTGCAGACGAAGCGCGTGACGTCCAGCTCGCAGGCGGCGCTAGCCACGGCCATTTCTTGCAGCATCCCGCTGTCCAAGTGCAGGGATTGGAGCCAGTCCGGAGGGACACCAAAGGAGTGGCGGGTCTCTGCCATGTCGAGGAGGAGGAGGCCGTCGGAGCTCGTGGCGCGGACGGCTGCGGCGGCGCGGTCCATGCCGTCCGCGAGGTGGGCAGGGACGGAGATGGTGGAGACGTACGGGGCCGCGTCGAAGTCGAAGGACGCGCGCGCGCCGCCCGGCGACGGCGCCCCTGGGCCTGGCGCGGCCAGCGCCGCCCTGCTGTAGACCATGGCCCAGGGTGGGCGCGAGGCCGCCGTGCTGAGGGAGCGGCGGAGGGGCTCCGAGACGGCGCCGGCGAGGCGGCGGAGCAGGAGGGACATCTTGCTTCAGGGGGAGCAGGTGTGGTACGGTGGAAGCAAGCTGGATACTTCTGTGGTGGGGATGGATCATGGGGTTTGGGAAGAAACTGGGGTGAGCACCGGGCTCACCCCACGCTCGGTGCGCCCCCGTCTTGGACGGCTGGGATCGCACGGGAAGCTCGATTCCGCATCGCGGCGCAGGTGGCTCACCGCGGCGCACGTGGCGGGGGCGCACCGTGAGCCCGGTGCCCACCCCAGTTTTTTCCGGGGTTTGGCGCACATGGACTCGGTCCATGCGACTCTGATGGCTTCTGGCAGACGCAAGGGTTCCATCGAGCGTTCCTCGGGCCAGCTTCATGACTTGAACGGTGTCCCTGAGAGTGAGAACACGACAAAGAGAGAGTGAGATCGAACTTCGAAATTTTATGGTATACTGGTGAAACAGAATGAACAGTACTGTATACCATTTTTTCATGTATTCTTTCAACTGAAATGTGAAAATTATGAAAATCCTCAAAACGAATATAGAAAACCAAAGATGGATATTAAAACATCTCTAGCAGACACCTTATCTTGTGGGCCTTTAAAGCCGTAATAAAGGGGGCGGAAAACGTGTTTGAAGTCTCATTTGGGGTGCGGCCGAACAGATCCCGCAAAGCCGAACGGTCATTTGCGGGATCTTTTCGGCCGCAGCCCAAACGAGACCTCAAAACACATGGGTTTTTCACCATTTCAACACTATCTTCATGGATAGGGTTTGGCGCATTTGGTACCTTCTACGGAAGAGGTGAGGCGGATACGTAGGTACCTTCATGAATTGGTCTCGCATGAGCAGCTCGTTCCTGAAATGGCGGTTGCGAGGGATGCAAAGGCGATTGACTTTCGATCCTTGCGAGAACCTCCACCACCATTTGCTTCCGGTGGTTCACGAGCAATGTCTCTATGTCCGAGTCCTCGAGCAAAAATCTCTCGCATGGGCTCAAATCCATCTATAATGCGCAAGGAAACTCGATTGAACTACGAAATCATCTGTATACTTTATCTTAATCGAACCGAGAATCACTCACCGATGAATCCGGGGTGGTGGCGGCGAATCGATCGGGAGTGGTCGAAGCGGGGCAGCGGCTCCCGAGTCGGCGCGGCACGGTGGATCCGGGACGACCTTCCTGCCGGCAGATATCGAGAATCGAGGGCGGCAGGCGGACGTCGATAGCAGCGGTTGGATGCGGAATGGGGGAGGGAACTCGCATAGGCTAAAATGTCCCTCCTGCCAAGGGTTTCTTCCCAATACATGGCACCGACGGGCCGGCAACGGAATCCTTGTTTTCGCGGGTCGGAGGGGTGCTTTTTCCGCAGCCCTCAAAAAAAATTTAAAGGCCAGGGTCAAATTAAAGGCCAAGGTCAGATGCAGTGTCTGCACGAGTCGCTTTTTTTGCGCAAAACGGTAAACTGACGGTTATTTTACCGTTCCGTGGAATATAAGGGGTCTCCTAGCGATGCACGTAGATAGGAGAGTATCAACTTGTGAAAGTGGTCCCCTATCAATCGTCCAAACTCAATGGGAAAGTTTCAACTTGTGAAAGTGGTCCCCTATCAATCGTCCAAACTCAATGGGAAACTCTAGTTGAACATTTTAATCATTCCTTCAAATTTGAAGTCATACTAACAAATAAGAATGTCAAATGGACAAACAAGGTTTTCAGTAGCTACTATTTTGACAGTTCAGACTCGCGGTAATTTAAATGAAAAAAGAAAAACTTGCATGTAGCATACATAGCATCCATTCCATAGTAATACAACTCTTAGAGATCAGACACAGTTCAAAGCACCTTAACAAAAATAGAGGTCCCTCTCAAAATGTCAATTCACATGATGAAGATTATCCCCAGATTCCAAAACAACGCAAGAACACATTGGTTTAAACTTACAGATCCATCGGATTCAAAGTAAGAATACTCAAGTTAAACACGATTTCAGATTGAGAACAATCTAGGCACCATAACGATTAGCAGTTCGAACTTCCAAAAGATATTAATCCAATCAAAGTACTAAGAGGACAGAACAGTGTCATGTTGTTGTTGACTTTCGTTCCATGCAGAAATTCCCAAGAAATCAAGCCATTCTACTGAAACTGAACGGGAGAATAAACAAAGCCAAAATATTAAAAAACTTTTCGCCAGATTTCTGCCCATACTGAGATTGAGGAAGTGCATCAGCAAAGCCTAATAAGCCCAAACTTCACATGGAATTCCCCACAAAATGAGAATTCAGGACACTACCACCGTCAATTTCCGAGTCCTCCAAAACAACCCTTATCTGACAACTGAAGTAATCTGCAAACCAAAATGTAAACATGAGTCTCACCGATATGTTTGTCATGATTTCCAAAAATAAATAGACACTAGAAACACCTGAACACAGGTATGGAGAAAACACCAAACATAAACAAAAGATATCTTTTTCTCCTTATTTATTCTTGAGCTCAACTTAAATACAAGTGAACTGAAACATGAGTTAAGAAGTACACAGAAGCACAAGCAGATTCCCATTCAAATTGCTTTCGAGCAAATGACAAAATGAGATGCCACCTGCACACTGCGACATGCTCTGTTTATTTGCTATTGAAGTAAAAATTCCTATGTGGTCAGGTGACGAAGTAGCAAGAGCAAAAAGCCAGTTTAGGCAAGATCAGTAGGTGATAATATTTATAAATGATAAGAAACCAATGGCTCATCCTGATGAAAATGCTCTGCTAAGCTCCATAACCCTTATGATTTTTCACATTCCAAGTTTTAACTTTGTGATAATAAGACAGGCCTGGTGAATCAGAAAAATGTTCCTCAATAGAATTTGGCAGGGAGCAGGTATAGTAACCATCCCAGACATTGTAAGAGAAAAGGGTAGTGGGTACGCGATTGGCATTCAGCGGGTAGTTCTCTCTTGCAAATGAACTACTCGAATAATTTTCAGAGTTCAGTTGCAAACTTATTCAATCCTATTGTCTAACTTTATCAGCATATAAATGAAATTTGGATATTTTACATATATTTACATTAACATATTAAAAAATAGTTCAACGTTTTTTTCATTCAAGTGTGTATGTGTGTGTGTGTGTGTGTGACATGAGTTATACTGCTGCAGGACAGTCAATGAAGAGTTCGTATGATTTGAAATGCTACATATATATGGGGATGAGTGTCAGACATATATGATATCCATTTGCCTAAGCATTTTACATCATTGCTACAGAATGCAATTATTGCGCTAGTCCTGATTTCCCGGTGACTGACATATGTAACTCAACACCGTTTAATCAAACGAGTTGGAATTAAGGATATCGATAGCATTGTAATATAAATATTAAACAAGACAACCGGTTCAACATAGTGACCTCTAAACATGACCAACATAGTGACCCGTAAACCTGACCAAAAGTCTAAAACTACTTGTTTCTGCAATGCATTGCATGTACAATTGTACAGTATACGAGAAATGCAGAATCGTTAAAGGAGGAAGATTTACATGAATATATCAAACAAAACAAGGTGTAGTCAAACAATAAATACTTACTTAAGAGGAAGTACCGCAGGTAAGTTAGCTGAGCGCTTCAAGTTTTCTAGTCTCTGTCAGCACGAACCAATATGTCAGCCAAAGTCTTCCTTTCACTATTGGTCTTCTTTCTTGAAAGGGTTCCTTCAATTATGTTTATAAATACATTAAGTTATGATAAAAATGGTACAGGACTACGAGGGAAGTCTATGTTTGTCAGTTACGGCAAGAATTGAATTGGAAACCACGGTTTAGGAATTTAACAAGGTAGTTGCACTACTACACATGAATAATAACTATAGAAGCAAAACAATTTTCAGATGACAGACAATCCAAATGCTGCCTTCAATATTTTAACAAACAAGGACAGTAATGGCCAATTTACTTAGCCTATTTGCGGTGAATAAGTCTAGTCAACATTTAAGTTATCGCTGAAGATAAACAGATAACTCTGCCTACAGAAACTTCAACACAGTTACAGTTAGTCTCTATCAACAAGTAGTTCATGTTGTGCACAAAATCCGGAGCACATGATATAAGAAAATGGTAAACCAACACCTGTGCAATCTAACAATTATAGTACAGTTAACTTTCAACTCCTAAATATGCAATGTAGTATCAGACAAGCATTGTTCAAGAAGCATATATATACCTGCACAAGGAATAGAGCTTGATTCAAGCCATGTTGGGAGCACACACGGCAGATAGAAATTGCTGCTGTACATGCTTAGACCTGGGATGCTATCTGGAAAAGGTCTCTCCGCAATCGCCTCCCTCTTAGCCAAGTCCAAGGCAAAAGAAGTACGACCATAGTGGCAATACAGAATGTTGGCATCGAACGGATCTATGGCGGTAATCCACGGCAAGTGATCTGCTTGTGGTTTGATATTGTTGGGCAAGTTGACTGCGGTAATTGTATTCTCAAGCGTGAGCTTCCAGCAGCATCCCTCGTCGTCGAGTGAAAACGACCTGACGAGGAAGGGCTCTGTTTTAGTCCACAGCTCGACATAGCGCAGCTTCCCTCGCTGACACCCATGATCCGGCGCTTGCCCAGCAACATTTTCTCCTGTCTTGAGACTTCAGACAGCACGCTGTCCCGTGGCAGCTCGACGAATCGAATGTCGGGCCGGTCGCTGAAGGGATCAAGAGAGATGGCGCCCCAGGTCACGTCGAACCACCACAGCCGGTCGCCGAACGCCAGTACGTCGTTGCTTGTGTGTACCTGCATTGGCTGCCGACGGGGCATCCTTGACGGCACGAGACAGGGCAATGGCTCCCGCTCGTCCCACTCCCCTGTTTCGGACAGAAACCGACGCACCACCATGCGGTTGCCCCCTGCCCCTGGCCGGACGCCGAGCTGAGCGACCACGTATCGATCAGGCGGGCCGTGGGAGCCGTCGTCGGACTGGGTGAGCAGGCCGAAAGCCGAACTCGAGTCAGGGACGACATCCATGTCCGGGACAGGGAGGCGGAACAGCTCGCCGCTGAGGGTTGCAGACGAAGCGCGTGACGTCCAGCTCGGAGGCGGCCCCAGCCGCGGCCAGTACTTGTAGCATTCCGCTGTCAATGGATTCGAGGAAGTGCGGAGAGGCAGGAAAGCAGTGGCGGGTCTCTGCCAGGTCGACGAGGAGGAGGCCGTCGGAGCTCGTGGCGCGGACGCTTGCGACGGAAAAGTCCATGCCGTCGGCGAGGTGGGCGGGGACGGAGATTTGGGAGACGTACGGGGCCGCGTCGAGGTCCAAGGACACGCGCGCGCCCGGCGACGGGGCCCCTGACGCGTCCAGCGCCGCCCTGCTGTAGACCATGGACCAGGGAGGGCGCGAGGCCGCCGTGCAGAGGGAGCGGCGGAGGGGCGCCGAGACGGCGCCGGCGCTGGCGAGGTGACGGAGAAGGAGGGACATCTAGCTTGTGGAAGTGGAGAGGGAGGGGTTTCGCGCGAGGGATCTGTGGTGCCGGTGGTGGGGAAAGAAGAAGGGGTTTGGTTTGGTGCACATGGACTCGGTCCGTGCAGCTCTGCCATCTTTCTGCCAAGAGGAAAGGTCACATCGAGCGTTCTTCGGGGCCCGGGTCAGCCCGGATGGTCTCACGGAGAAGACGACAAGAGGAAGTTTTTGTTTTTTTAAGCTGGCAAATGATGTTTAAAACTTTTCCCCGAATTTCTGAAAGTTTCTTGAAACTTAATAATGTTTTTCATTTTCTAATGCCCATCCCCATGTAGTTAAAGTTTTTGGATTTTGTTAAAACCCACTAGAAATTTAGAAGAAAGCCAATGATAATAGTTAGAGATTTTTGTTTCAAAAAAATAGTTAGAGATTTTAAGAAATGAAGTTGTAATTCTCTTTTTTGTTGAAATTCACGAATTTTCAAAAGCTCGTCCATATATTTTGGAGGACCGGCTAGGATTGAGGATGGCGGGTTAAACGCCGTGGACGATCCAAGGCGTATTTCTCCGGGTTGAGTGTCATAAAATACTTGCGAAGGTTGGAGAATGTTTCTCCAAGATCTTCAGGGCTGTGATGCCGCCAATGTGCTTTTGATGACAACGTTGTCAACACATACATCAGCATTTCTTCCAAGTTGGGCCCTGAGGATGAGGCTCATGAGCCGCTGGAAGGTGGACCCGGTGTTTTTTAGGCTGAACGGCAGAAGGTGCCGCAAGGTGCGATGAAGCTGGACGAGGCTAGATTAGATGCGCGCGGATTGTGACCGCAAAACGGCAAGGATGCCAGGAGGAAGAAGATCGTTTCCACCCATGCATCCACCGGCGGTCGAACCGCCTGCCACCCTACCCGCGACCGTCTCGCCGCCTCGCCCTCTCAAATCGCCCCCTCCGCCGGTCCGCCGCCACCCCCGACCATCCCTCACCTTTCCTTGGTCTTTCGTTCCGTCATATTCCAAATAACTTATCTAATTACAACGTATTAACCGCTAATGCACTTTTTTTTATCAAATCTCAGGGACATGGTCTAATCATTAGGGCGGTATTTTATCATGGTGTTGGATACCAGGTCTTTATGGAATTCTTTTTTGTTACTGGGGTTGACACTAAACCCCCCGCACCTCCTTCTTCTCCTGTTCCGGCGCCGCACTGGCACCCACCGATAAGTCCAGTGCTCGGATGCCACCTTGCTCCATTCTCGACCGATAAGTCCAGTGCTCGGATGCCACCTTGCTCCATTCTCGACAACGTGTCGCCAGTGCCGTCTAAGGGGTGGGGAAGGGTGGAGGTAAGAAAAGAAAGGGGTCAAAGGGCGGGGAGGAGGACCCGTAGTGCACGTAGAAAAGGATTTTCGGATGAAGTTTGTCTTCTTTGCGTTTTCTTCGGCCATGAAGATTGATGATAGCCTGAGTAGTATGCATCTAGGAAACTCAACAATTCGCATCTCGCGGTGGAGTCTAGCAGTTGGTCAATTTAAAAATGCGTAGTTCAACACGACTCAACCACAATTTGAGTATTGGGTTTTTGTTTCTCTCTACCAAATGGAGTGACATAGGGTGCGTTTGGTTTTGCAACTTATCTTGCTTAGCCAAGCCAGATTAGGCATTGGCAACGGAAGCAAAACATGCTACTGGGCTAACACAAGGGCATTCCATGTTTTTGAAGAAAGAAAACAGATTCAAGATTTAAGTTCTAAGATAAATGGTGGTCGTGAACTGGTGTTTCCTACAACCCATATATCGATATTAAACTAACATTTAGGCCCAGGAACAGTTCATTTTCTAGTTATGCAGAGTCGTCTAATAAGATTAAGAGAGTGCATGCATTTCTTATCATCAGCATAGAAATACAATGCACGTCAATTTAATCCGATCAAACATATCCTAATTTTCATGATGAGCAAAGTGAACTTAAGATTAACACGCAAGTGCATTAATATTTTACACATAAGAAAGCATAATTTCTTGTGTAAGTAACATTGCATTTCTAAAGACTGCCATCCAAACTGCTGTGAAATGTAGCCCCAAAATAAGAACATCCACCTGTTTCAAAGAGGACTGCATCAGCAAATAAGCAAGCCCAAACTTGTCCCGGACTTCTCCAAAGTGAGGGTCCATGTCCTTGAGGTGCCACCATCAACGTTGCTCCATTCCCAAAAAAAAATCAACTTCACTGCCAGTCAAATTTAAGAAATCTGCAAGGAAAAAAAAGAGTAAGAAGATATATCAAAAGCCTTCCAGATTTGGTAATGACATACTTAGATAACATTTCGGTTTTGGTGGGAAGTAAATTTACAGCTCACTTGGTAAGAAAGAGCATGCAACATACTTCGGTTCAGTCTTAATTTGGGATAACTATTTCAGGATACTGACTAATGAAAGACAAGAAACTTATCTTGGTGAAAAGGCAGGGTTTCCTTTTAATTCACACAAGGTAAATGGTGACAAGCAGTTAAGCATCAGAGGTAATGTGTAAGGAACATATTCAAGCAGCATCCCTTGATTCTCCTATGAATACACATGCTTGAGAAAAGGAACCATCTATGATGCAATCGAGAACCTAAGACACCATCCTATTATCATAGGCTCATAGCCATATGAAACTGAACAAGATTCTAGAAAACGAGTTGGAATTAAGGATAACAGTAGTACTACAGTATATATCAAACCACTTCAATATAGTGACTTGGAAACATGACCACAATATTTGTTTCTGCAAGTAGACATTGCACAGGCAGAGTAGGAGAAATGCAGAATCATGATCACGAAAAAATAAACAAATATGACTAAATATCCAACAAAAAAAAAGGTGTCCAAACAAGAAAGAATGATTTAAGAGAGAGTACCAAAGATAAGTTAGCTGGCGTGCTTCACTTCTGGTGTTTGTCTACACGAACCAACATGTCTGCCAAAGTCTTCCTTGTGCAATTAGTTGTCTTTCTCAAAAGTGTACCTTCAATTATATCCATAGGTACAAGAACTTAAAACATAAATAACACAGAACAGTGAGCTATACATGTTAAACCAATCATTGAAGTGGAAAACACCGTTTAGTCATTAACATAACACCTGCAATATATATGTTGACAGTAAATATGGAAGAAAAACATGTTTACTGTACATGATATACAATCCAATGTCTAATGAAATCAACAAATACACCAGTTATCTAACAATACCAAATTCAGCCTCCCGTATTCTGAAAAACAATCACTGCTAATAATGGCCTATTTAGTTCTGAATTGTATGAGTGCAATGATTAACTCTACACAATACTTAAGATAAGGTATCAGCGACCAAATCACTCCAGAAACTTCAAACAAATAAATTTGTGTGTATTAACAAACCAATCAATACTGTGACAAGGTTCCAAGCACTGAAGCACATGATTTGAAAGATAAGCTAAACTAAAGCAGCCTAACAATTATAGTAAAAACAAACCTCAAAAAAATAGTAAAAACGGATTTCAGAGCTGCATTGTCCAGTGTATGGAACAAGCAACTTAGAGAAGTATATGTATACCTGCACCAGGGATATGGTTTGATTCAAGCCATGTTGGGAGCACGCACGGCACAAAGAAAGCAGTGTTGCAAGGGCTTAAACCTATGATGCTATCTGGAAAGGGCATCTTCCCAATCACCTCCCCATTAGCCATGTCCACGGCAAAAATAGCGTGGCCAGATTGGAAATACAGAATGTTGGAGTTGAATGGATCTATGGCAGCAATCCACGGCATGTGCTTGGCCAGTGCTCTGGGTTTGTTGGGCAAGACTAGGTAAACTTTTGCCTCGCGTGTAAGCTTCCAGCAGCATCCTTCGTCGTCAAGCGAAAACGATCTGATGATGAAAGGCTCCTTTTCAGTTGACAGCTCAATGTAATGCAGCTTCCCCTCGCTGACCCCAATGAGGCGGCGCTTGCCCAGCACCAGATTCTCCATTGCGTCGAAATCCGAGAGCACGCTGCCCTCGGGTAGCTCGACGAACCGATGCTCTGGCTGGTCGCAGAAGGGGTCGACGGAGAAGGCGCTCCAGGTGAGGTCGACCCACCACAGCCGGTCGCCGAATGCCAGCACTTTGTGGTTCGTGTCTATCTGCATTCGCCCCCAATCCTCGGGTATTGTGGCCGGAACGAATAGCTGCCGCTCGTCCCACTCCCCTGTTGTCACGACTACGTACCTCCAGCAGGCGTTGCGTAACAAGAGAAGGGCCATGGGCCGGCAACGGATTCGCGAAGCCCATGAACGTACCCAGGAGGAGGCCCAGGTGGAAGTGTCCGACCCGACCAGCTCACGGGATATAGGGCAGGACTTGGAGGAGAAGAAAGACATCGATGAACTAGAATCATAATTCCCCTGTGGGGTTGTAATCTCTCTCCCCTTTCGGATGAACTGAGTTCATTCCTCTGAATTCAGCGGCGCGCCGCCGTTTGTATCGTGATTTGGTACTGTAGCCTGTACTTTGAGACTTAATTCATAGTGTTGCGACCGATCCTATTACATTTGGTATCAGTAGCCAATTTCCGGCTGGATCTGAGAGTGTAGGTTAGCCACAAGATCGAGCGAGTTTGAAATCCAGCGGAGGCGAGTCGAGATCGAGTGAATTGTGGTTAGGATCTCCTGTAAAATCCCACGGTTTACCTCGGATTTCGCGGCGGCGGAGCGGTGGTTGCGCGTTGGGGCACCACCTCGGCGGCGAAACGGCGGCGGTAGACAGTTCGGGCACAAGTCGAGCGGCGGTGACCGGTTGCTTGCGGATCATCCGTGAGCGGTGAAATCCCGGGTTAACGGCTTGATTCGTGTGCTTCACGGCGGCGATGGTGGCGGCGATGGACAAGGTGCAGTCAGACCTGACGGATCTCAAGACCCAGGGTGCGACTGTGGCGGATTCTCTCAAGTCCATGGCAGAGACGCTCAAGGGATGAGCACATGGATGCCACAGGTAGATGGTACCATATTGAAATTGCAGAACACAATGGATGAAATGGGGAACAGGGTTGCAGTGTTGGAGGCAATGAGAACCACTGCAGAAACAGAGACACCTCAGCACAGGACCAATGGAAGCTGAGGCAAGGGTGGCTACCCTGAATTCAACTCTGGGCAGAGCACACATTGAGGCTCAGCAAGGCAGGAGGAACTTCCACAACACACCGGTTCAGTTTGATCTCGGTGAGTCCTCGCACCGTGAGGATGACCTCGATGGTAGCACCATTTTAGCTAGCAGAGGCAATAGATACAATGGAGGTGGTAGAGTACCTAAAACTGACTTTCCAAAGTTTGATGGTGAAAATCCAAAGTGGTGGCGAGGTGTAGCAGAGAAGTACTTTAGCTTGTACAATGTTCCTCGTGATACATGGGCGAGTTTCGCAACAATGCACTTCAGAGGCAATGCTGCTCTGTGGCTGCAATCTTATGAAGCTGAAAATGAAGTGGAAAGCTGGGAAGAATTGGTTGTGGCAATGCATACCAAGTTTGGCAAAGATAAGCATCACCGTTACTTGGAAGCTTTGGAGCGATGTAAGCAAACAGATACTGTGGCAAACTATTACCAGAAGTTTGAAGAGCTGAGGCACAAGTGCTAGTGCACAACAAGCACTATGATGAGGCGTTCTTCGTCACAAAATTTGTTAATGGACTGAAGAGGGAAATTCAGAAAGCAATTAAACTCCACAAGCCGAAGACAGTGGATATGGCATTATCTCTAGCAGAAACACAGGAGGAATTATTGGAGGAGTCTAGAGTGTACATGGCTAGTAAGTTCAAACAAGACTATAAGAAGCATGGAACCAACAATTTTGCACAGAAAGGTGTGTTGGATACTCCTGCAGCTGGTGGAAGGAAGCATGAAAAACCACCATGGGAAGACAAGTTAGTGTCACTGAGAGCTCAAAGAAGAGCAAGGGGCGAATGTTTTAATTGTGGGATAAATTCCATCCTGGCCACAAGTGTAACAAAACGGTACCGTTGAACTTTGTCCAAGAACTGTTGGCAATTCTAGAGGACAAATCCAGTTCTGAATCGGAGCCTGAACCAGAACCAGAGAGTAGTAGTGATGAATCTTGTAGTATGCTTTCAGCTCATGCCACAGCGGGTACTACACACAAGAAGTCTATCCGGTTGTTGGCCACTATGCAAGGAAAACAAGTGCTGATTCTCGTGGATTCAGGCAGTACTGGAAGTTTTGTGAGTAGCAAGGCTGCTACTGAGTTGGTGTTGCCGGTCAGGCAAGTGCCGCAAGTGACAGTAACAGTGGCAGATGGAGGTAAAACAATATACAATACTGCTGTGGAAAATGCAAAATGGCAGTGCCAAGGGCATCAATTCAGCACAACATTAAGGGTGTTTAATATTCCTGGTTATGATCTAATCCTTGGTATGGATTGGTTAGATGAAATTGGAAAGATGTGGATCGACTGGCACAAAAAGAAAATGCGGTTTAAACACAATGGAGTACGCATAACACTGAAAGGAAAGAGATGATACCACACAATGCAAGGCATCACGCAAGGTGAACTGCAAGAGGTGATCAATGAGGTGGTGTAGCACAGATGGTGCAGCTCTGTCGCGCCGAAGTTGCTGAGTTGACAGAATCTATTCCTGAACCTGTCATCAAGTTGCTGGAAGATCATGCTGGGTGTTTCAAGAACCAAAAGGTCTACCTCCAAACAGACCATTCGATCATCAGATACAGCTGTGCCTGGAGTGCAACCTGTGAACATCAAACCGTACCGCTATACACCACACAGAAAGATGAAATTGAGCGTCAAGTTCGTGAAATGCTCAAGAATGGTATTATCAAACCAAGCAAAAGCCCATTCGCATCACCTGTGTTATTGGTCAAGAAGAAGGACGGCAGTTGGCGACTGTGCATTGACTATCGCCAATTGAATGCAATCACTGTGAAGAACAGATACCCCATGCCAGTGGTGGAGGAATTAATGGATGAATTAGCTGGTGCAAAAATTTTCACTAAGCTAGATTTGCAATCGGGATATCATCAAGTGAGAATGGTGGAATCGGATGAGCACAAAACAGCCTTTCGGACACACAGCGGGCATTTTGAGTTCAGAGTTATGCCGTTTGGGCTGACATGTGCACCAGCTACCTTTCAGTCAGCAATGAATAGCATATTCCAGACAGTGATCAGGAAATTTGTCTTGGTGTTTGTTGATGACATCTAATCTACAGCAAAATCTGGAACAGCATGTAGATCACTTGAAACAAGTGTTTTTGTTGGAAGTGAACAAGCTCTTCATTAAGAAATCCAAATGTTCTTTTGCACAAACATCATTGGAGTACCTCGGCCATATAATTGGTGTTGATGGTATTGCCACAGATCCAGCTAAAGTAAAGCAGTAAAAAACTGGCCACGGCCTATGAACCTAAGCAGCTCAGAGAATTTCTGGGTATGGTGGGATATTACAGGCGTTTCATCCAGAACTTTGGGCTCATTTGCCGAGTTCTAACTGCATTATTAAAAAAGGTGTGCCCTATGTGTGGACAAGGTATACAGAGGAAGCTTTTCAAACTCTGAAAACAGCCCTGATACAGGCCCCTGTTTTGGCCATGCCAGACTTTCAGAAAGAATTTGTTGTTGAAACTGATGCATCTGGATATGGTGTTGGTGCCGTATTAATGCAGCAGGGGCATCCTTTGGCGTTCCTCAGCAAGGCGCTTGGACCCAAGAATCAAACCTGTCAACTTATGACAAGGAGTGTTTGGCAATTCTCATGGCACTGGACAAATGGAAGGCCTACCTGCACTACCAACCATTTCTGATATACACTGATCAGCAAAGCTTAGTTCATTTGGTGAGCACCGGTTTAACACGAAAATACAACAGAAAGCTTTTTTTCGGTTGTTGGGGCTGCAGTACAAGATTGTGTACAAGAAAGGGATAACAAACAGAGTGGCAGATGCTTTGTCTCGCAAACCAGTAGAAGGGTGGAAACACATGCTATGTCAGCAGTTTATCCCAGGTGGCTCGAAATAGTCACTGAAGGGTACTCCAGAAATCCACAAGCGCAGCAGCTATTAACTGAGTTGTGCATCAAGAGCCCAAATGAGCAGGGGTATTCTTTGCAAGATGGAGTAATTAGACACCACGGAAAAATTGGTTGGGGACACACAAGGAGGCACAGCAAGCAATTTTGCAGGCTCTACACAAACAGTGGGTTGGGTGGTCATTCAGGGGTCTTACCCACATTGCAGAAAATTCAACAAGCTTTTGTTTGGCCAGGCATGAGAGGCGATGTGCAACAGTTTGTACAGCAATGCCAAGTGTGTCAGCAGGCAAAAGTGGAGCACAACAAGGTGCCAGGATTGCTGCAGCCACATAAAGTTCCACCTGAAGCCTGGCATACGGTTAGCATGGATTTCATTGAAGGATTACCTACATCGGGAAGTTTGACACTATCATGGTGGTAATTGACAAACTGACAAAATTTGCGCATTTTATTCCTTTGAAGCATCCTTTCACAGCATCATCAGTAGCTCAGCTGTTTCTGGACAACGTGTACAAATTACACAGCATGCCCAAGGTGTTGATATCAGACAGGGATAAGGTGTTCACCAGTGCCTTTTGGCAGAACCTCTTTCGGCTAGCTGACACAACTCTCAACCTCAGTTCTTCTTATCATCCCCAGACGGACGGTCAAACAGAGAGACTTAACCAGTGTTTAGAAACTTACTTGAGATGTTTGGTATTCATTCCGGTGCCACCTTTGTTCAATCGAGTCCATGTTCTCTATTTCCCAAAACCCATTCGTTCACCGACCCGTGGACCAGAGGTTGCTTGCTTGGAATTGAGCTTTCTAGCTTTCTTTAGTACAATCTTTTTGCGAGAGCAACCCCGGGTTCGTTCCTAAGACTACACTCACTGCAAGTTCAGACAGCGAAATGTTAACCCCAACCCTGCTTGTTATTTACTGAAACTCCAACTTATTTGTTTGGGCAACAATTGGAATGCCAATACTTTCTGCAAATTCTAATGGATAATTAACATACATTCAGCCACCAACTGAAAGGTGGTGAATCTTATTTTACCTGTCAAAGCTCCAAAATTAATAGCTCAGGACGGCTCAAAGATTTCTTCTTATGTAGGCGGCAGTATGAAGTCTTGATTGTGTCGTATACATAAAGTAGTACCATGTGCTGTAAGGAAGCATCCCAATTAGTGTCGGAACGAGGCCAGAATAGAGACCACGGATGCCTTCAGTTCGATATATCTTGCTGAAGGCAATGCTAATGCTAGGATAAGTTATTCGGTCGACGGTCAGGCGATCCTGTCATAGAACATACAGAATATGAGACACATAACTAATGCAACTACAAAAACGAACATATGGGTGAACAAATAGTTTTGACTTTTGGTGGTTAACGTGGAATTCAGTTCAGTAATTACCTTAATAACTTCAAGAGGATGGCACATCAATGTACCAGCTATTCCAGCAGCTGCACCAGCAATAGTAACTGGAGATAACAAGTGGAGTGGCAGCTCAACTTTCATATTGCCGACCTGTATATTTGGGCATCCGTCCTCTTTTCATTTCACTTGTGCTGTTCTCATGCTCCTTTTCACATACTCAAATGTTCCGAGCTCAATTGCTTGAGTTGGAATAATACGGATCATGTTGATTGTGTTACCCACCCAAAGCCCTCGCCACCCATTTTGTTCCATGATCTCCACAAAACTACCACTAATATGTCTCGATCCTACGCCTACAACCATTCTTGTCCTGAAATCAAATACATACCACAATGTTATGCGACCATTCATTCATTTAACAGGTAATTAGACTTCAAGGTGTAACATATAGATACAGTACTATAACATTTCATTGTAATATACAGGAGGAAATTAGCCTTCAACATGTAAGAGTTACAGACCTCAACACCAAATAGCTTGGTGGAAACAAATTTCTATAAATTTAAAATGGAAACAGACATGTAAAAGTTATGTTTTATTTAATAATTGATCAAGCATACAATCTCCATTGCTCTCTCAGGAAGGCATAAGATCTGCCAAGGTGTGAAAGCTGTTGGTTACTTCAGAGTAGCTTTAAAAAAAAACACTTCAGAGTAGATTGTTTGGATGATTTCATAACTTCAGTACACGGTGCATTGATGTAAATATGACACTGATATTTCTGAAGAAAACGCAGAACCAGCTGATATGCATCGCATATTATAAAGGAAAGCAGATATTAGCAATACGCAAGCCTGAAGTCTATGTTTAAGCTTGGGGTAGCATATCAGACACTAAGTCTCCAATTCATGAGCTAGGGGGGAAATCTGCAGCTACACATGAAGAAAGAAACCAAGCATAACCTTTCCATCAAGTAATGATCACAAGCACTTGTCAGCTTAATTTTCAGGAACCACAGAACAAAATTGTTCTTTATATCAGGTTACTGACTGGATTTCACTGACTCACCCTCTGTATAATCACTTAGGAACCCTAAATCCATCTCAGCATCATCAGCAAGAGCGCCATCATCCAAGACATCCTCTGAATCTTCACTTTCGACATTCAATACAGCCTCATCATGGTGGTCACCACTACCACTGCCGCCACCAAACAAATAGTCATCCGAATCAGACGACTCCTGAACTTTTCCAATATTCTTGTTTTTTCCTCTATAACCAGTAAGTTGAAGGACCTTCTCTTTCCACCTTACCAACGGGGCCTTTTTTATCAACTCTGTCCCATCATATGCCTCTGTCAAGAACACGCTCAACCGCTTCCCCCTCTCAGAAACATAAAAGATACCATAATGCTTCAGTAGCAGTCTCATCAGCTTCTGTGGCATAACAAACTCACGACGGAAATGTGTGAGGTGGTCGGTTACCAGCCTCTTCTCCAATGTGAAGCTCAGTATCTCGTGCATCACAGCGACTGCCCTCTTGTCAAACTCCTGTGATCCAGGGGTCAATCCTTTCGCCTCTGAATAAGGGGATAGGTAGGATGTCTTCTGAAACTGTTCAGTATTACCAGTTTTAACATAGTGATGAGCTTTCCCTCTAAATTTGTAGTAACTTTTGAAATCTGGTGGGAACTTCATATGGAATGGAAGTGAGAGCTCTCCTGGTGTACCAGCATTGGAATTGGCATTGGTATCGCCGGCCAATGCTGCCACATTCTTCTCATGCTCAGTGACTGCCCAGTTTGGGTTCCAGGAAACAAGCTGCAAGTAGTCGCCATCTTCCAGTGTGACCAACCTGAACAGCTCAGGGAACATATGCACCCACCGTGTCCTAAAATCATGAGGAAGTCCCATGTCCCGCCGGAAATGCGCAATCTTGTCAACAGGCAGGCGTCGTTCCACTGACATCATGAGCAGCCTCGTCACGTACTCGGCGGTCGTGTGCGAGTGCTCCTCCAGCAGGTGCGCCTCCTCCTCAACGAGCGCCTCGGCCTGCGGCGATAGGCCGGCCCACATGACACCGTGGCTGTCGCGGCAGACCTCGAAGAGCTGCGGCGAGCGGTACACAAAGTGGGCCACCTTGTGCGGCTTGGTGAGCCCGAGCAGCGGGCGCAGGATCTCGAGGCGCTTGAGAGGGGTGACGTGCTCCTGCTCCATCTTGAGCGCGTCCAGCACAGTGAGCACCTTGGAGACCACCTTGCACCGCTCGATGACCACCTCGAGGTCGTTCACGCGCTTCTTCTTGCTCCGCTCCCTCACGCTCCGGCCGCGCGTCATGGAGCGCGCGGGAGATAACTGCGATGGGCAGCGCGTTTGGCCTTGCGCATGTACCTGGCCATGGCGGCGGAGCAGCTCGGCCAGGCAATTGCGCGAACAGGTGGCGCGCATGTCGCACGATGCCGCCGGAAAGGCTGATGGAGGAGTAACAGGACGGTAGGGGGAGAATTGATTATAACCCCTCCTGTTGGTGTGCCCCGACAACATAAGCCCTCTTCTTTGTTTCCATCCCTTCCAACCCCCCAGTTCAGTCTAATTATTGCTCACGGCCCCTTTTTGAGTATTTATCTCCTGATTAAGGCAATAATCAAAAAATTAGTCTAGTTGTCATCTGAAATCAGGCAAAATCCACGAAAATTTTGGGGAAGAAGCTTGTCATGCCTTGGGACAGCAATGGAGGGCAGCAGACAGCGAGGAGATGCGGCCCAGGGCGACGAAGGCGAGGGCCGCCGCTCGGAGATGGAGGAGAGTCCCGCGGCTCCGGCAATGGAGCGGCCAGGGGCGACGAAGGCGAGGGCCGCGGCTAGGCGACGGAGCGGCCAGAGGCGATGGAGGCGAGTCCCGCGGCTCCGGCGACGGAGCGGCCAGAGGCGATGGAGGCGAGTCCCGCGGCTCCGACGACGGAGCGGCCAGGGGCGACGGAGCCAAGGCACGCGGCTAGGTCGACGGCGGCGAGCCCTCAGCTCCGGCGGCTGAGCGGATAGGTCATGGACGGGGCGAGCAAAAGCGCACGAGCTGCTTCTCTGTTCCCTGCTCGTGCAAACTTGAAGAAATAGGCAGGGGCACATTTGTCATTTTAGATAATAATTAGCCTAATATTTTGGATTGTTGCCTTAATCAAGAGATAAATACTCAAAAGGGGCCATCAGCAACAATTAGACTGAACTGGGGGTTGGAAGGGATGGAAACGAAGAAGGGGGCTTATGTTGTCGGGGCGCAAATCCAAGCCACTGGTCGAAATGGCTATCTCAAGCAGAGTATTGGTATAACACTTCCTTTCACTCAACTCTGGGCAAAACCCCTTTTGAGGTGATTTATGGCAGAAAACCCAGTCATTTCGGCATGCATAGTGGTGATGCTCCAGCAGGATCTGACTTGGCGAAATGGTTACAAGAAAAAGAAGTAATGATTCCTGCAATCAAACAGCATTTGGAAAGAGCAATTCAGCGCATGATGCATCAAGCTAACAAAAAGCGCTCAGAGAGAACTTTCGAGGTTGGAGACTGGGTATACTTGCGCCTGCAACCATATGTGCAACAATCTCTCATGCCACGCTCTTGTCACAAATTGAGCTTCAGATACTTTGGTCCTTACCAGATCATTCAAAAAGTGGGCAATGTTTCTTATAAGCTACAGCTGCCAGAGCATTCCAAGATACACCATGTGGTGCATGTCTCTTTGCTTAAGAAAGCTGTGAAATCTTCCGACGAGGTGAGCTCAACCCTGCCAAATACCATCATGGACTTAACTGTCCAAGCTCAACCTGAAGCAATATTGGGAGAACGAATGGTGAAGAAAGGCAAGAAGCTGCAACCTCAGGTGCGTGTGCGTTGGTCTACGTT
Source organism: Poa pratensis (assembly GCA_947311845.1). Taxonomy (NCBI): domain Eukaryota; kingdom Viridiplantae; phylum Streptophyta; class Magnoliopsida; order Poales; family Poaceae; genus Poa; species Poa pratensis. The sequence continues at coordinate 35,455,541 of CAMZMU010000059.1, read as the reverse complement.
GCCTGAAACTCACAGCACCTGGGAGAATGTATTTGCTGTGGTCGATGCATTCCCAGATGTACCAGCTTGGGGGCAAGCTGCTTTTTCAGGGGGAGGTATTGTCACGACTACGTACCTCCAGCAGGCGTTGCGTAACAAGAGAAGGGCCATGTGCCGGCAACGGATTCGCGAAGCCCATGAACGTACCCAGGAGGAGGCCCAGGTGGAAGTGTCCGACCCGACCAGCTCACGGGATATAGGGCAGGACTTGGAGGAGAAGAAAGACATCGATGAACTAGAATCATAATTCCCCTGTGGGGTTGTAATCTCTCTCCCCTTTCGGATGAACTAAGTTCATTCCTCTGAATTCAGCGGCGCGACGCCGTTTGTATCGTGATTTGGTACTGTAGCATGTACTCTGAGACTTAATTCATAGTGTTGTGACCGATCCTGTTACACCTGTATCGGACAGAAACCGGCGCACGACTTTGCGGTTGTCCCCTGCCCTGCGGCTGAGTTGAGCGACCACGAATCGATCAGGTTGGCCGTGGGAGCCGTCGGACTGGGTGAGCAAGCCGAAATCCGTGCTCGTGTTGGCGACATCCATGTCCGGGACCGGGAGGCGGAACAGCTGGCCGCTGAGAGGGTTGCAGACGAAGCGTGCGACGTCCAGCTCGAAGGCGGCGCCAGCCGCGGAATATTCGAGCAGCATTTTCCTGTCCAAGGACTCACGGTCGCCCCGAAGGCCGGGAGGCAAGTGGCTGGTCTCGGCCAGGTCGAGGAGGAGGAGGCCGTCGGAGCTGATGGCCCGGACGCTTGCGGCGGCGAAGTCCATGCCGTCGGCGAGGTGGGCGGGGACGGAGATGTGGGAGACGTACGGAGAAGCGTGGAGGTCCAAGGACGCGCGCGCGCCCGGCGGCGGCGCCCCTGACGCGTCCAGCGCCGCTCTGCTATAGACCATGGCCCAGGGAGGGCGCGAGGCCCCCGTGAAGAGGGTGCGGCGGAGGGGCACCGAGACAGCGCCGGCGAGTCGTCGGAGCAGGGGGCGCATTTTGGGGAGGGTTTTCGTGTGGCTTGTGATTCTGGGAACGGGATCCTCTGACGTTACCCACCCTGACGTCCTCTAACTTCGGTTCGCTGACATGTGGGGCCACCACATGCGGGGCCCACCTGTCAGCGACCCAAAGTCAGAGGACGTCAGGGTGGGTAACGTCAGAGGATCCGACTCCGTGATTCTCTGGTGCCGTGGTTGGGGAAAAGAGGGGTTTGGTGCACATGGACACGGTCCATGCGGCTGGCTCTCACCAAAAGGAAGGTTCCCGTGTAGTCCATGGTCTCGCAGAGAAGACGACAAAGAGACTCCTTCATTGACTCCTGTTTCACTCTGTTTCAGGTGAGAGCATCTAGCAGATAGTACCCAATAAGCCCCCGGGCGAGAAAATTCCGGCCGATACGAGGGGCTGGTTATTTTTCTTGGGCCGAGCAGATACCCAATAAGTCTCACGGCCTGAAAAATATATCTGCCTCGCTGGGCCACTATTTAATCGGGACTGAGGGCTCAACTCCGGAACCCTCCGCCGCACTCTCTCCCCTGCCGCCGCAACCCTCCCCCAACTCCGGCGAGCGATTCACCGCGCAACGTCGCTCTTTTCGCCTCCACGACTCCAGATGCGTGGCCAGTAACACCATGCGCGGCTCCGACGGGAGCGGCGGAGGCCGCTCGCCACCGGAAGACGATGAGGCGTAGAGGCGCGCGTCCGCTTGCGCGCGGCTCCTACAAGGCCCACCGGTGGGGCGGCATCCTCCCGGAGAGAGCGCACGACGCCGAGGCAGGCAGCACCTCCGGTGGCCGGAGGAGGAAGCAGTCGAAGCCGGAGGAGTACGAGGATGACTACCACCTGCCGACGGGCGAGGTGGTCGTCAACTGCCCGCCGCGTGGCAACAGCGGCACGAGCATGAAGGTGCTCATCAATGACCTCCTGCCGGTGTTCAAGCGCACCAACGACGACGACGAGCTCGTCCTCGCCACCATCGCCAAGGATGCAGGAGCTCCCGGCGCGGCAGACCGCCTCCAACGCACGGTGGACGAGCACGAGCTCGCCTGGGCTGTCCACCAGATCTACGAGCAGGAAGAACTGAACTTCTTGATCAACACCGGAGGAAGCTACTTTTAATTTATGTTCTAGCTAGCTAGTTTAAATTTCTGTTCTACTATCTACTACTTGTAAAATTTCTCGCAAACTTGTGTTCATGAAGTTCAGATACCCAGTATTTGTTCTAGCCGAGCTAATCTCGTACCGGCATATCCGGTATTTGCTAGAGATGCTTTCGGTTGAAAAAAAAAACTCTGTTTCAAAATCACCGTACCGAGCTGGCCATCTAGCTAGTTTCCCGCCAAAATGCTCTACACCTGGGCCATCTACGAGCTCAAAGTAGCCCATGGGCTATTTACTATCACTCACTCAAATGTCAGTTCTGATGAGAACGAACCTGATACATTCCACTAAGAAAACAATGAATCATTCTCAAAAAAAAACAATGAATCGGATAAAATGACACAATGCATTCAAAACGCAACATACAGGACTCATTCAAACCCAAAATCTCAAAATCTATAAAGCAGGACTCAAACTTTGGAGGGAAGAAGTTCAAATTTTCGGCAGTAGCATAGCAGTATCAGGCAATGACGGTTATGGGACGTGTTTGTACAATAGTATCACACTGTGACTGTCTCGTGCCAAGTTTTTTTTTAGGACCTTTACAAACCACACACTTAAGCTAGTTTGTACAGGAAAGCAAGATGTAGAGTTTCGATATCATCAGCATCAGATAGCTACCTTGGTAGAACTACATCAGCGCGGAACATGATGTTCTGAAATCATCGTCTAAGACAAGGTGTTTCCCATGTTCTTCCCAAATGGAGAACGTGGCAGTCTGCTGCCGATGAGATCGCGCAGCTCAAACTCGCTAGGGAACCTCTGTTCAGCTAATTTTGAGAAAACCTGGAAAGGTGGAAGAAATTTTCAGTGAGGAAGAAATAAGTATATATGTATATTGCTTCTCAAGTCACTTAGGTAAATCAAGCCTTGTCCATGTTAGCAGTTTTCTCTAGGAAGAGAGATAGAATCTCATTAAAAATATCTCTGATAACCCAACAAGACAATAGGGTAAATTTTCTTTGTGGAAGTAATTCTTGAATATAATGAACTCGTGGTTGAAAAAAAGTGGGTACTCCTGAATCTTATTTTATGATGCAAGGAAGCAGGGAAAGCAATTTGTGTGTTAACAGAAGAGAGAAACAGAAGGGTGTGTCTGATATATGAAACATACCAAATCTCCGTTGCAGTAAACTTCAAAGGCACCAGAACTTTGCAGGAAAGACTGAGCAAAATTGCCAAATAGCCAAATTGTCGCCATGGTTCCAAATCTATTGGCGCGCAATTGGTAAAACAATGGAGGTGGAGTAATTCCAAGCCTGGGGAAAATCTGGTCACCAGCCATTATTGTTGCAATGGCTCCAACTTGAAGTACTGGCATAACTTTGCTCAGTACCCGTTTTGGGAAGGCTGGAGGATAATTATGCAAGAAAACATTAATTCCAGGAAATGATGTTTCAAGCATGCGCTTCATGGTCATCGCATTTCCCCTGCAAAACGGAACACAAAGTTTTGAGTCTAACCTCTACGTACAAAGCAAAGCATATAACTTATAGAATATCATTTATAGTACGGCATTCTAACTTAGCATGATCTCACTCAAAATGTCCTTTTCATGTAAGATCGGAAAACTCAAGTTCAAGCAAAGCCCGTAGAGTCATAAAAGTGATCAAAAAATACAGTTGCTACTGCTTCTTTCTGTTAGATGCAATAACCAATTAAATAGTTAATTGATTTTGAATTACTCATGATTTATGTTTAAGAGTCCTAGTCTCATAGATCCATAACACGATTTAGTAACTAATTAGAGGAAGCCATTTCATATTTCACTTTACAGACAGCTGTAAAGTCACTACAAACCGAGCATCAGTCCAGATATTCCGTATTCAGTGATAGCAAATAGGCGCCTTCTCTGATGGAAATTTCGCACTTGCTGTTGCTGGTGTGGCCAAGGAATCCACCAACAAGGTCATCTAAGACCCTCTATGAACCTAAGTAATGGGGAGCTTCTTCCAGCGGCCACACGTCATATGCAAGAGAGTGACTACTTACACTGCAGCAGGCTACAACATGTGTCTCCTTGTTCCTACAACCTCATAGTGTGGATGGCCAAAGATTCAAGGAAAACCAGTGTAACTAGATGAAAGTAAGGGCGGATAGCTAGAACTTGGGAAGGCTGGGTTGCTGTGCACTTGTGATTGCAAGAAGGAAGCAAAAAAAGAGATATAGAACTATAGAGGTAGATAGAATGAAGGGAAACAAAGGGTTAAAAGGCAGAGTAGTCATCATGACATTGTTCTCTTAGAAATCGCTAAACCCTATCTGAGTTTCTTTAATGCTCATACTTACTACATTGTTATATATTCCGCAAACATTGGCAAACCTGCCAAGAAAACATTAAAAAGTAATAATTACGTTGTAGAACGCATTAGTACTTTGTCAAAGAATGGCCATAGAACAGAATTTTGGACTGGTATTTATATACTTCTCAAACTCTGTAGCAACACGGGCCCAATTTTCCTGTCAACTTAATGTGATCTGTGTACTTTTCTAATTGTGTGTTGCACATGCTACACACAATTCATTGTCTTAAAAGAACTATCATAATTTATACGCCGCTGCATATAAAATCAGTAAGGGCGCTGGAACTTTGAAACATCCTTAAGTGTATAACACATGCTATCCAGGACTTCCCATAAAGCGTGTTAATACCATGGTAAAAGGGTGGAAACAATACAGCAAGTTAAGTATCAGGCAATCACCAAATTAAATCTCAGCTGACTTGAAGCTAGAAGTCTTTAAGCCAAATGAATGTGCATAATGTCAGCTCATATTAAATGAACAATATGTGTGCTTCCGCATTGCCATCTACAGCTAAACTAAAGCTAAGTACTATGCAAATTGCAAACCAGCTGAAAGCAAGGATATCGCATCATGCTTACGAATTACAATGGTATCATCATTAGTAGATCAAAATAAAGAAAGACTAAAGTAGAAGCCCACCAAACGTGTATGTTATGTGGCGACAGGCCACGTCAAGGAAAACTCCCAGATTTATCTTTATAGTTTCCTTATTAATTATTGTTAGTTAGTTTTGGCAGTTAAATCTCTTAGAGATATTTCTTGATTCTTAAGTTAGTTACTTCCTTAATTTTGTTAGTTCGGTTTAGCCTCCAAGTTTGTAAGCTGGCTATATAATGCCTAGCCATATCGATCAATAAACAAGCAAGAAAATAGTCTAAGTTATCCTCCCCAAGTTTCTCCCTGCTCTTGTTGTGCGGCAGCCTCGTGTTGGCTGGGCGTCGCACCTCCTCTGTCCAGGGCCATCTCGTACCAGATAACAAGCTGGTGTGGGACTGATTAGTGGAAAGGTCCAGAGAATGCAACTTATGTAGTTTGGAAGAGGATGTGAATCACATCTTCTTTAACCGTGGTTGCCTATTTAGCCTGAATCAGCATCGAAGTGGCTCTGTCCAGGGAAGAGGATGTTGTTTGGGGACTTCTTTAGACACTAGGTTATGGCCTTATGGGGTGTAAGAGGGAAAAAAAGGTGGTGATCTAATGTTTTTCAACAGTAGCCTGGGGGATTTGGAATGTGCAAAAAGATGGTGATTGAGGTGAAGATGCCAAAGCAACCAGAAAATGTGGTTTTGCAAGTATTGTATGTTCTGTGCAGCAATGAAGACCATTGCTCAAGGATCAGGAGAAGAAGCTGTTGGAACTGATGGATAAGAATTATCAACAGATGCCCATGCACAGTGGCCATACATAGGTGCATTACAGATATCGTTCATTCTTTGTGGTTTTGTTTGACATCATAGTTGATTGTGACATTTCTTCTTTCCAAGACTGGCTGTGATAGTTATTTTGTTGGTCAGTTCTAGGACATCTCGTGTTAGCTGTTATAAGGAGCTGGTAATCCAGCACATCTTCCCTGTCCCTGTACACGGTTGGCTTTATAACCAAGCTGGCGAAAGGCCTTTCCTCCAAATTAAACAAATATGATAGTGTGGAATAAACTATGTCCAACACACATAAGAGATTTGAGAGTAGAACATCGGTTGGGACTTGGGAGGATGTACAAGGGAGATAACAGATCGATAAAATATAAACTCTCAACAAACAACAAGTTGTTTGATAGGAGTTTTCCCTCTTCTTACTTCTTGATATCTAGAAGCCAAACGCTTACCTAATCCCCACCAACCTACATATCTGTCTGCTCACACTACATCTCTAGAATTTGCTGTCGAAGAGTGAAAGATATCACAAGTCCAGCATACATCAGTTTCCATTCCTAGCTCAGCCCATATATGGGAGGACTTACTTGACCCCTGAGTAATAATCCAAAGGATTCTAATTCGATCACTAACTCTAATCTTATCTCTTTGTATTTAACCAAATCTCTTCCCTAATAATATTCCATATTTACTCCGATATTTTCCCAATGTCATACCTATGCACATAACAGTGCGTGACTTTTGGGATTTTTTACGATTTTACCATTTGCCCCACTTAATTTTTTTTATCATTTGCCACTTTGACATAACATTTATGTGAAAAGGGCCATGGCAAATGATCAAACTGAAAATTAAAGTGTGGGAATTTTTCAAATCCCCCGTGACTTTAAATATTTCACACTGTAAACAGAGCATTCACGTTTCCATGAATAATAGATGCTCCAGTTCCCCACTACTTGTTTGACACGATCATATAAGTTTAAGAATCAATTGGATAAATTTGCCAGCCATTAAGCATTCGGTATTGCAAGATACTATTTAGAAGCAGTGACACTAGTGAACTGGAGTACCAAATAGTCTACCACCTAAATCATTTTGCATCATAAATTGGTTCGTCCATGTCAACTGCGGCAAGCACACGAGTACTCCAAACACTCTGTATCCGCTACACCACACATATGTTAACTTGATCCGCACAACGAAACTAACACACCAATTGAGCAAGCAAGGAACCACCGTCCACAGATACACAAAACACACTGGATTAACTGACCAACTGAGCATTCACGTTTTAATGAAAAAATACTGGCCCAGTTCCCCACTACTAGTTTAACATGATTGTATAGGTTTAAGATTCATCTTGGATAAAGTTACCAGCGGTTAAGCATTTGTATTAGAAATTACTACTATTTAACAGTCACCAGTGACACTAGTGAACTGGAGTACCAAATACTCCACCTCCTAAATCATTTTGCAACATAAATTGGTCTGTGCAAGTGCAACTGCGGCAAGCACACAACTATTCCAAACACTCCGTATCCGCTACTCTACGCAAATGCTCACTTGATCCGCACAAGCAAACTAGCCACACCAATTGAGCAAGCAGGCAACAACTAGTCCAGAGATGCACAAAACACAGTGGGCTCACGGACTCACTTGTACGAGCAGGACGCACAGAACTGCAGCTCCACGGTGGCGCCGAATCCAGCTCCGTCCAGATCGGGCTGCACAGACTGCACCAAAATAACACATCAGTTTGCCGCTCAGATCGGAGCAACAGAATTCAGGGGAATCTCGGGCTAGGGTTTACGACTCACCTGTATGGCAGCGGCCGCAGGGTCCGGGTGAAGGTGGTGCGTCGGGTGGGGGTGGTGTGGAGGATGGGGGTGGTGCGACGGGTGGGGGTGATGGGGCGGATGGCCATGGGGGTGGTGAGGGGGTGGCCGCGGAGGTGGGGCGGCGGCGGCGCGAAGATGTGGGAGAGGTCAGAGATGAAGAGGAGCGCGGGGAGGCCGACGAGGAGGATCTGCAGGCGGTCCATGGCTGTGCCGCCGCCTTCGCGTTCCCGGATTCCGCTCGCCGTTCTTTTCCTGGAGAAGAGGAAAGCAAAGCGCAGTGGCGGAGCCGGTGGAAGGCGATCGTCAAACCGCCAGGTGGGCTCTGGTGACGTGGGGCCGCCATGTCAGCGGGATTCTTGCCTCACTGCGGGGAATATTAGTGGGCTCGGGCTCTGGCTCGGATGGCGACGTCCACTTCTGGGTTTCGACAGCCCTATGACGGCCCAACTATGATTTTGTCCACAAAACGTACTGAAATGGGACCATTAATCCATCCAACTATGTTGCCAAAAAAAAAATCCATCCTGCTCTGGACACTCGATAGCTACTTGTTGAGTTGCAGGTCTCTCTCTCACCAAAAAAATCATTGTTATTTCAAAAGAGATATCAGATCAGCTATACTTGCAGAGTAAGGGAAACGTTCCATGATGACCGTTTAGACAAACTGATCATTCGGCGAGTCAATAAAGTTCGATCCAAATCAGTTTGGCAAGCCACCTCTGGAATCTTTGGTGAGAAGAGTGTCGAACGAATTCTGGATCACCAGTCTTAAAGCAACTCTAGCTGCTAGATACCGGATAAGCCTCCTTCCCGGAAAATAACCGCTAGCTGATACGACGACGAGGCCAAGAAAAAAGAAAAAGAAAAACTATTAATTTGTGGGTCCAGTGCGCTTTGGGGTCGTTTTCCTGTATCTGTTTTGTATCTGTTCTGGCCGAGCAAAATTTCGTACCGTAAACCTTTTCCGGTTGAACTGGATAACAATTTTTCGGTATGAGATTTTCCGGTATCTGCTAGAGTTGCTCTTACCGGAAACAGCGCATATATTTCTACTTCAAGACTCCCAAGTTGCATGGTCTAACAAACCGCATAACCAAGACAGACTTGATTAGGAACCGAGCTTTGGCGTACTACCTTGATTTTATTCTGCACTAGAATTTACTCCAAACATATAAGAACTTTTAGTATTTTTTCACATTTACTTGTATCTACATAAATCTAGAAATGTTTTAGTGTGTATGTTCACTCATCTCAGTCTGCATCTAGTCAACATGTAAAATACTTATAACATTTTATATAGGAACGGAGGGAGTACTATGATAATGCTCCAAACTTGTCCATGTATTACGCAAGAAAGAGACCTTCGTTCCACAGACACGAACATAATAGTTTAGCAATTTTGTCGGAGCTCGACCTCAGCAGCCAGTAGGTACATAAACTGGCCAAAGCAGATCAAATCTTAAGGCATCTCCAACAGACCCCCGCGGGCGGACACGTCCGTATGTGTCCGCGTGGACACTGGGCACGTTTTAACGAGCACCCCAAACGGACAAGCGGGGGCGGACACGTCTGTTTGACCGCATATCTGACCCAAATTTGGACGGGGAATGCGCCACTCTCTCGCGTGTCTGGAAAGTGACACGCCGCCCATCCAGCTACATCGGCCGGTCTTTTTAATGGGACCGCGGCCCCATCTTCCCCACTTCCAAACCCTAACTAGCTAGCTACCGTAGCTCATCGCCCGCGAAGGACAAATGACGAGGCCCAAGGTGGTGGCATCGAGGCCTCCGAGCTTGAGTAGCTCAGGATGTGCCCCTATTTGACCCGGGCACTCCACAAGTCGGCCATGGCGAGGGCCGCACCTCCTCTGCCACCTTAGGCGCCGTGGTCGCACAGGGCGAGGCGCTGCATGCATGGCACCCTGCTCCTGTGTGGGCACATCCAGCATGGCCACCGGCGAGATGCGTGGTGACCTCCCCGGCGTGGCCACCCGTTGTCATCAAGATAGAATACGACGACTAGGCCACCGCCGGACGACGACGAGGCCAACCGTGGTGCCACCGACGCCTCCCTCGATCCGAGTAGATAGGGATATTTTTATAGTTATTTTTTATTTTGAGCAATGTTATATGTATATTTTATTTAGAAATTTATTGTCGTGCGTTTTTAAAAAACTAGTTGAATGCTCGTGCGTTGCCACGTTCATTATTTATTTTAACCCTTACAAAGATATTAAATAAAGCAAATGTATCATTATTCATCACATTTATCAAAAAAAAATACCACGAAAAGTTTGGATTTAATCGAGTTTTTTTGTTTTTCTCATGGACTTTTCCCCATTTTCAGGTGGTTGGATGAGTTGGCGGGAGAGATAAGAACACAAGGGGTTATCTGCAAATGTGTAATGTGGGTGTTCCTATCCGTTAGATATAAATCGAACGATCCTAAATGAAAGATGACAGACACACCATCATCACCAACTGTGGTTTTTATAGGAGTAGACAAAATATTGGGGCGTGCCATTGGGGCTACAGCGTTTCGTGATAAGAAGGAGTTCGTCTGCACCGTAAAAGTAATCGATCAGGTGTGGGTGAAGCGAAACCTGCAAAGCACAAGAGCGTGATCATCTGCATGCAAAAAAAAAAGCGTCATCATCTGTGCTGGTCCTGCGCTGAACAGACGACCGCCGCACTACGGGCTCCCACTCGGACCCGTCTCGACTTACCTGGTCCGACAGCGATAAACGGCGTGCCTTCTTCTCTGCACGAGAACAGCAGCACAGCACGGCATATATATGACGAGGACATGAGCCCGCACCGCGCCGATCCATGACAAGCGAGGCAAAGGTTCCGCTTCTCCCGTGCGTCCGGTCTAGGTTCTCGTGTTCAGCGGTCATCCGATTCAAAAACAGAGCATAAAAAAATCCGTAGGGTGTTGTTCTGTGGCTATGAGCACGCCATGTACATACTTAGCTTACGCGCAATGCGTGAGCGGGCGTATGTTTTGAAACTGGGGGCAAAAGTTTTGCCCCATATATTAATTAAGGAGAGGATTGCAAGAATGCAATAAAATTCGTATCCGGAGCCACATATTACAAAGCGATTACTCTCGCGGTATTAAGTTGCCCAAACATTTGGCACCCGCGAAAACCCATAGGCGAGCCTCTCTTTTGATTCTATCTAAAATGACAAATGTAGGCGCACTTTTATCCTTGAACACCCTATCGTTTCGCTCATTCCACACCTCCCAAGTGACTAGCAAAGTGAGAGAGGCGACGGCCTTCCGGTTAGGGGGCAAACTTGTCATCAAAAGCCACCATTCGTTGAAGTTCAAACCTAACCAATCTCCGGTGTCGATGTTTTGGAGGCCAAGCCAACCCTTGATAAGATCCCAAATTCTTCTAGTGACGCGACAATGGACGAAGAGATGGTTGATGGACTCCGTGGTTTGCTTGCACAACGGGCAAACACCACAATTTGGCCAACCCCTCCTCGCGAGACGGTCGGCCGTCCACACCCTATTTTGATTTGCAAGCCAAGCAAAAAACTTTGTCTTTGGTGGAGCCCAAGGTCTCCAAACCGAGTTCTTCATAGTAGAGGAGATGGTACCCATGAATTGTAACTTGTAAGCCGACTTCGCTGAGTATTCGCCATTTTCCGTGAGCTTCCAACTAATATCATCGCTCACATTGGGATTGAGTTGAACATTTCTTAGGAGGTTCCAAAGGTTGACAAATTGCACAAAGTGGTCAATTGTGAAGTTTTCATCGAGCCGCACACACCTCACCCAACTATCCTCAAGCATAGCCTTGCCCACCGTACACTTCTTCTTGTTGGAGCAAACAAAAATGAGAGGTGCAATATCTTTAGGCTTCTTTCCGTCCACCCAAGGGGCATGCCAAAAAGGTGTTTTGAGACCATCACCAACGGAAATCGTTGTAGCGGCATAGAAGATGTCCATATCATCATTGGTGCAAGGGTTACCATAACCGGCCCAAATTTTGCCGGTATCTTTCCACTCAAGCCAAGGCCAACGCAAGCGCAACGCCGTGGCAAACTTGCCCATGTGAAGCAAGCCGAGCCCCCCAAGCTCCTTAGGGCGACAAACAAGCTCCCAATTGACCTTACATTTAGCCCCGGTGGTTGTGTCTTTTGCTGACCATAGAAAAGCCCGTTGAATCTTGTTGAGGAACGCCATTGTACCCGGTGGAATGATGAGAGGTGTCAAGTGGTAGATGGCTTGAGAGGCAATAACCGACTTGACAATAGCCGCCCTACCGGCCGTGGCAATATACTTGCCATTCCCCGTAGGCAACTTCCCGGCGCACTTGTCCTCAAGATGTTGGAAATCCGCCCGTTTAAGCCGCCTAACCGAGAGCGGTAGACCAAGGTAACGCAAAGGGAAGGCAGCCCTTGCCGCCGGTATCCCCTCAAGAACCTCGTCAAGATTGATGGCCCCACATCTAATTGGCACGACGGAGCTTTTATCGAAATTGGTGCAAAGCCCGGTGACCTCACCAAACGCAAGAAGAATGGCCGCAAAGTTTTCAATGTCCTCTTTGAAGGGCGCCACAAAAACAGCCGCGTCATCCGCGTAAAGTGATGTTCTCAAGATGGTGCCTCTCCCCCGAAGCTTATGTAGGAGTCCTTCTCTAGTTGCAATCTCCAAAATTTGAGTGATGGGATCAATGGCCAAAACGAAAAGTAGTGGAGACAATGGGTCGCCTTGCCGAAGCCCGCGGCCATGCAAGATACGAGGGCCGGTTACACCGTTGAGAAGCACACGTGAGGATGCGGTAGAGAGCAAAGCGGCAATCCAATCACAAAACCGACTAGGAAACCCCCGGCGTTGGAGAAGGTCCAAGATGTATTCCCACCGAATGGAGTCAAAAGCTTTCCGGATATCAAGCTTGAAGAGAAGTGCCAGAAACTTTCCTTTATGGAACCGCTTTGCAAGGTTCTTGACGTATAGGAAATTGTCATGAATGCTTCTTTTCTTGATGAAAACACTTTGGGCGTTGGAGACAAGGTCATTCATAAGCGGACCAAGACGAAGAGCAAGCATTTTGGAAATGATCTTCGCAATCGCATGGATGAGACTAATAGGCCTAAAGTCAGAAATCTCTTCCGCCCCATCCTTCTTGGGGAGAAGTGCAATGTGAGCGGAGTTGAGCCAATGGAAGTTGCCGGTTTGAAGATTTCCAAAAAGGTGAATGACTCTCATAACGTCAATCTTGATAATGTCCCAACATCTCTTAAAGAAAGCACCCGTAAAACCGTCGGGGCCGGGTGCCTTGTCACAAGGCATTTGGCCAATTGCATTCTTCGCCTCCTCCTCGGAGAAAGGCTCCCCGAGGCTTTGCAAGCTTGGCTCCTCGAAGTGGAGCCCCTCCCAATTGAAATCTTGTGTCCTCGCCTCTCCATTGCCAAGGACCGAAGAAAAATGATCATGGACCACTCCCTCTTTAGTTGCATGATCGGTGACCCAAGCGTTGTTTGTCTTAAGACGGTGAATATGGTTCTTTCTCCTCCTCGAGTTCACCCTCATATGAAAAAACTTTGTGTTGGCGTCGCCCTCTTTAATATTTGCAATCCTTGCACATTGCTTCTTTCTAGCCCTCTCCACAACGGCCAAAGCAATGACTTTCCTTTTTAGCCTAGAGTGAAGGTCCCTCTCATTCGCCGAAAGAACCCTATTTTCTTGAGCCAAATCGAAGTGTAGAATGACTAGTAGCGCGGCGTGCACCATGACCTTCATGTTGGGGAAGAGGCTCCGACTCCACCGAGACAACCGTTTCCTGGTGATGTGCAACTTGTGATAAAGTATGTGACAAGGCTCCGTGTGCGTAGTTGGCTCATCCCAAGCCTTCTTGACGACATCGTTGAACCCGGGTAGCCTCAACCAAAAGTTCTCAAATTTGAAGGAGCGTGGTCGCCGAGGGCCACGGTCATCGGCGAGCAAAAGAGGGCAATGATCCGACAATGATGATGAAAGGGCATGGAGCACATGGGTGCCGAAACGGATGTCCCACTCGGGGTTGCAATAGAAGGCATCAAGCTTTGAAAGGGTAGGACTTGCCCTCCCGTTGCTCCAAGTAAAACGCCGGTTTTGAAGGTGCACTTCCTTGAGCTCACATGTTTGAAGAGCGGTACGGAAACGGTTGATCCGGCTCCGATTAATGTTGCGGTTGTTCTTGTCTTGAGCGCGGCGGATTTGGTTGAAGTCCCCCACAACCAACCAACGAACCCCTTGAGTGGGCTTAAGGTTAGTGAGCTCCCCAAAAAAATCATCTTTACGGTTGGACGCCGTAGGCCCATATACGGTGGTAATCATGAAATCTCCCTCGTCGTCGGTGTTGACGATGTGGACCATTGCCGAAAGGCAAAACTCGGAAATGACAACGTCGGTGATTTGGACCACGGACTCATCCCACAAAAGAAGGATCCCGCCTCTCGTGCCCACGGCGGGCCGCTCGGCAAAGCTTTTTAGACGATTACCGCCAATGTAGTAAGCATCGGAGGGGGATATGGGGCCAAGCTTTGTCTCTTGAAGGCAAACAATGTGACAAGTCGAAGTAGCGACGGTCTCATGCACAGTATCTTGTCTTTCCTGGTCATTTAGGCCCCTCGCGTTCCAATCCAAAATGTTTGGGAGTTGCTCTATCATTTTTCACCCAAATTACCCACCGAAGACAAACAACAGGACCAAAGCGTCACAATACAGAACACAGGACTGGTTAAGCAGTGCAGACAAAGTAGAGCAACAACTTTGATCAGCAGGTACATGCACCTTGTAGCAGCAGCAGTAGCCAAGGGCAGATCCCAGCAAACAGACAGCAAAAACTGAACCTGTAGCATCATACAGTGGACAGATGCACACCCCAAGCACTTGGCTCGACCCAAACTAGCTAAATAAGACTTAGACACTAACATTGGTAAACTAACACGACCCAGCAGCCAGCAGAGTACGCAGCTGTCAAACATCGACAGCAGTAGCAGCTCCTTCTTCCTGAACCTCATGATCGAGGCCTTCAGCTCCTCCATGCGCAAGCAGCGCCTCCTCTAGCGTCTCCTCCTCTGGCATGCCAACCTTGAACATGGTGCGCAGCCGGCCCAGCGCCTTGCCGGAGACCTCTCCGTCGAACACCTTGGCGAACTGGGACATCGCCATTTCGGTGACCACCTCGCCGTCAAGCACAATGCCCAGCCCGCGGCAAACAGCAGCCTCAGCCACCTTAGCCACAGGCTGTGCCTTACGCTTGGCCTTGGACCGCGCGCTCGCACGCTTGAGCGAGAAGCCGTCGTTGCGCGCGATGACGACTCCGGCCAACGTCTTCCTCCTGGTCGCCGGGCGCCGCGGCGGCGGCGTCGCCAGCAGATGGTGCTGGCTTGGCACAAAGAGCCCAGCCAGGGGCTCACCGCCAGGAGACTCCGCCATGGCAGCCGCAGATGGCGAGGCTTCATTGTTGACGGCGACGGACGAAGCTGAAGCAGCAGCGGCAGTGGGCGAAGGCAGCGGAGTAGGGGAAGCTTCAAAGCCTGGAGGTCGCGGCGGGGTAAACTGCAGAGAGTCCGGAGCCAGGTGCTCAAGGAGAAGCCGAGTCTCGGCGCTATGCACCGAACGCTGTGAGAGAGTCACCCTTGCCGGCGTGGCTGTGCCGTTGTTGGACAGGACGAAGAACGGGGCGTGGTCGAGCATGAACGGCGGGGACGGACAGACGCCGGACGGCGAGAGAGGGTCTGGGGATGCGGGCGGCGTCAGCTCCGCCGTGGAGCGCCTCCTGATGATGGCCGGGGAAGCAGAGCGCGCCCATGGCCTTCCACGCGGGCGAAGCCAAGCCGCAGTGGCCTGAATCCTCGCAGCGGGCGCCCGCTGCCTCCCGCCCTCCCTGTTGCCGCCCCTGGAGCGGTCGCGGTCCCGCTGACGGTCGGCGTCGCTGTCGTGTCGCCTGCCACTGCGAGATAGGCTGCGGCGAATGGCCGCACCCCAGCCGTTGGCGGGCGTATGTGACACCCGCGGAACACGCGTCTGCTGCACCCTTGGCTTGTGTTGCGCCCGTGAATAATCGTGTTCGTTGGATCGAGTTGGCGCCACTGATTGAGATCCTTTTGCTTGCTTTTGGTGAAAGCGGTCACAGGAAGCATGATGGCGTATCGCCGCAAAACAGAAACAAAAACATGATGGCGTACAGCCGCAAAGAGGAAGCGTAAAGGACCGGGGGGCCGGCAGGGCCGGCAGCGCCATTCCCAAACCGTGTCCGGTACACACACTCATAGCTCATCTCTCCTTCTCTTCGTTGCTTCCTTCACCGAGCTCGAGAGGGACGCGGAGAATTCCATCGAATGATAGCTGGTTGGTATAATGGCATAAGAGCATCCCTACCAGATAAATCAGATATCTTGTATTAGCAGATACCAGATAAATCGGATATCTTGTATTCGGTTGACCTGGAAATTGTTTTCCGTTACCACGCCGCTCTCGGCAAAATAGATGCGGTAAACTCGTACCGGGTAATTTATCCGGTACGAGTTTACCGCGACTGTTCTCCCCGAGCCCTACTGGTACCGGATAAGTTTTCATCATTTGACATTGGTTTCAACATCTCTCACCCAAGTTTTGGCCGACAACCGATCCACGAGGAGCACGGCCTCGCGCAGCCGGAGCCTTGGCCTTCTCCGGGCCGGTGGCGTGGGGTTTGGCCTTCTTCGGGCCGGTGGCGTGGGGTTTGGCCTTCTTCGCTTGCCGTGCCCCGGAAGTCATGCCGGCCATCGTGGCGGGGTAGCCTTGCGCAGGAGGAGGAGGAGGTTCGAGGCGGCGGGAGGACGGGCGGCATCGCCCGCCTCGAGACACTTTCGTTTCTGACCGGGGACGACAGGAACTGGTGCGGCAATGAGGACGTTGGCCGCCGAAGGCACGGGGGGTCGCTGTTGCGCCCTTGGGGCCGCCGAGGAGACAAATCCGGCGTTCCTAGACGGGCGGAGGCTGCAACGGGTCCATATGGCCGAATAGGTGGCGCCGTGGCGGTGGGAGGCTCGCGGCGGGTAGATCGGCGGTGGTGCCGCCGAGCTCGAGCAAGTAGCTCGGGTGAAACTTCTGCGCGGGTTGGTTCGCGCCAAGAGTACGGGGTGCGGGAAAATCTGACGTGGAAAAGGAGCAAGTAGAGCACGGGGGGCTTATGCAGAATCTGTTATGTCCCTAATTTTCGTGCGAAATTTTCAGCTCCCCAGAAAATCCGCTCGAAATTTTCAGCTCCCCAGAAAAACTTTTCCGTGGGGGCTTATGCAGAATCTGTTATGTCCCTAATTTCGCCTCGGACCCGTAGAAAACAGTTATTTTCGGGGGCGGGGGACTTATCCGGCATCTAGAGATGCTCTATTGACATTCTTGACGATCAGGGTCGAGATGTTCGTAGGCAACCTTGTCGTGGTTTCATCACAAGGAAGTACTCCCTCCATTTTTTAATATAAGATGTTTTAGCATTTGTCCACATTCACATATATCTAGATGTATGTAGACATATTTTAGTGTGTATGTGCACTCATATTAGTATGCATGTAGATAACATGTTGGATAGTTAAAACTTCTTATATTTATGAACGAAGGGCGTAGATTGCATGACTCGAATGTATATGTTGTATCGAAGAGCCGTCTGAACATGTTAGGTTCACCCAGCATAAAAAAAAGACGGAAGGCTTGATGAGCCCGGTTTTGAATTAACGAAGCCAACAACCGGCTAAGAGTTACAGCTTACACACACGCTGGGATTGCCAGCTTTACAAATCAAGAGCAAATACAACAAAAGATCACACAAAAAAACTAAGCACTACACTAATGCTTGAACCTGAAGGAGCGACGTCTTCTTGTCTTCTATTGCACGCAAGCAATGTCAAACGAGACTCTCCAAACAGACCTTAACCACATCAACACCGACAGGAGGGGCTTCAAACGACGCCTCCAAGAAGAAAAACGGCGCCCATGAGCGTCGTCGTCATCGGCACAGTCCAAAGACTACCAAGCTTTCGCTACCCAAACCTCCAACTGAGTCTGGAGACAATGCAAGGAGCTCTACCCACCAAGAACACCACGACATGTTGAGGTGGAGGGGTGGTGACGAGGGGTTAACTCATCAAATCTCATGGTTAGGACCTAGGGTTGAGATTATGGGGAGAGAACGTGGTAGTACTGGTAGTTTCGTCGAGTGACAAGCAGAGGCAAAGATTTACCCAGATTCAGGCCCCACGGGTGGAGGTAAAGACCCTACTTCTGCTTGTCTGTTATTGATCGTGTGAGATTATGCGGTTACAAGGTGGCTCCGGCGAGATGTCGATCTCGCTAGAGCTTTGGTGGTTTGAGTATGGCCTCCCCAGATCGGCGCCCCTCCCAGCCTTTAAATAGGCTGGGTCTCGGGAGTTCGTAACCGACCTGGTATACATGTAAGGAAAGTCCTAACCGACTATGCCTATGTCTAAATCTTGGAGGGTACTCCATCTTCTTTGGGCCTCCTCTCTTGGGCTTCGAGCAGGCTCTTCGTAATTGGGCCTCAGCCGTCACGTGCACCAGGTACCCTCACGGTAGGGTACCCGAGATATATATCCATGTCAGTAGCCCCCGAGTACTTGTCTGACTCGAAGAATCGGGCATGGACTCTTTCGTAAGTGGACGTCATATGTTTTGTATTATAATTGGAATTCCTGTATGAATAGCACATGTTGGCTATGTCGAGTATCGACTGTGGTTTTTGCTTATGATGATCAAGAGATAATAGCTTAGCAGGCCCAGTACACTCGACGGATCAGGACTGGTTAAGTACACATTTGGGTAAAACCTTACTAGCTTTCAATCAAACTCGAGTCCCCGGACTCGAATTTGGAACAAACTGGTCAGATTCAACTAGGCCGCGGAGCTCTTACTGAGTCAATCTGCAGTATAGATTTGAATTTTACCCAACGCATCCGTCAGGATTTTTCATCATGTCTGTTGACACGGAAAGTATAAGGATTGACGTTGCTGGAACGGTCCTTAGCCCAACTCGAAAGTTCGGCGGGTCTTACCTTTGCACCATGCGTGCAGCATCCGAGATATTTGCGGCGGACGCAACTCGGGAATGTTTCGAGTATGATTTTGGATATGAACTGAGTCGAACCTTTTGTCGACTGATGCTTTGTCGTTATTCTATCGGGTGCGCGACAGCGCTCCCGATGGGAGTAGCCCCCGAAATTGTGCTTTATTGCTTTGCAATGGAGGAATCTCAGATCTTTTACCACTTCATATGTTAGTCGAAGAATTTTTTTGCCGTAAATCTATCGGGTGCACGACAGTGCTCCCGATGGGAGTAGCCCCCGAGATTATGCTGTATTGCTTGCAATGGAGGATAATCTCAAAATCATTTTTTCTTGAGCATCTCCAGTCGAAGATTTTTTGATATGCTCCCGATGGGAGTAATATGCGTCAGTCGAAAGAACGGTTGAGTGACCAATTTTGTCTTGACATTGTTTTTGCACACCCGATCCAAACAAAGCAGTCGAATGACCAATATGCGTTGGGCAGGCTCGATTGTTTTTCGGAACAGATGCTTGCAATGACGTCAGGGATGACGTTTCTAGCGACTGCGCCTCCTGACACGCGGTGGCATGCGTTATGCTGTGATGGACGGGACGTGACACATAGGTGGGCCCATTATGCAGCGCTGACCGAACGACGGTGCCGTTTGGACTTGATTTGACCACTGTGGCCCACTTTTTACGGAGGCGTGATGATGGCTC
Source organism: Poa pratensis (assembly GCA_947311845.1). NCBI lineage: Eukaryota > Viridiplantae > Streptophyta > Magnoliopsida > Poales > Poaceae > Poa > Poa pratensis. The sequence goes on along the minus strand of CAMZMU010000059.1, from coordinate 35,436,069 downwards.
CTCTTTTTGCGTGCGTAGTGGGCGGAGTGGCCGGCGACGGTTGCCCTCTGCGTTCGCCATGTGTACGGTTGAATTGTGTGTGTAACGCTCGATTACGATTTTAACGGCTGTGATCGATTTTGATCTGTAGTAAATAGGAGGACGGCGCTGGCATTATTTTTACTTGCCATTTGCTCTGCGCGCTGCCCCTGTTCCATCGTCTTCCTCTTGCTCCACCTCCATTGTTATTGCGTCCGAGCTCCTTGTTCACTCCCTAGCCACCACAACTATGGCGCCCAAGAGGAAAGCTGCCGCCGATGCGCCCGTGACCAACGCGGCCGCTTTGAAGGGGAAGAAGACTGTGGCTAGCGCATCTGCGTCCGCCATCGAGCTCAAGAAGAGCGACGGCGACTGAGTGAAGTCCACGATCAAGGCGGCACATCTCGAGAAGTTCTGCGAGGACGGACTGCTGCCGCCGGCTGACCAGCTTACTGTCCGTGCGCCATCGAAAGAGGTACTCCCCGAGCCTCGCGCAAATGAGCGCGTATGTTTTGCGGAGTTTTTGCCTAGGGGTCTGTCTTTTTCCCTCCACGACTTTGTTCGTGGCTTGCTGTTTGACTACGGGGTGCATATCCATGATCTCACCCCGAACGGCATTATGCACATTGCCTGTTTTATGGTATTGTGCGAGTGCTTCCTAGGAGTTGCTCCCAGCTGGGCCCTTTGGAAGTCTATCTTCATGGTCCGGCCCAACAACCGAGGCGGCCGAACCTATCCAGTTGGAGGCCTTGGGATCCAAGTGCGCAGCGACACCCGATACTTTGCCCTGAAGCCAGTCGACTCGGCGCAAGGGTGGAGGAAAAGGTGGTTTTATGTGCGCGTCGACCAGGAAGGGGTCCTAACATTTTCGACTGCTGGTATAGCCGCTAGGACGAAAGCCTGGGACCATCAGCTTTCGACTGAAGAAATGGCGGAAGCGGCGCCTCTGCTGGAGACGATTGGAGGACTGCTAAACAGCGTCACTGGTGTGCATCTTCTTGCCACCTTTGTGAAGATGCGGGTGTGGCCGCTCCGCGCGCGAGCTCACCCTATGTGGCAGTATGAAGGTCCTCTCGACTCCACTCGAATGAACAAGGAGGAGCTGTCAAAGAGCGAGCTGGTGTCACATGTGCGGTCCATCACCAGCACAAAAGCCAGCGAGCCCTGCAACGTCGACTGCCCTGTCACTCCTTATGGGGCTGAAAAGCCTTTGCCAGAGGTTAGTGAATCTATCGAGTTTTGTTGTTTCTTTGCATTGCCATTTTGCTGGTTTGTCTGACTTTCGTCTCGTGTTTATGACATGCAGGGCCACTCGACTGCGTCCACTCTGCCTCCCCTTCCAGAGGACGGCCCGACTGAAGAGACAGAGGTGCAGGAGGTGCAAGATGTGCTAGCAAAGGGAGCCGATGAGTCGCCCCTTCCATCGGCTACCACTTCTCCTACGGAAAATGCTGAAGAGGAAGAGGTGGACGAGGCACTCGCTGAAGCTTCGCCTGCGCCCGATATGGCCAAGGCTCGGACTCGCAAGCACCTCCGTGTTCAAGACGTGTCTTCGTCTATGAGCTCACCCGCGAAGGAGAAGGATCTGAGGGACGATGGCGACTCGGGCTCGCCCCACGCTGCCCAAACCGCTCCATTGGCAGCGTGCCCAGTGAGCTCGATGACTCCTCCCCAGTCGAGTGGCGCCGTGCAGTTTGGAGTCCAAGCTTTGACGATTATGACAGCAAAGAAGAGGAAGAACAGAGGTTTGTTCCTTCTACCTTTTGCATATGTGAAGTTACTGTATGATAGTTTGGCTATGTCTCTCTTCCTTTTATGCTTTATATTGCTGAGCACGATCGAGTAACGACTCCTCCTGTCGTCGAGGCTTCGACTCCTGATCACCCAGGTGCTTCTCCTGTGACCCCGGGGGGCTGCGCAACCAGCAGTCGCAGCTGCTGCTCTTGTGACCACCAAGGTTGCAGATACCCCGGCGGCTGAAGTCGGGATGTCGTGGTGGTGTCACGGCAGATGCCATAGGATGGCTTAAGTTGTGGGCTCGCTTGGACGTTGGGGGATCCGGGGAGGGTTTGCGCGCTCACGAAGCACGCATGGAGAACAACCAAGAACTCGCAAGAACAAACAAGAACAAGCAGAACCAAGAAGAAGCAAAGAACACCACGATGTACCCTGCTTCGGGGCCCTCTTGTGGAGGTAACACCCCTACTGCAGCACTAGCCTACTCTCTTTATATCTCAAGTGGTTACAAGTACAGAGTGCTCCTTGAGCTGTATGAAGAACAATGGTGAGAGCTCTAGGATGAAGATGAAGGCACAGTGGGGAAATGCTCTCGGCGCCCCTCCTTGCCTGTTTCTCTCGCCTCCTCTCTCCTCTCTCCTGGAGGATTTGGTAGCTTACTTATACACTAACCGAATTACCATTTTGCCCCTGGCTGGAAGTGATAATGGCATGGACAAGAGGAACAGGACAAGCCTCTGCCCCCTGTCAACCCAACGGCCGGACTGTCAGGCCCAGCAGGCCTATCTTGCCACTTTGGGCAATGGCAGGTGTAGCCCACCGGGTCTCGGTCATATCCTCTTTCCCGAATTGGCCGGGTCAGCTCCTAGGTTGCTGCGCTCCCAGGAATCCCGTGACCTGACCTGGCCGTCAAGTCCCTAGCAGGCCTATCTTGCCACTTTGGGCAATGGCAGCCGTAGCCCCCCGGGTCTCGGTCGTATCCTCTTTCCCGAATTGGCCAAGTCAGCGCCTAGGGCCTTGCGACCCGGAAAACCTGCGACTTGACCCGGCTGTCTTCTCAGCCTCTGGCAGGAGACACCCGTGAACCTTTCTGACATTACTTGGCCCTTGTGCAATATCCGGATTACCTTATCCGGGTCCTTCCTGACCAACCCGGCTAACTTAACCGGTTTCCTTCCTCTGATTCGGTTAAGCTTTACCGGATCCTCTCTGGCATCTTCCTCTGATTCGGTTAAGTACTAACCGACTCTCACGAGAGATCCGGCCCAAGTGACCCGGCTATATTGATCCGGCTAGCTCTTTGCAACACTTAACACCACATCTTTGCCCTACCCGGGGGCAGCCCCCCGACAGTAGTCCCCGAAGCTGGTGCGGTTCTACAGCCTCGGCTGAAGAGCCGTAGCAGGTTAAAAATAAACATCACTAACCGAATCTCATATCATATAATCTTGTCTCAGGATTTCCCGGGACACTTGGCAGTGAATCTCTGCGCAAAGCCCCATAATCCGGATCTCTGATCTGACATGCCACTGACAGCACCTCATCCGGATTCTCCGGGTACTTGAGTGCATTTGACCAAACGACCGCGTCTTCTCGTTTTCTCCGTTGACCGGCACACAGGATCCGTGCAACTGCTTCCAATTCTATGGCCCAACATGTGCTTGGAACACACGGCCACAGAGTGGCCACAGAGTTCCAGGATGCAGTTACCGTGCGACGCTCCGAAAACCGTGCAGTAGTGCGCCCGTTACCGCTGGGCGCTATAAATGTGGGCGCAGGGGGTTTCCTCTTCTTCTCCGCTCGTTCCCCACTCCGAAAACTTCCATCTGCGCCACCGCCGCCGCCGCAATCTCGCCCTCGTAACCTTGCCGCGCCGGAGACGTCCTCAACGCACCGGAGGAAAACGACCGGGGCCGCGCACCGTGCCCAGCGCCGCCGTTCCTTCATCGAGCTTCTTCCCCGTCGCGTCATCACCGTGAGTTTTCTTTTTCTCCGGTCATGGCGAACTCGAGGAGTTCATATGCCACGGGAAACTCGCATTTGTTTCTTGTAGATTTATCCGCATATTAGTCCGTCGCCCAGCCTCAGTGCATCTAGTAGATCTCCTGTCTAGATTTTGCACTACACTGCCCTAGTTTTGTTTGCCACCGTATGAGCAGTTCAACCATATTTTTACTCTTGATTTCCTTTCTTTTTTACTGCTGCAGTAGATCTTGTGTAACCCTAGACCTTTGCGGAAGGTGTTTGTGATTGCCACCCGAATCACCTTCTCTGCTGAATCCGGCTAGTTTCATCCGGGATAATATTAGCCGAATCACTCTAGATCTGGTTCGATTATACCATTATCCGATTCATTTTGACTCGGCCCTATCCGACCTCTTGCAGGATTGATCCGGATATGGCGAAGCTTCCTCCCGGCAGATGGGAGGGTTCTGATGTGACCAAGGACGATCTGGAATGGCTATTAAGCACCCGGCGTATAACCTCTCAAGTTATATGCCGCAAACCGGGGAAGGAACTCGTCCCGGTTCCCGAACCTGGTGAACGTGTGGTGTTTCTAGCGCATTTTGAGCGCGGATTCGGATTGCCGGCGAGTGATTTCTTCCGGGCTTTCCTGGATTTCTTTGGCCTACAGCCTCATCACCTCCCGGCTAATGCCTTCGTTTCTCTATCGGCTTTTAGCTCCTTTTGCGAGGGCTATCTCGGTGTCTGGCCGACCGTCGATATTTGGGCAAAGTATTTCCACCTCCGCAAACATACTATTCCAGGCACTAAGCCGAAGCTGATGACTGCTTGCGGTCCGGTTAGCATCACGCCAAGGCAGGGATCCATCTTTCCCCGTATCACTGGCCTAGACACTGTCAAGAAGTGGCAAAGGTCTTTCCTTTATGTGAAGAGTGCAGAAGGCCATGACGCCCTTAATCTGCCCGAGTTCACGATCGAGCCACCCACAGCCGAATTGAACTTCGGATACAATCCGGCCGAGACTATTGTAGAACTTCAGACTGTACATGAAACTCTGGAGGACTTCGAAGAAGGGCCTGGCCTCGGATGATCTGCTCCGGACCTTCATCGGTCGCCGGGTCTGCCCTCTTCAAAGACGTGAACACAAGATATGCCACATGGGTGGTGTGCTAGATCCTACCCGGATCAGCAGGCATGACCTTAGCAAAGTCTCCATCAGGCGACGGGTAAACGCCATTGCCGCCACCGAGATGTCGGATAAATGGCGGTGGGGCGTAAAGCCGTTTTTCCGAGAGCGCCTTCCACCACAGGTTAGTTCGCCATTTTCCGAATCTAACCATATTTCGTCAAAATGGCATCGGCCTAATCCGGATTTGCCCCGACTTTTCTGTAGCTGTTTGATCGCCAACTTACCGAAGATGGAGACCTCTCCACCAAAGAATGGGGACCGGATCTCAGCCCGCCGCGCGAGGACGAAGAAGATCCGGATACGGATGATTATCTGCCTATCCCGCGCGCCAAGCCAGTCCGCAAGGGTAAGCAATCAACTATTCACAACATCTCCGACGAGGAAGATGATGATTGCAGGATCTTAGATCCCATCGACGCTATTCCGATTTCATGGTCACCACCTTGTGTTCCAGCCAAACAAGATGCTGAAGGGACATCTCGGAAACGCAGTGACGCGCCCGGATCTGATTCCCCTAAAGCCAAGAGAATAAAGAAGTCTGGCTCCAAGTTGAATCGCGTCAAGCCGATGCCTACCACCAAGGGGTAATACTGACTTAACTTCATTTGCTTTCTTCCTCTGTTAACCGAGTCATATCTATCCGAGTTAACTGTTTGCTTTGCTTTATGCAGTGATGTCCTCATCACCGCGCAGACTCATTCATCCATCTCTTCTCCCATTCCTCCGCTGGATACGGTCATGGAAACCCAGTCTCCTGATCGAACTGCCACCTCACCAATGCGTGTCACCACTGCCAATATTCCTCAGCCGACTCCCATTTCAAAGCCGGTTATTGACTTGGAGAGTGAGGAAACCTCGGCTCCAATCCGAGATTCAAGTTGGCCACGCCCTCTCAAGGAGCTGGAGAAGGAAAAGGCCAAGACATCGGCTACATCCTTGCCTAAGCCGGATCCTCGCCCTACTCCCGCAGCGCAAACCCTGCTGAATCAAGAGCAGCAGAAGAAGAAAAAGCAGAAGCAGCAACAGCAACAGCAAGTTTCCGAGAAGCAGCACAAGGAGCCACATCCGAAGCAGACTCCGGGTGCGTCACCGCAACCCAAGCCGACTCAAGGTGCCTCTGGCACACCTCCAACCACCTCGGATAAGCAGGTGGTTGCTAGCAAGAAGGTTTCTGCCGCCCCATCAGCGATTCGATTCGGCCAGTCCCTGTCGAATCCCCGCCCTCCGAGCAGCGATAAGCTCGAGTCCGCCAAGCAATTCATTGAAGCTTGGAATGATGCTGACCTCGCCAAAGATTTTTCTACTTCAGCGCCACATCCGGCTGGGCCTAGTCGGATGTTTCAATCATTACACTCTGTACAGACCTCGGTCACTGAAGCTAACCGGGTGTTTGAGGTAAATTTTTCCGAATCTTGCTTTTATTTCAACATGATCAAATAGTACTATACCCAGTCCCCGAGATTCGGGTCGAACGACTGATACTCCTCCGAGTAAGAAAGTCATTCGGCTTGAATCTCTAAAAAACTTATCATGAATGTTGCCGTAACCGAGGACACCGTGGGACTTCCAGTCCCCGAGTCTCTTTTCCAACTGATTCGGTTAATCTCGGGCCAGTCCCCGAGATTCTTTTGACGCCATTTGCCTGTTTTCTTTCAGGAAACCATGACCGCTCGCGGCAAGCTCTTTAAGCAGCTCGCCCATCAGCATCAGAAGCTCCAAACTTCCTTTGATGGGCTCTGTCTTGAAATGGACAAGAAAGAAGAAGAGCACAAGCGCGCTTTATCCGAGGAAAAATCAGAGGTGACTCGGCTCCAGCGAGAGCTTGACCGAGTTGAAAAAGTGAAGAACAAGGTTAAAGGAGAGCGGGATACGCTGAAGCGTGAAAAAGACACAATCCAGAAGGAGCGGGATACTTTCAAAGCCGGACTTGCGGAGCGGGCCAAACTGGACAAGCAAATTCAAACGAACATTGCCGAATCTGAAGCCGAAGTCAAAGCGGCTAAAGAAGAACTGAGTGCTCACAAAGCGGCCAGTGCGAAATGGCTTGCTGCACTTGCTAGCCTTAACGATGACATGGATCGTAAGTTCACCGAATCTCCTTTTTCTTTCTGCTCTTAACCAATACATATGCTTGTGTTCCTTCTCGCTGAACTCAGTATTAGCTTATTTGTTTGTAGGAGAGTTTACTAGCATCCGGCTTCAAGCCCAAGGCTGTGAGAAACGCCCGAGCTGAGAGAGCTAAATTAACCGAGGCTCCCCTACCAGAGACATGGGACATCGAAGATCATATTACAGCACTTAAGGCTCGGATTGCTCCTTTGAAGGATTCCCATATTGGTCTGCTCAATGCAAGTCTCAAGGCTCACCGAATCTTGTTTCCTGAAGCGCGGCAAGTTGTGCCTGTGGAGGAGCTGATCCGAGACCTGGATCAAGCAATGACCCGGTTACAGCAGTGGAGGTCTTCGTCCGCCCGCGCTGGTGCTGACGCAGCTTTGCTATTCATCATGTCCTGGTATGAGCTAATTGATCTTGCCAAAGTGCGCTCATTTCGCGAGGGTTCTCCGTGGGCTACAGACCCTACCCGGATTAAGATCCGTGAAGAAGCCGCCAACTTCATGGCCGAATTTGCACGCACCAAGCATCTTGATCTGGAGGCTCCGGTCTACTCGGATGGAGAAGAAACTGAAGAAGAGGAATCGGACGACGCCTCCGCTGAAGAATACGCCGATTCTGAGGGCGAGTCTGGATTCGGCTAACTCTGCCGAACACGCTCCTATCAAGATCCCAGCTTCTGACTCGGCTAAGAATACCGAAGCAACTCCGGCCCAGACTTCGGAGATACCAGCAACTGATTCGGCAGAGATTACTAAACAAGCTCCAGCTGATCCGGATACCTCCGAATCCGCCCAGCCTTCAAGCTCTCCACGCAAGGTTACCCCTGAAGTTCCTCCATCTGAGCCCATCCTTGCAACCGAGCCCCTGCAACCGAATCTACTCCAACCGAAGCTCCTGTAACCGAGGCTCGCGCGCCCGAGGTTCCTTCAACCAAAGCTCCTGCCACCGAACCTGCTACAACCGAGTCTGCTGCTTCCTGAAGTAACTTAGTGAAAAAACGTTAAATCCCCGGTATGCCGGGAGCAGATGTAATAGACTATTTTAAGTTCTTTCGAGACTACTTTAAATTTGCTTAACATGATCCGGACGAGGTTTATGTTGGATCATTTTAAACCGAGTCCCCGAGTCTGTTTTCTTGTTTACTATTTTTGCCGAATCTCTGCTCTTGTCTACCTTTTAGGTGTTTGACAGTCGAGTCACAAGATAGGAATCATAGCATACAATACTTGAAACATGCGAGTTGTGGTTTAGAATCATTCAACATAAACGAAAAATAAATAACAGGGGTTAGTAAACGACATGTGCCGAATCGGTTTTGGACCGAGTCCCCGAGTCCATTTTCATGTTTCCCACATTCCTCATCTCTGCTCTTGACTACCATTTTGGTGTTTGTCAGTCGAGTCACGAGATCAACAACACAACATACATTACTTGAATTTTGGGACGAGGTTCAAAGCAATTCGGCACACGAACGGTATGGACAAAACAGTAATAAAAACACATGCATGAGTACGAACAGTCCCCGAGTCCAGACTCGGATTGCTGCAACTTCATTTATGATAAACTGAAATACATACATTGCGCCCCTTAGGAGTAAAAGGGTCGAAGCAGAGCTACATTCCAAGGTCTCTTAGTTTCTTGTCCGGGTCTGTCCAGGCCATCCTTCCTTGGTTCCTGTGCATCTACAAGGTAGTACGAGTCATTGTGCATAGCCCTGCTCACAATGAAAGGTCCCTCCCATGGAGGTGACAACTTGTGTCGGCCTTTGCTGCGCTGCACCAGCCTTAGCACAAGATCACCCTCATGAAACACTCGAGGGCTGATCTTTCGACTATGATATCGTCGTAGATTCTGCTGGTATATTGCTGTCCGAGATAGAGCCAATTCTCTTGCTTCCTCTAGCAGATCCACTGCATCTTCCCGAGCCTCTTTTGCCTCGGTTTCAGTATACATTGCCACCCTTGGTGCATCATGTTCTATGTCTGTGGGTAGCACAGCTTCTGCCCCATAAACCAGAAAAAATGGCGTATAGCCAGTTGACCGATTCGGCGTGGTCCTTAGACCCCACAGTACTGATGGTATCTCGTCTATCCAGCATCCCGGAGTTTTCAGCAATGGTTCAATGAGACGAGCCTTGATGCCGGCCAACACCAGGGCATTTGATCTTTCCACTTGCCCATTAGACTCCGGATGTGCCACCGAGGCTATATCTAGCCGGATTCCCTTATTCATGCAGAACCGAGCAAACTCTCCGACAGCAAAGTTTGTGCCGTTATCCGAGATGATGCTATGAGGGTATCCGTATCTCAAAATAATTTCTTTCAGAAAGTTACAGCCGAACGACCATCCACTTTCCGGATTGGTTTCACCTCTATCCACTTGGTGAATTTATCCACCATCACCAGCATATGTGTCATGTTGCCCCTAGCCGGCTTGAAATCTCCCACCATATCCAAACACCACACAGCAAATGGCCAAGTGATAGGAATTGTTTCAGTGCCGATGCGGGTAAGTGTGTCTGCTTGGCAAACCTTTGGCATCCTTCACATTTTCGGACTATGTCCTCTGCATCCGCGTGAGCAGTGGGCCAGTAAAATCCATGCCGGAATACTTTAGCCACCAGGGCTCTTGTACTGCAATGATGTCCACATTCACCCTGATGTATCTCAAGGAGCATCTCCTTGCCCTCGGCTGGCTCCACACAACGCTGTAGCACCTCGGTTGCACTCCTCTTGTATAACTCCTTGTTGATGATGGTGTAAGCCTTGGACCTCCTCTGCACTCGCCTAGCTTCGGTTTCATCATTTGGCAAACTCCCCTCCGACATGAACTTCATGATTTCTTCAGCCCATTCCGGTACTGGATGCAAAGGGAATAAGTGCTCATCTACTTCCACTGGTTCGGCCGCCATTATTTCTTCTATCAGCTTCTGCCCATTCCCTAAGATTCGGTTATCACCACCTTCTTCTCTGCTCCTCTTTCCTAAGATCCGGTTAGCAGTCCCCGGGTCTCGCCATGCAGTCCCCGGGTCTTCCCCAATGTACTCGACATCAACATTCATAGGGACAGCCTCAGATTCTTGCTTTGGGATAAAAATTGACTCGGAATCAGGCGAAGGTTTGATTGAAGGGACCCTTAGGTGATTCAAGGATATCCCGGGTGGAATTGCATCCCTAGACGACCCGAGTTTTGACAGGACATCAGCAGCTTCGTTCTCCAACCGAGGTATGTGCTTGTACTCGCAGCCTTCAAAAAATCCTGAAATTTTCTGGACATGAAACCGATATAGTGCCATATTGGCATCAAGAGCATCCCAATTTCCAGAAGATTGCTGCACAACTAAATCCGAATCACCAAAACATTCTATTCGGCGGATGCCGATGTCCCTGGCCACATTAAGCCCATGGATCAGTGCCTCGTACTCGGCCACATTGTTTGATGCTGAGAAATGAATCTGCAACACATATCGCAATTGATCTTGCTTCGGTGACGTGAGTACCACCCCAGCACCTAATCCGATTTTGGTTTTGGAGCCATCAAAGTGCAACTTCCAGTAATTGTAATCCGGCTTGGGTGGCTCATACTGCATTTCGGCCCAGTCACAAAGGAAATCTGGTAAAGCCTGAGACTTGATAGCATCCCTTCTCTCATAATGCGGGGTGTAAGGAGATACTTCTATTGCCCACTTGGCAACCCGGCCAGTCGCATCTTTGCACCCAATGATTTCCGCGATTGGAGCTTCACATACCACGGTAATCGGGTGTTCTTGGAAATAATGTTTCAACTTTTTGGCCGCCAGGTATACCCCGTATGTCATCTTCTGGTAGTGGGGATAATTTTGCTTTGAGGTTGAGATCACCTCACTTAAATAGTACACCGGTCTCTGCACGGATTTACCCTCCTCTTCTCGTTCTACCACTATGACCACACTCACGACCCGGTTAGTGGCCGCAATGTAAAGTAGCATTGGCTCATTCGGCAAAGGTGACGCCAGAATTGGTGCAGTGGACAACATCTTTTTTAATTCGTTGAAAGCCGAATCTGCCTGCGGGGTCCACGTGAACCCGGTGCTCTTTTTCATCAATTGATACAAGGGCAAGGCTTTTTCTCCTAGCCGACTCACAAACCGACTTAACGAGGCTAAACACCCTGTGAATTTTTGTACATCTTTTAGACATCTAGGCAATTTCATTCTTTCTATGGCTCGGATTTTAGCCGGATTCACCTCAATACCTCGGCTTGATACAAGGAAACCGAGCAACTTTCCAGCCGGGACACCAAAGGTGCATTTATCCGGATTCAATTTCAACCGATATTTTCTCAAGTTCACAAATGTTTCCTCGAGATCCTCGAGGAGAGTGTGTTTTTCTTTAGTTTTGATGACGATATCATCGACATACACCTGCACATTCTTGCCCATTTGGGAGTGTAAGCATTTCTGCATACATCTCTGATAAGTTGCACCGGCATTTCTCAAACCGAAACACATGACACGATAGCAATACGCCCCGTACGGGGTAATAAAAGCAGTCTTTATTTGATCTTTAGGGTTCAGTGGTATCTGGTGAAAACCAGAGTACGCATCAATAAAAGACAACAACTCACACCCCGCAGTAGAATCGATCACTTGATCAATCCGAGGTAAAGGAAATGGATCCTTCGGGCACGCCTTGTTTAGGTTGGTGAAATCGATGCACATGCGCCACACCTTGACCACCGCTGGTTCGTCCTTCTTCTTCTCTACCAGAACCGGATTGGATATCCAGTCTGGATGCAACACCTCCATAATGAATCCGGCTGCAAGCAACTTAGCCAGCTCATCCAGCACCACTTTTCTTCGATCATCTGAGAGACGCCGAGTCGGTTGCCTCACCGGTTTTACATCCGGCCTGACAAATAAAGAGTGCTCTGCCAACTCCCTCGGAACACCAGGCAGGTCCTTAGCCGACCATGCAAAGATATCCCGATTCTCACGGAGGAAGTGACAGAGCGCGCTTTCCTATTTCTCATCCAGCCCGGCACCAATGATGGCCATGCGCTCCGGGTTCTCCGGGTCAATGGGATCTTCTTTGTTCCTTGGGCATCTCAAATGTTGCACCTCCATCCGGATTGGTCATAGCCAGCACACCGAGCTGAGCTGACTTCGCCATTGCCACCACCTCATGCATCTTGCTCTTCTCAGCTTGGATCACCAATGATTCGGCTAAGGTGGAACCGATTGTGGCACACTGTATGGCTTTTGTAATCTCCCGCAACAGTGATAATACCATTCGGGCCTGGCATCTTTATCTTGAGGTAGGCCACATGGGTGGATATCATGAACTTGGCTAACGCAGGCCGGCCAAGTAGAGCATGGTATGGGCTCTCCAAATCTACCACCTCGAACTCGAGACTTTCAAGCCGGTGATTGTCCTTGGTACCAAACAGCACATCTACCCAGATCTTACCCATTGGGGAACAAGACACCCCGGGTACTATACCATGGAAGGTACAACTGCTCTGCTGCAACTGATTCGGCGAAATACCCAACTTGACCATTGTGTCCCGATACATGATGTTTATGGCACTGCCATTGTCAATCAAGACTCGGCTAAACCTCACGTTAAGCTTGGGTCCTACCAAAGTCGGATCCACCACTAGTGCATAGTTTCCTGGACTTGGCATAATTCTGGGGTTATCAGCCCTGCTCCACGTGATCTCCTGCTCGGACCAATTCAGGTATTTTGGGACTGCTGGTATGACTGCATTCACCTCCTTCGCCCTTCGCAGCTGACTTTTCTTGTCAGTTGGCTCGGTCACAAAAACCACATAACTTTGATGAGCCTCCTTGTACTCATTACCGGGGTATCCACCTTGCCGACTTGGACCAGCACCATTGTCATTGCCTCCCATGTTTACCAGGTTAACCGGCTTTGTGGCTGCCGGTCTCGGAGCTCCTGCGTTCACCGGGATTGTATTGGCTCCGGTTAAAGGCATATTCGGCCTGAAATTCGGTCTAGGAGCACCTCTCTGAGGTGGTCCTCTCTGACCCTCCGCCTGAATGCGATGATGCCAGCTACAATTCCGAGTTGAATGATTGGCCGGCTTGCGTGGGTCTGTTGTGTGATAACAGCAAGGCCCGTCCAATCTTGCCTCAAAGGTTAGAGGAGGACTCGATCCATCCCACACCTTCTTTGGCCAGGCACCTTGATTCGGCCTCCAAGCTGGACCCTCAGTCTTTTGTCTCTGACCATCTCCTGCTCCAGGATGATCCATATTCACTGCAGCCACCTGATCTGAACCGTATCTATAATCCGGATCTCTTCTTTTGTAACCGAATTCATGTCGGTCATTGGGCCTCAATGGTCCTACTCGGTTATTAACCGGTTGCCTCCTGCTTGTTCCCACTGCATCCAATGCGGGCTGTGTCGGATCACCTAGAGCGTACGTATCTGCTATCCGGATCGTTTCCGCCAGTGTCTTGGGCATATCCCTCTGGAGCTTCTGCCAGAGCGGGGTGCCATGTCGGCAACCCTGCGCAAACCAAGAAATCGCCTGCTCCTCCACGACACCTTCGCAAGAGTTGCGAATGTTGCTCCACCGAGTTAAGAATTCTCGGTCTGTTTCCCGTTCTTCCTGCTTGCACGCAGCCAGGAGCTGAGGTCGGTTAGGCCTCTTGTAGGTGCTGGAGAAATTACTGTAAAATGCCTCCTCCAAGTCCATCCAAGAGTTGATACTACCCGGCGGTAAGTTGTTCAGCCAAATCCGGGCTGGCCCTTCCAACATGTGCGGGAGATACCGGACCGCCCATCGGCGATTGCCCCCCGCAATGTGCACTGACGATACATAGTCTATTAGCCAATCTTGTGGCTTTGTGTTGCCATTATATGGCTTTGTGCTTCGGCCAAGCTGAAATAACGGCACACTCGGTTCGTTCATGATCCGAGGTCCAAAACATGGAGGACCCGGTGGGCCTTGCTCTTCTAGCTTCTCGGACTGGTAAATTCTATCCAACTTGAGACGCTGATCATTCGGATCTAATGCCCGAGGTCCCAGTCTTGATGCAAGTGCATTATCATACGTCTGGTATCCGGCTCGCGCCATAGCCGAATTTCCGTCATCATAGCGGTAACCCGCCTGGCCACCACCTTGCTGTTGCGCTCGCACAATCACTTGCTGCCCAGGAGGACGAGGTGGTTGACCTCGGCCAGCCGAATTGCCCCTTCCAGCTCCCGGGTAACCTCGTCCACCACTGTTTCTACTTTGGCCACCTCTTCCTTGAGCGGCTAGCTGCTTGCCGGCATACTCAGCATCATAGGTCTGCAGCTGCTTGCTCTTACCCGAGTTCACGCTCTGGGCCCGGTCAACTCCGACGTGCGGGGATGACGCCTGCCCCTTGGATCTCTGGCTAACAGCCTTAACCGACACTACTACCCGAGAAACACCTGCATCCGGATTGGCTTTCCGGTAAGCCTCATTCTGCCGGTTACACACATCTACTAGCTCATTGACTCTCTCTGCCTGCTTCCGCCAGGCGTCCCCGGTTAGTGTGCTCAACTCGGCTCGCGCTGCCGCTGCAGCCCTAAGATTCTTAGCCGGGGAGCTATACACCGGCTTGCCTGTGCCAGATCTATGACTAGTAGCCTTACTGGAGCTCGATCCTGCAGCTCTAGCTAACTCGTCATTGAGGTCCTTACCCCGGTTACGCAACTCGGCTTTTTTGCGCGAGCGATGCACTACAGGAGTAAAACCCTCGGTGATACCATTGGCAGCATTGTACTCTCTCATATCTCTATCAAAGGCTTGCCTAGACTCCACCACTAACCGGGCTTCTTTTTGCAACCTCAGGCGCTCTGCCTCTAGCTGAGCTACAGTGAGCTCTACATCTGCCCCAGGTGCCACTGGCCGAGATAGCTTCTCCAGGACATCTCTAAGGGAGCCTCCCTACTTGACATGCCAAGCGGGCCAACCGGATCTGGTCTCTCCTTTGGGAACTTAGCTGTCCGAGTCGGCTTGCCAACCGGATCAACTGGCGTGGCCAGCTCCTCGGGCATGCTTTTGCTGGCATCTCCTTTGCCAGCTGCTGCACTTGGCCCGGTCATCATCACCTCCACGCTACTCCCGGGGCGAGCGCTACGCCGTCCGAGAGCTGCGCGGAAAGAGGGAGGATCCTCAGCCACGAGCACCTGCGCCGGGTACTCGCGGACAGGCTCGGTGGCGACGTAGGTGACGAAGCTGCCGAGCGTCATGAGGAAACCGTCTGCGGGGAAGGGCTTGTTGGCGAAGCACCCCGCGTTGTCGCTGATGAAGTTGAACTCGCCGATCTTGCAAACGAGCCCAGAGAGGACCCGCTCGCCGGAGCCAGCGACGGTGCCCGTCCGGAAGGAAACCCCAGCCAACGCCACTGCTTGCCCCACGGTGGGCGCCAACTGTCGTGGTGGTGTCACGGCAGATGCCATAGGATGGCTTAAGTTGTGGGCTCGCTAGGACGTTGGGGGATCCGGGGAGGGTTTGCGCGCTCACGAAGCACGCATGGAGAACAACCAAGAACTCGCAAGAACAAACAAGAACAAGCAGAACCAAGAAGAAGCAAAGAACACCACGATGTACCCTGCTTCGGGGCCCTCTTGTGGAGGTAACACCCCTACTGCAGCACTAGCCTACTCTCTTTATATCTCAAGTGGTTACAAGTACAGAGTGCTCCTTGAGCTGTA
The DNA here is from genome assembly GCA_947311845.1 of Poa pratensis. Taxonomy (NCBI): domain Eukaryota; kingdom Viridiplantae; phylum Streptophyta; class Magnoliopsida; order Poales; family Poaceae; genus Poa; species Poa pratensis. Next base: position 35,420,352 of record CAMZMU010000059.1, on the reverse strand, counting down.
TGAAGAACAATGGTGGAGCTCTAGAGAAGATGAAGGAGTGGGGAAATGAGCTCTGCCCCTTTGCCTGTTTCTCTCTCTGCCTCTCTCCTCTCTCTCTCTGGAGGATTTGGTAGCTTACTTATACACTAACCGAATTACCATTTTGCCCCTGGCTGGAAGTGATAATGGCATGGACAAGAGGAACAGGACAAGCCTCTGCCCCCTGTCAACCCAACGGCCGGACTGTCAGGCCCAGCAGGCCTATCTTGCCACTTTGGGCAATGGCAGGTGTAGCCCACCGGGTCTCGGTCATATCCTCTTTCCCGAATTGGCCGGGTCAGCTCCTAGGTTGCTGCGCTCCCAGGAATCCCGTGACCTGACCTGGCCGTCAAGTCCCTAGCAGGCCTATCTTGCCACTTTGGGCAATGGCAGCCGTAGCCCCCCGGGTCTCGGTCGTATCCTCTTTCCCGAATTGGCCAAGTCAGCGCCTAGGGCCTTGCGACCCGGAAAACCTGCGACTTGACCCGGCTGTCTTCTCAGCCTCTGGCAGGAGACACCCGTGAACCTTTCTGACATTACTTGGCCCTTGTGCAATATCCGGATTACCTTATCCGGGTCCTTCCTGACCAACCCGGCTAACTTAACCGGTTTCCTTCCTCTGATTCGGTTAAGCTTTACCGGATCCTCTCTGGCATCTTCCTCTGATTCGGTTAAGTACTAACCGACTCTCACGAGAGATCCGGCCCAAGTGACCCGGCTATATTGATCCGGCTAGCTCTTTGCAACACTTAACACCACATCTTTGCCCTACCCGGGGGCAGCCCCCGACACGGG
>CAMZMU010000059.1:34974062-35419526 GCA_947311845.1 Poa pratensis | reverse complement strand
AAAGCCGACTTGCGGAGCGGGCCAAACTGGACAAGCAAATTCAAACGAACATTGCCGAATCTGAAGCCGAAGTCAAAGCGGCTAAAGAAGAACTGAGTGCTCACAAAGCGGCCAGTGCGAAATGGCTTGCTGCACTTGCTAGCCTTAACGATGACATGGATCGTAAGTTCACCGAATCTCCTTTTTTTCTCTGCTCTTAACCAATACATATGCTTGTGTTCCTTCTCGCTGAACTCAGTATTAGCTTATTTGTTTGTAGGAGAGTTTACTAGCATCCGGCTTCAAGCTGCCAAGGCTGTGAGAAACGCCCGAGCTGAGAGAGCTAAATTAACCGAGGCTCCCCTACCAGAGACATGGGACATCGAAGATCATATTACAGCACTTAAGGCTCGGATTGCTCCTTTGAAGGATTCCCATATTGGTCTGCTCAATGCAAGTCTCAAGGCTCACCGAATCTTGTTTCCTGAAGCGCGGCAAGTTGTGCCTGTGGAGGAGCTGATCCGAGACCTGGATCAAGCAATGACCCGGTTACAGCAGTGGAGGTCTTCGTCCGCCCGCGCTGGTGCTGACGCAGCTTTGCTATTCATCATGTCCTGGTATGAGCTAATTGATCTTGCCAAAGTGCGCTCATTTCGCGAGGGTTCTCCGTGGGCTACAGACCCTACCCGGATTAAGATCCGTGAAGAAGCCGCCAACTTCATGGCCGAATTTGCACGCACCAAGCATCTTGATCTGGAGGCTCCGGTCTACTCGGATGGAGAAGAAACTGAAGAAGAGGAATCGGACGACGCCTCCGCTGAAGATACGCCGATTCTGAGGGCGAGTCTGGTGATTCGGCTAACTCTGCCGAACACGCTCCTATCAAGATCCCAGCTTCTGACTCGGCTAAGAATACCGAAGCAACTCCGGCCCAGACTTCGGAGATACCAGCAACTGATTCGGCAGAGATTACTAAACAAGCTCAGCTGATCCGGATACCTCCGAATCCGCCCAGCCTTCAAGCTCTCCACGCAAGGTTACCCCTGAAGTTCCTCCATCTGAGCCCATCCTTGCAACCGAGCCTCTGCAACCGAATCTACTCCAACCGAAGCTCCTGTAACCGAGGCTCGCGCGCCCGAGGTTCCTTCAACCCAAGCTCCTGCCACCGAACCTGCTACAACCGAGTCTGCTGCTTCCTGAAGTAACTTAGTGAAAAAACGTTAAATCCCCGGTATGCCGGGAGCAGATGTAATAGACTATTTTAAGTTCTTTCGAGACTACTTTAAATTTGCTTAACATGATCCGGACGAGGTTTATGTTGGATCATTTTAAACCGAGTCCCCGAGTCTGTTTTCTTGTTTACTATTTTTGCCGAATCTCTGCTCTTGTCTACCTTTTAGGTGTTTGACAGTCGAGTCACAAGATAGGAATCATAGCATACAATACTTGAAACATGCGAGTTGTGGTTTAGAATCATTCAACATAAACAAAAATAAATAACAGGGTTAGTAAACGACATGTGCCGAATCGGTTTTGGACCGAGTCCCCGAGTCCATTTTCATGTTTCCCACATTCCTCATCTCTGCTCTTGACTACCATTTTGGTGTTTGTCAGTCGAGTCACGAGATCAACAACACAACATACATTACTTGAATTTTGGGACGAGGTTCAAAGCAATTCGGCACACGAACGGTATGGACAAAACAGTAATAAGAAACACATGCATGAGTACGAAGCAGTCCCCGAGTCCAGACTCGGATTGCTGCAATTTCATTTATGATAAACTGAAATACATACATTGCGCCCCTTAGGAGTAAAAGGGTCGAAGCAGAGCTACATTCCAAGGTCTCTTAGTTTCTTGTCCGGGTCTGTCCAGGCCATCCTTCCTTGGTTCCTGTGCATCTACAAGGTAGTACGAGTCATTGTGCATAGCCCTGCTCACAATGAAAGGTCCCTCCCATGGAGGTGACAACTTGTGTCGGCCTTTGCTGCGCTGCACCAGCCTTAGCACAAGATCACCCTCATGAAACACTCGAGGGCTGATCTTTCGACTATGATATCGTCGTAGATTCTGCTGGTATATTGCTGTCCGAGATAGAGCCAATTCTCTTGCTTCCTCTAGCAGATCCACTGCATCTTCCCGAGCCTCTTTTGCCTCGGTTTCAGTATACATTGCCACCCTTGGTGCATCATGTTCTATGTCTGTGGGTAGCACAGCTTCTGCCCCATAAACCAGAAAAAATGGCGTATAGCCAGTTGACCGATTCGGCGTGGTCCTTAGACCCCACAGTACTGATGGTATCTCGTCTATCCAGCATCCCGGAGTTTTCAGCAATGGTTCAATGAGACGAGCCTTGATGCCGGCCAACACCAGGGCATTTGATCTTTCCACTTGCCCATTAGACTCCGGATGTGCCACCGAGGCTATATCTAGCCGGATTCCCTTATTCATGCAGAACCGAGCAAACTCTCCGACAGCAAAGTTTGTGCCGTTATCCGAGATGATGCTATGAGGGTATCCGTATCTCAAAATAATTTCTTTCAGAAAGTTACAGCCGAACGACCATCCACTTTCCGGATTGGTTTCACCTCTATCTTGGTGAATTATCCACCATCACCAGCATATGTGTCATGTTGCCCCTAGCCGGCTTGAAATCTCCCACCATATCCAAACACCACACAGCAAATGGCCAAGTGATAGGAATTGTCTTCAGTGCCGATGCGGGTAAGTGTGTCTGCTTGGCAAACCTTTGGCATCCTTCACATTTTCGGACTATGTCCTCTGCATCCGCGTGAGCAGTGGGCCAGTAAAATCCATGCCGGAATACTTTAGCCACCAGGGCTCTTGTACTGCAATGATGTCCACATTCACCCTGATGTATCTCAAGGAGCATCTCCTTGCCCTCGGCTGGCTCCACACAACGCTGTAGCACCTCGGTTGCACTCCTCTTGTATAACTCCTTGTTGATGATGGTGTAAGCCTTGGACCTCCTCTGCACTCGCCTAGCTTCGGTTTCATCATTTGGCAAACTCCCCTCCGACATGAACTTCATGATTTCTTCAGCCCATTCCGGTACTGGATGCAAAGGGAATAAGTGCTCATCTACTTCCACTGGTTCGGCCGCCATTATTTCTTCTATCAGCTTCTGCCCATTCCCTAAGATTCGGTTATCACCACCTTCTTCTCTGCTCCTCTTTCCTAAGATCCGGTTAGCAGTCCCCGGGTCTCGCCATGCAGTCCCCGGGTCTTCCCCAATGTACTCGACATCAACATTCATAGGGACAGCCTCAGATTCTTGCTTTGGGATAAAAATTGACTCGGAATCAGGCGAAGGTTTGATTGAAGGGACCCTTAGGTGATTCAAGGATATCCCGGGTGGAATTGCATCCCTAGACGACCCGAGTTTTGACAGGACATCAGCAGCTTCGTTCTCCAACCGAGGTATGTGCTTGTACTCGCAGCCTTCAAAAAATCCTGAAATTTTCTGGACATGAAACCGATATAGTGCCATATTGGCATCAAGAGCATCCCAATTTCCAGAAGATTGCTGCACAACTAAATCCGAATCACCAAAACATTCTATTCGGCGGATGCCGATGTCCCTGGCCACATTAAGCCCATGGATCAGTGCCTCGTACTCGGCCACATTGTTTGATGCTGAGAAATGAATCTGCAACACATATCGCAATTGATCTTGCTTCGGTGACGTGAGTACCACCCCAGCACCTAATCCGATTTTGGTTTTGGAGCCATCAAAGTGCAACTTCCAGTAATTGTAATCCGGCTTGGGTGGCTCATACTGCATTTCGGCCCAGTCACAAAGGAAATCTGGTAAAGCCTGAGACTTGATAGCATCCCTTCTCTCATAATGCGGGGTGTAAGGAGATACTTCTATTGCCCACTTGGCAACCCGGCCAGTCGCATCTTTGCACCCAATGATTTCCGCGATTGGAGCTTCACATACCACGGTAATCGGGTGTTCTTGGAAATAATGTTTCAACTTTTTGGCCGCCAGGTATACCCCGTATGTCATCTTCTGGTAGTGGGGATAATTTTGCTTTGAGGTTGAGATCACCTCACTTAAATAGTACACCGGTCTCTGCACGGATTTACCCTCCTCTTCTCGTTCTACCACTATGACCACACTCACGACCCGGTTAGTGGCCGCAATGTAAAGTAGCATTGGCTCATTCGGCAAAGGTGACGCCAGAATTGGTGCAGTGGACAACATCTTTTTTAATTCGTTGAAAGCCGAATCTGCCTGCGGGGTCCACGTGAACCCGGTGCTCTTTTTCATCAATTGATACAAGGGCAAGGCTTTTTCTCCTAGCCGACTCACAAACCGACTTAACGAGGCTAAACACCCTGTGAATTTTTGTACATCTTTTAGACATCTAGGCAATTTCATTCTTTCTATGGCTCGGATTTTAGCCGGATTCACCTCAATACCTCGGCTTGATACAAGGAAACCGAGCAACTTTCCAGCCGGGACACCAAAGGTGCATTTATCCGGATTCAATTTCAACCGATATTTTCTCAAGTTCACAAATGTTTCCTCGAGATCCTCGAGGAGAGTGTGTTTTTCTTTAGTTTTGATGACGATATCATCGACATACACCTGCACATTCTTGCCCATTTGGGAGTGTAAGCATTTCTGCATACATCTCTGATAAGTTGCACCGGCATTTCTCAAACCGAAACACATGACACGATAGCAATACGCCCCGTACGGGGTAATAAAAGCAGTCTTTATTTGATCTTTAGGGTTCAGTGGTATCTGGTGAAAACCAGAGTACGCATCAATAAAAGACAACAACTCACACCCGCAGTAGAATCGATCACTTGATCAATCCGAGGTAAAGGAAATGGATCCTTCGGGCACGCCTTGTTTAGGTTGGTGAAATCGATGCACATGCGCCACACCTTGACCACCGCTGGTTCGTCCTTCTTCTTCTCTACCAGAACCGGATTGGATATCCAGTCTGGATGCAACACCTCCATAATGAATCCGGCTGCAAGCAACTTAGCCAGCTCATCCAGCACCACTTTTCTTCGATCATCTGAGAGACGCCGAGTCGGTTGCCTCACCGGTTTTACATCCGGCCTGACAAATAAAGAGTGCTCTGCCAACTCCCTCGGAACACCAGGCAGGTCCTTAGCCGACCATGCAAAGATATCCCGATTCTCACGGAGGAAGTGACAGAGCGCGCTTTCCTATTTCTCATCCAGCCCGGCACCAATGATGGCCATGCGCTCCGGGTTCTCCGGGTCAATGGGATCTTCTTTGTCTCCTTGGGCATCTCAAATGTTGCACCTCCATCCGGATTGGTCATAGCCAGCACACCGAGCTGAGCTGACTTCGCCATTGCCACCACCTCATGCATCTTGCTCTTCTCAGCTTGGATCACCAATGATTCGGCTAAGGTGGAACCGATTGTGGCACACTGTATGGCTTTTTGTAATCTCCCGCAACAGTGATAATACCATTCGGGCCTGGCATCTTTATCTTGAGGTAGGCCACATGGGTGGATATCATGAACTTGGCTAACGCAGGCCGGCCAAGTAGAGCATGGTATGGGCTCTCCAAATCTACCACCTCGAACTCGAGACTTTCAAGCCGGTGATTGTCCTTGGTACCAAACAGCACATCTACCCAGATCTTACCCATTGGGGAACAAGACACCCCGGGTACTATACCATGGAAGGTACAACTGCTCTGCTGCAACTGATTCGGCGAAATACCCAACTTGACCATTGTGTCCCGATACATGATGTTTATGGCACTGCCATTGTCAATCAAGACTCGGCTAAACCTCACGTTAAGCTTGGGTCCTACCAAAGTCGGATCCACCACTAGTGCATAGTTTCCTGGACTTGGCATAATTCTGGGGTTATCAGCCCTGCTCCACGTGATCTCCTGCTCGGACCAATTCAGGTATTTTGGGACTGCTGGTATGACTGCATTCACCTCCTTCGCCCTTCGCAGCTGACTTTTCTTGTCAGTTGGCTCGGTCACAAAAACCACATAACTTTGATGAGCCTCCTTGTACTCATTACCGGGGTATCCACCTTGCCGACTTGGACCAGCACCATTGTCATTGCCTCCCATGTTTACCAGGTTAACCGGCTTTGTGGCTGCCGGTCTCGGAGCTCCTGCGTTCACCGGGATTGTATTGGCTCCGGTTAAAGGCATATTCGGCCTGAAATTCGGTCTAGGAGCACCTCTCTGAGGTGGTCCTCTCTGACCCTCCGCCTGAATGCGATGATGCCAGCTACAATTCCGAGTTGAATGATTGGCCGGCTTGCGTGGGTCTGTTGTGTGATAACAGCAAGGCCCGTCCAATCTTGCCTCAAAGGTTAGAGGAGGACTCGATCCATCCCACACCTTCTTTGGCCAGGCACCTTGATTCGGCCTCCAAGCTGGACCCTCAGTCTTTTGTCTCTGACCATCTCCTGCTCCAGGATGATCCATATTCACTGCAGCCACCTGATCTGAACCGTATCTATAATCCGGATCTCTTCTTTTGTAACCGAATTCATGTCGGTCATTGGGCCTCAATGGTCCTACTCGGTTATTAACCGGTTGCCTCCTGCTTGTTCCCACTGCATCCAATGCGGGCTGTGTCGGATCACCTAGAGCGTACGTATCTGCTATCCGGATCGTTTCCGCCAGTGTCTTGGGCATATCCCTCTGGAGCTTCTGCCAGAGCGGGGTGCCATGTCGGCAACCCTGCGCAAACCAAGAAATCGCCTGCTCCTCCACGACACCTTCGCAAGAGTTGCGAATGTTGCTCCACCGAGTTAAGAATTCTCGGTCTGTTTCCCGTTCTTCCTGCTTGCACGCAGCCAGGAGCTGAGGTCGGTTAGGCCTCTTGTAGGTGCTGGAGAAATTACTGTAAAATGCCTCCTCCAAGTCCATCCAAGAGTTGATACTACCCGGCGGTAAGTTGTTCAGCCAAATCCGGGCTGGCCCTTCCAACATGTGCGGGAGATACCGGACCGCCCATCGGCGATTGCCCCCCGCAATGTGCACTGACGATACATAGTCTATTAGCCAATCTTGTGGCTTTGTGTTGCCATTATATGGCTTTGTGCTTCGGCCAAGCTGAAATAACGGCACACTCGGTTCGTTCATGATCCGAGGTCCAAAACATGGAGGACCCGGTGGGCCTTGCTCTTCTAGCTTCTCGGACTGGTAAATTCTATCCAACTTGAGACGCTGATCATTCGGATCTAATGCCCGAGGTCCCAGTCTTGATGCAAGTGCATTATCATACGTCTGGTATCCGGCTCGCGCCATAGCCGAATTTCCGTCATCATAGCGGTAACCCGCCTGGCCACCACCTTGCTGTTGCGCTTGCACAATCACTTGCTGCCCAGGAGGACGAGGTGGTTGACCTCGGCCAGCCGAATTGCCCCTTCCAGCTCCCGGGTAACCTCGTCCACCACTGTTTCTACTTTGGCCACCTCTTCCTTGAGCGGCTAGCTGCTTGCCGGCATACTCAGCATCATAGGTCTGCAGCTGCTTGCTCTTACCCGAGTTCACGCTCTGGGCCCGGTCAACTCCGACGTGCGGGGATGACGCCTGCCCCTTGGATCTCTGGCTAACAGCCTTAACCGACACTACTACCCGAGAAACACCTGCATCCGGATTGGCTTTCCGGTAAGCCTCATTCTGCCGGTTACACACATCTACTAGCTCATTGACTCTCTCTGCCTGCTTCCGCCAGGCGTCCCCGGTTAGTGTGCTCAACTCGGCTCGCGCTGCCGCTGCAGCCCTAAGATTCTTAGCCGGGGAGCTATACACCGGCTTGCCTGTGCCAGATCTATGACTAGTAGCCTTACTGGAGCTCGATCCTGCAGCTCTAGCTAACTCGTCATTGAGGTCCTTACCCCGGTTACGCAACTCGGCTTTTTTGCGCGAGCGATGCACTACAGGAGTAAAACCCTCGGTGATACCATTGGCAGCATTGTACTCTCTCATATCTCTATCAAAGGCTTGCCTAGACTCCACCACTAACCGGGCTTCTTTTTGCAACCTCAGGCGCTCTGCCTCTAGCTGAGCTACAGTGAGCTCTACATCTGCCCCAGGTGCCACTGGCCGAGATAACTTCTCCAGGACATCCTCTAAGGGAGCCTCCCTACTTGACATGCCAAGCGGGCCAACCGGATCTGGTCTCTCCTTTGGGAACTTAGCTGTCCGAGTCGGCTTGCCAACCGGATCAACTGGCGTGGCCAGCTCCTCGGGCATGCTTTTGCTGGCATCTCCTTTGCCAGCTGCTGCACTTGGCCCGGTCATCATCACCTCCACGCTACTCCCGGGGCGAGCGCTACGCCGTCCGAGAGCTGCGCGGAAAGAGGGAGGATCCTCAGCCACGAGCACCTGCGCCGGGTACTCGCGGACAGGCTCGGTGGCGACGTAGGTGACGAAGCTGCCGAGCGTCATGAGGAAACCGTCTGCGGGGAAGGGCTTGTTGGCGAAGCACCCCGCGTTGTCGCTGATGAAGTTGAACTCGCCGATCTTGCAAACGAGCCCAGAGAGGACCCGCTCGCCGGAGCCAGCGACGGTGCCCGTCCGGAAGGAAACCCCAGCCAACGCCACTGCTTGCCCCACGGTGGGCGCCAACTGTCGTGGTGGTGTCACGGCAGATGCCATAGGATGGCTTAAGTTGTGGGCTCGCTAGGACGTTGGGGGATCCGGGGAGGGTTTGCGCGCTCACGAAGCACGCATGGAGAACAACCAAGAACTCGCAAGAACAAACAAGAACAAGCAGAACCAAGAAGAAGCAAAGAACACCACGATGTACCCTGCTTCGGGGCCCTCTTGTGGAGGTAACACCCCTACTGCAGCACTAGCCTACTCTCTTTATATCTCAAGTGGTTACAAGTACAGAGTGCTCCTTGAGCTGTATGAAGAACAATGGTGAGAGCTCTAGGATGAAGATGAAGGCACAGTGGGGAAATGAGCTCTCGGCGCCCCTCCTTGCCTGTGTTCTCTCGCCTCTGCCTCTCTCCTCTCCTCTGGAGGATTTGGTAGCTTACTTATACACTAACCGAATTACCATTTTGCCCCTGGCTGGAAGTGATAATGGCATGGACAAGAGGAACAGGACAAGCCTCTGCCCCCTGTCAACCCAACGGCCGGACTGTCAGGCCCAGCAGGCCTATCTTGCCACTTTGGGCAATGGCAGGTGTAGCCCACCGGGTCTCGGTCATATCCTCTTTCCCGAATTGGCCGGGTCAGCTCCTAGGTTGCTGCGCTCCCAGGAATCCCGTGACCTGACCTGGCCGTCAAGTCCCTAGCAGGCCTATCTTGCCACTTTGGGCAATGGCAGCCGTAGCCCCCCGGGTCTCGGTCGTATCCTCTTTCCCGAATTGGCCAAGTCAGCGCCTAGGGCCTTGCGACCCGGAAAACCTGCGACTTGACCCGGCTGTCTTCTCAGCCTCTGGCAGGAGACACCCGTGAACCTTTCTGACATTACTTGGCCCTTGTGCAATATCCGGATTACCTTATCCGGGTCCTTCCTGACCAACCCGGCTAACTTAACCGGTTTCCTTCCTCTGATTCGGTTAAGCTTTACCGGATCCTTTCTGGCATCTTCCTCTGATTCGGTTAAGTACTAACCGACTCTCACGAGAGATCCGGCCCAAGTGACCCGGCTATAAATTGATCCGGCTAGCTCTTTGCAACACTTAACACCACATCTTTGCCCTACCCGGGGGCAGCCCCCCGACACGGGACTTCTGCTTCCAAGTCTGAGACTTGGATGGACCACGTAAATGTCCTATGACCACCCGCATATATTGCGTCTAAATATGTGCTAATTTATGCTAATTGCATTTGCTTGTAGCCTTACTACCTCAATCTGGTAGAATCGAGGAAAGCTTTTGTTCAGATGGAGCAGGAGAGGGACAGGTTGCGTGTTTACTTGGAGCAGCTCACTCGTAAGTGAAATTTGATTCTGTACCCGAAGGTCTTTTTGCACTGTCTTTGTTTTGTCGAATGCTGATTTACCGCTTTGCTTTCCAAACTCAGGTGACAAGGCAGCGGCTGAAACCCGAGTAAAGGAGCTAGAAGAAGCTCTTGCCACTCAAGCTGCTGAGTCGAAGAAAGCCGTGGATACCGCCCAGCGTTCTGCCGCTGCGCGCGAGAAGGAGTATGCTAAGCGACTGGCTGGCCTCGCACAGAACGTGAGAGGTAAGGAACCATCTTTTTGTATGCCTCCCGTGTACCCGTTGGGTAGGATGTAGTAATCTTGCTTTTTCTGGTTCATGTTACAGAGGCGATTGGTGTGCCAACACCTACTGACATGGTCAGTCATGAGTTATCACTCGACCAGGTTATAGGTGACCTTGGTGCTTCCTTTGTCCAGGCAAAGGACTCCCTTGCCAAGTCTGCCAGCACCCTCAGCGCTGTGTACAAGGAGGTGCTCCCACTAGGCGAGGTGTCGTCGACTGCTGATGGCTTTGCTGGCGTGCTTGGACCGGGGACTTCAACCATAGCGAGCTTTGCTCGTGCTCTCATGGTACGCGGCTCGGAGTCTACCCTCAAGCTCATTTTGGGTCATGGAATAAAGGGTGACTTTGAAGCGGCCATGTCTGACTTCCCGAAGGTCTGGCGGGAAGCCTGTGTCTTTGAAATCTATTAGTGAACCTGCCGCTCGACTAGCCAACATGTTCATAACTACTATGGAGCGCCGAGCGGCGGAGGTTGCCACTCGCGAGAATAGGGCTAGGTCAGAGTCAGGTTCTGAGAAATAGGGTAGTCGAACCCATATTTATGTTGTGTAATAAAACCTTATGATCACGCGAGTATGCATGCACTTTTGCTATATGTCGTGGTGGGATCACGGCAGATGCCATGGGTATGGCTTAGTTGGGGCCGAATGGACGCTTGAGGATTCGGGAGAGGGTTGGTGCGGTGGAACCGCACACGAAGAACACGAAGAACTAGAGCAAGAACCGCAAGAACACAAGCAACCACAAAGACACCACGATGTACCCAGGTTCGGGGCCTTCGTGAGGAAGTAAAACCCCTACTCCTGCCTTCCCTCTCTCAATATATCAGTGTAGTTCTCAGGTACAAGGTGCTCCTCGAGCTGTATGATGCTCCCCAAGTGAGAGCTCTAGACGGAAGATGAAACTATGAAGGGGGAAATGAGCTAGGGTTTTCGCCGTCCTCCTCCCTGGAGGTAGAGATGCCGCATATATACACAGGCCGAAGTACATTTTTACCCCTGCCTACAACTGACAATGGCATGGCCAAAAGGTAGAAGACAAGCCTCTGCCTCCTGCTAGCTCAACGGCCGGACTGTCAGGCCAGCCAGGCCTAGCTTTCCTCTTCTGGTCATACTTCAGTAGCCTGCCGAGGTCTAGCCTGTAGACCTTTCCCGAAATAGCCGAGTCAGCTCCTAGGCCCCCGAGCTTCCGGGAAACCGTGGACGGACCTCGCCGTCCTCTGAAGCCTCGGGCTACGAGCTCTGCGGCGCCTGTGACCTCTCTGACATGCCTCGATCCTTGCTGCCAACCTCGGATAACACTCCGGATCCTATACCTCGGTAGAGAATACCTTATTCCTGTGGTAGCTAGCTGATTACCCCGAGGTTGATATCTCGGAGGATATACCTCGGAGAATATACCTCAGACGTACGCCTTACGTCGGATGACGCCTCCTGCGTCCTTGCTCAATCGTTTCCTCGGACAGCTTACTGCCTTAACCTTACATGTCTTTACCTCATCTTTACCCTACCCGGGGGTAACCCCCGACACTATACTTTGTATAAACTTAATTCCATTTGTGCTGTCGCCTGAAAGGCTTTGTGCTAGTACTCGACTGAGCTTTGTGATGAACTTCTCATATCTGACATGAGATTTTTATGATGTTTGAAACAGCCATGGGCAGCCAATACTTCAGCTGGTTCGTCGCGGCCTCGTGCCCTACTCGATCTGGAGCCCAGGTGGCGAACGATACCGCAGTAATGCGTTATATGAAGGCTCGAGTCACAAAACTGGAGCAAGAGCTGGGGAGTGCCCGCAATGAGCTGGATAGGATGAGGACGAGGTCTGCTTTGCCCACTCAGCGGGAGGAGTATATGCTTGGCGAGATGGAGATCGTGAACAGACAACTCGAGTGTAAGCATGACTGCCTTAACCTCAAAAGTTGATAGTCTGTCCTTTTTGTTGATCCAACGTGCCTTGTTGCAGGTTTTGTTCCAGACTTCCAGGCGGAGCAGGCTCGTGTTGATGAGCAATTGAATAATGCGACTGATGAACCAACGACGGGCCGTCAGCATTTTCGCTTGGATAGGCACCGAGCGCACATACTCGCAACCCTGCAGGATTGAGTGTGGCGGAGCACTATGCTGCTCGAGTTATGCAGGTCGGCCTTCAGCCGAATCAACCAGATTCTTTTCCCGGCGGGGCCGCAGCCTCAAGGAATCCATGCATTGCTCGGGCTTTTCCGGAGTGCAGGTCATATTCGAGATTTTATCACCCAGAAGCTTCTTGATGGAGCCAACGCAACGATGGCTTATATCCGGAGCAAGCGTCCACACATGCAGTTATGTCCACCCGTGCCTGGATCGACTTTGTCACAGTCGCAACTGGACGAAACAGTCGAATATGCGAGGGAATTGGTTGAGTATTATCACGCTCAACTTATGGGCCCTGTGTTACCCGTTAAGGACGAACCGGAAGATTAGGGTATTTCTGTATAGAAGACAACCCCCGAGTGTAAATTTGCCGCTTATACGTAGTTGTATATTTATGTATATGCACAGCCCCCGTGTGTATCGAGTGGGGTTTATGTATTTTTGCGATGTTTGAAGCTTCAACTCATGATTTTGAGCAACCTGTTTCATTTATGTATGATGTTTATGACCCAGCCCCCGAATATTCCAGTGCATCTGGGGTGTTATGCTTGAAAAAACGAGCGAGAGCTCATGCTTTGAGATAGCGCAGCCCCCGAGTATTCGGGTGAGGCTAATTTTATGCAGATACGTTATGCGAGTAGTAAGCAGGGAGAAATATGAGGAATCATTGACTATATTCCATTTTTGAATGTTAAGCTGCATGCCACCTCATTAAAAACCTTCCAGTCCCCTTAGGTACCCTGGTAAGGAAAAGAGCACGTCTGAAACCTGCAGCCATCTGACATATGTGCCTGTTACATTGTGTGACTGAGCAATCTAAGCGTAGAAACGGCGCAGTTGCGCAACATTCCAAGGATTGTGCGAGAGTTCGCCTGTCTTCGCGTGCTTCAGTCTGTATGCTCCACCACCAATGACCTCGGTGATGATAAAGGGTCCTTCCCATGGAGAAGCGAGCTTGTGCACCTTCTTTTGCTTCAGTCTAAATACCAAGTCGTCAACCTCGAAGGATCTGGTACGCAGTCGACGGCTATGATAGTTGCGGAGGTCTTGCTGATAGACAGCTGTGCGTGCAAGCGCCGTGTTGCGTGCTTCTTCGAGCAAGTCGACTGCATCTTCGAGTGTTCATCCGCATCTTCTTCGTTGTATGCTTCGACTCTTGGTGCATTGAATCTTACGTCTGATGGCAGGATTGCCTCTGCCGTAGACCATGAAGAATGGGGTGAATTGTGTTGAAGCATTGGGAGTTGTGCGTAGGCTCCATAGCACAGACGGGAGTTCTTCGACCCAAGCACCCGCGGCCCTTTTGAGTGGCACCAGGAGGCGTTTCTTGATTCCGCTCGTCACAAGTCCATTGGCTTTTTCGACTTGGCCATTGGACTGCGGGTGTGCCACGGATGCATAGTTGAGCGTGATATCTTGCTCTTTGCAGAAAGTTCGGAACTCTTCAGCTGTGAAGTTTGTACCGTTATCAGTGATGTACTGTTTGGTACGCCGAAGCGGTATATGATGGATTTTATGAAATTGACTGTTGTAGTGGCAGTCGAACTTGTGATAGGACTGCTTCGATCCACTTGGTGAACTTGTCGACCGCCACCAGAAGGTGAGTATGCCCTCCATGGGAGGATTTTTTGAGTGGCCCGACCATATCGAGCCCCCATTGGGCGAAGGGCCAGGCCAATGGTATTGTCTTCAACGCCGATGCGGGTGCGTGCGGCTTTGTGGCGAATTTTTGACAGCCGATGCACCTTTTGACTATGTCCTCCGCGTCTTTGAGTGCTGTGGGCCAGTAGAAGCCTGCGCGAAAGGCTTTGGCTACGAGTGATCGACTGCTGGCATGATGCCCGCAGGTACCTGCATGAATATCACGAAGGATGGCTTGGCCATCTTCAAATGCTATGCAACGTTGGAACATACCTGATACGCTGCGCTTGTATAGTTCGCCGTTGATGACGGTGTATGCTTTAGATCGTCGAGTCACACGTCGTGACTCTGTTATGTCTTCAGGTACCTCGCCGCGGAGTATGTATGCGAGGAAAGGTTGAGTCCAAGTTGGCTCGATGAGGAGTACCTCGACTGGCGGGTCCTCTGTGCTAGGTGCTTTGCTCTTGGCTGTGCAGCTGATGTAGGAGATGCTCGTTTTTTCTTGATGGACCTGTGCTCGATGCGCTCGAAGAAGACACCAGGTGGAACTGGTGCTTTGGTCGCCAATGTTGGCTAGCTTATCTGCTTCTTCATTGCTCTCACGCCCTATGTGCCGCAACTCGCAGCCTTCGAAGCTGCCCTCCATGAGGTTGTACAGGTCACGGTAGGCGATCATGTTATCTGCGATTGCATCGCAGGCCTTCATTGTTTGCTGCACCACAAGATTCGAGTCACCGTAGATCATCAGTCGAGTGCACCCGAGGGCTTTGGCCATCCTCATGCCATGGATCAGGGCCTCATACTCAGCTTCGTTATTGGACGGGAACTCGAATCCCATTTGCAGGATATAGCGAGCTTGTCGCCTTTTGGTGATATGAGGATGACACCTGCGCCTGCGCCTTCGTTCTTCTTTGAGCCATCGAAGTACATAGTCCATGAGTTGGACACATCTGGTACTCCTGGCAGCTGAGCTTCAATCCACTCGGTATGGAAGTCAGGTAAGACTTGTGCTTTGATGGCCTTCGGGTAATCATACTTGATATCTCGTGGTCCTAGCTCGATGAGCCATTTTGTGACTCGCCCAGTTGCATTGGGGTTTGTGAGGATGTCCCCGATCCCTGAGGTACTGATTACAGTGATCGGGTGCTCTGCGAAGTAGTGCGTCAGCTTCCTTGAGGACATGAACACGGCGTAGCCAGCTTTTGATAGTGCGGGTATCGCTGCTTTGATATGGAGAGCACTTCACTCAAGTAATAGACTGGACGTTGTATGCTTTGGGCGTGTCCCTCTTCCCTGCGTTCGACTACCAGTACGGTGCTCACCACCCTGTTAGTTGCGGAGACATATAGGTATAGTGGCTCGCGTTCCCTTGGTGCGACGAGGATTGGAGGGCTTGTGAGGACTCGCTTGAGGTCCGTGAAGGCTGCTTCGGCTTCTGACGTCACTCGAATTTGTCTGCTTTCTTCATCAGTCGATAGAACGGGAGTGCTTTTTCGCCAGCTTGCTGATGAATCGACTGAGTGTTGCCACTCGACCGCTAATTTTTGTACGTCATGGAGCTTTGAAGGCCTTTGCATCGTCAAGATGGCCTGTATTTTCTCCGGGTCCGCCTCGATTCCACGAGCCGAGACTAGATACCCAGGAGTTGCCCGGCTGGCACCCGAACGTGCACTTCTTCGGGTTGAGCTTGATGTGGAAGCGTTTGAGGTTTGCGAACGTCTCTCGCAAGTCATCGAGTAGTGTGTTTTCCTCCTTGTTGTGATGACGATGTCATCTACATAGACCTGGACGTTTCGCCCAATTTGCTTCTTGAGGCAGTCTTGCATCATGCGCTGGTAGGTTGCGCCTGCGTTCTTGAGCCCGAAAGGCATTGTTGTGTAGCAGTAGACCCCGAGTGGGGTTATGAACGCCGTTTTCTTTCATCCTCTTCCTTCATCCTTATCTGGTGGTAACCTGAGTAAGCATCCAGGAAGGACAAGCGAGCGCACCCGGCGGTGGAGTCGACGATCTGGTCGATTCGAGGTAGTGGAAAGTGATCCTTTGGACACATTTATTGAGTGCTGTGAAATCTACGCACATCCGAAGGATATCTGTGTTCTTCTTCTCACGAGTACGGGGTTGGCCACCCATTGTGATTTCTTGATCTCTCTGATGAAACCTGCTGCGAGTAGTCTGTCGACTTCGGCTTCGACTGCGGTTCTTTTCGGGCCGGATATGCGGCGCATTGTTTGCTTGACTGGTTTAGCATCTGGAAATAATTGGAGAGAGTGCTCGGCGAATTCCCTGGGAATACCTGGCATGTCGGCTGGACACCACGCAAATATATCCCAGTTCTCACGGAGGAATTCGACGAGCGCGCTTTCCTATGCGATAGGCAGACTCGACGAGACATTGACTGTCTTGGTCGGGTCAGTCGGGTGCACCTGATGCGACCTTGTGTCATTGGTGGCGTTGAATGCTCTGTCGACTCACCTTTTTGCTCCGGCATAAGTGTTCGATCGTTGGAAACCGCTAGATCAGCGAGTGTTGCTTCCATGCCGAACATCTCAGAGATTTTGCTAAACTCTCGGTCGCAAGAGTCGGACTTTTGGAAATTTCCTTTGACTGTGATTACTCCTTTTGGTCCAGGCATTTTCAGCTGGAGGTATGCATAGTGTGGGACCGCCATGAACCGAGCAAACGTCGGGCGTCCAAGTATGGCATGATATTGTGACTTCTAGTCGACGACCTCGAACTCGATCGACTCTGTCCTGAAGTGGTTCTTGTCCCCGAACGTTACGTAGAGTTGTATGGTGCCTTCTGGGCTTATTGCTTTGCCTGGAACGATACCGTGGAAGGTATTTGAGGATTTTGGCAGGTTTTTGACTGACCTGTTCATTTTGCGGAGCGTATCTGCGAAGATTATGTTTATGCCGCTGCCACCATCCATGAAGACCTTGGACATGGCGTAACCTCCAATTTGGGCATCGAGTACCAGAGCGGAGTGCCCTGGACGAACCACCGATGGTGGGTGATCCTCTCTGCTAAACTTATCACAGTCTCGGATCCCTTCAAGAATTTAGTTACAGCAGGAGGTGACATGACCGCCATGTTTACTTGTCGAGTGCGAAGTTTTTGCTCCCTGTTGGAAGGTCGACCTTTTTGTATCATGTACATCTACCCTTGGGGTGGAGGGTACTGAGGTTCGTCCACCCGAGGTACAGGTCGTATGGCACCCGCCATGTTTCGCCTGCGTGAGCTGTGGTGGTGGAGGTGGTGCCATCAGAACGGGCACATTGTTTGGCTGAGGCACGGGCACAGGTGCGGGTGCGTTTGTGGCTGTTGCCTTTCTGAGATTTATGTAATCAGTCGCCATTTGGTCGAACTCCCTGCAGTTTCTCATCGAGTGGTTGGAGCGCAATTTTCCGTCTTCCCCTTGTACAGGTGGAATCTGCAATCAACATCCATCTTTTCTTCGAATGATCGCTCGGATTGTGCGCCAGAACGCGACTTGCGCCAGTCTTTCCTCTTGTAACCGTCGCTGCATTGGCCGCGGTCTCGACTGTCCCGACGATCATCTCGACTATCCCGGCGATCATCTCGACTGTCCGTCGATCTTCTGACCATCGGTCGCTTCTGTCTTGGTCGTTGCGGGGTGTGGAGAACCCAGCCGCCATGAACTCGGGTATGTCGTCATCGTAGTGACGTTTTGAACGCTTGCGCCTTCGGTCGTCTCTGTATGAATCTTTGTGGCTTCGACTGCCATTTTCATGATTTTCACGGGGTGAGGACCTGTGTGTGGTGCGCGCCATGTCTACTCCGTCTGCCCACTCAGTCACAATCTTCAGGAGGTTTGCCACAGAGGTTGGCTTTTGGCGACCGAGTGCTTCTTTGAAGTCTCGCCTGGCGAGGCCCATGATGAAGGCATCCATGTCCATATCTTCTGAAATTACTCCGGCTGAGTTGCATATCTCAGTCCATCATCGGATGTATGACCTCAACGTTTCGTCTGACCATTGGACGCAAGCTCGCAACTCTCGAACGTTTTTGGGCGCTCACATAGTCTGTGCGGAATTGATCCCACGAGTCGTATGTTGATGGAGGTAGAGCCTTGAGCCAGTCGCGGGCTGTGCCTTCGAGCATGAGTCGTATGTATTGCATGACTGTGGTGTTCGTGCCTCGCTGGCACGAGACGGCCAGTCTGTAGTCTTCCAGCCATCCGGAAGGTTCCTGTCGACCCGTGTATTTGGGTTGTTCAGATGTGAGTTTGAACCCATTGGTCATCCGTGTCTCGCGGACACGTCGAGTGAAGCACGGAGCTCCGCATGACTGAGTCTCATGATCAGAGTATGAGTCGCTGCTGTAAGATCTGCGTGATCTGCTGCTAGACCTGCGCCGACGCGAGCTGCTTCTTTCCTTCGAGTGGTGGCGCCGACCACTGCGATTATGCTCTTCACGACGTGTGTCAACTATGGCACGATCTCGACTCCCTCCTGGAGCTGTTGGAATTTGTCGTATGGCCTTTGCTGCTAAGGCAAGCGATTTGATCTGTTGACGATGTAGTTTTGCATTGGGATCATCCGCTGGAGGTGAAAGGGCATGGCGCCCCCATGTGTGGTTTTGGTAATTAATGACAATCCCTATGGACTAATGGTTGCATTGAGTTTTACTTGTAGTGTTTGTCCATAGACCATGCTTGAACTCCATACGTTGGATTCAAGGTTGATGCCATGAGTATATTGATATAATGAAGTATTTGGCATCAAGATCATAGAGTTGAGCATATTGCAAGTATGTCTTGAAGAAAAGAATAATGTGATCATTCATGGTTATCTTCAAGACATCATCTATTGGAAAGAGAAGAAAAGATACAAGGTTGATCAAGTATTGATCAACACACAAAGCTACAAGATGTACCAAGTGGGATCATGTATCTCTTGGTATGGTAAGCAATTGTCCATATAGCTTTGTGAACTAACCCATGATATGTGTGTAGTATTTCTATGTGTGGTTAGGTATCTTTCTATGGGCTTGCATCATATGAAGAATTCATATGGCCCATGATCGATGACGTAAAGTGGTGATCGTCATCAATGTTGAGAAGCGCAAGTTCAAGAGGAGCATCTCGAAGAAATCCTAGGCTTGAAGCTTGCCACCCATTTAGAGATAATGTTCATGTGAAGATGTGCCTAAGAGAGGCTCTCCCATAGTGGAGTATGGGGGAGCAATGTTTGGGTCTTCACCAAGCGAAGCGCAATCAAGAAAGGTGGTCCACTTGAAGAGATCAAGATCGACGTCATCTAGCTCAAGTGGAATGCGCAAGGCAAAGGTATGATAGGGTTTCTATTTAACCGGTCTCATGGTACTAGTTGGGAGACGGGTTATAGGATAGATACCGTACTATCAAGAGGGGCTCTCGATTGAGCTTTAGCGTATCAGTTGGAGAGAGCTCAAACCTTTGCATACTTGCCTTCATCATCTTTCTTGGTTCTTATTTGGTTTTTCTCCTTGTTGGGTTTTGGTACTTGTTGTGATCTTCATGACAAGCCCAAGTTCTCCGAAAACGGATTTCGTATGGAAAACTTGTTGCGTTTTCTGGTTGGAAATATTATCGGTCCACCTTCGAGATAGGGTCCACACCTTCCATGTGTGGTATCCCTCTCTATATGTGACCCTTAATATTTCCAGCTCTTGTCGCTACCTTTCCAACAGAATTGGATTCATCTCGTTTGGAGCTTCCTTACAAAAGTTATTGCGGTTCTCCTTTCCTGGTTCTGCAGTTTCTTCTTTGGCCGGTAGTACCGACCCTCACCCGGTAGTACCGGGTGACCCCTTGCGGAACTACCGCGGGCAGTACCGGGCCCAGTACCGCATCTCCGGATGGCTCTCTGCCTCTCGAAGTTTTAACCCGGTAGTTGCCCGGTAGTTGTACGGTACTACCGGGAATGGAGCACTACCGGGCCAGGTGGTCCGGTACTACCATTGCGCGCCGAGTCAGGGAGCGCTGACTGGTCTTCGTTCTTCCTCGAGTCAATGCGGCTCGGTACTACCAGGATCGGCCCGGTACTACCGCTGCGGCCTTTTTCGTCTGCAACGGGCAGATTTTTGACAGGACCTTTTTAAGGGGGTTTCTTCCCCAACGGTTCTCTCATCCCTTGAGCTAGCTTTTCCCCTCTCTCCTCCATTGTTGACCTTTGGAAAAGCTCGCCTTCCTCTCAATCCCTCCCATGATTCTTGCATATCTTTGAGGAAATTTGAGAGGAGATCTAGATCTACATATTCATCCAATCCATTCCTTCTCTAAGTGAGGGGAACCTAGTAGATCGTGATCTTGAAGTTCCATTTGTTGAGTTCTTCCTTGTTCTTCCTCTCTTCTCCCCCACAAGCATTAGTTGCTTTTGGTGGGATTTGGGAGTGAAGGATTTGACCACTTCTAGTGGTCTTGCCTTCTTGCATCGGTTTGGGTTCTCCACGGTGATACGTGGAAATCGAAGTTGAGAAGCTTGTTACTCTTGGGTACTTGGGATGCCCTAGAGCTTGTCCTCTTGGGTACTTGGAGTGCCCTAGACGGTCCTTGTTGATCTCGGAGTTTTGGTGGCTCGCGGGATAATTGGGAGCCTCCAATTAAGTTGTGGAGTCGCGCCCCAACCTTGTGATTCTTGTGACTTTGGGAGCCGCGGGAATTCGGTGAGAGCCTCCAACTAAGTTGTGGAGTGTGCCTCATCCTTGTACGGGTTCGGTGACCACCCTCAAGTGTCCCATAGTGGTTCGTGGCACTCCGCATTGGTGGAGGCACGAAGGAGATTACGGTGTGCCATTTGACGGCTATTCGGGGATCACTTTGTGACTCCGCACCGCTCCAACGGAGACGTAGCTTCCATTGGGAAGTGAACTTCGGGATAAATCATCGTCTCCAAGTGCCTCGGTATTTCTATACCCGAGCTTCTTACTTATGCTATTTACTTTGTGATAGCCCTCGAGCTTGAAGTAATATATCTTGCTATCACATATTTGCTTATCTTGTTTAGCATAAGTTGTTGGTGCACATAGGTTAACCTAGCTTGTTTAGGTTTCGTGCTTGATAAATTAAACGCTAGTTTTATTCCGCATTTATTCAAGCCTAAACCGCAAAGAATTTTAATCGTCTATTCACCCCCCCCCCCTCTAGGTGACATCCGTGTCCTTTCAGGAGGCTTGATTGCCTCCAGATAAGCTGCAGCAGTAAAGAGAGCACCCGTGGCTGTTTTGGGTACTGGCACTCCCTCTTCATCGTATGTCATGAAGGAGTTGCCTAGGTTGCGGGTGAGTGCTGCCCTCTCATCTGGCGCGAGGTGTGACAACCTTGATCTGGGTCTTGTATCTGCCCACCGGTGGAGCTCAGGGAGAGCTGTCTTCTTCGCGCACTCGACAAGCTAGATTGCTTTTTACGTTCTTCGAGTGTTGCCCTGATCTGCTGCAGTCGAAGTGTTTCCTGCCAGGTGAAGTATTAGAAGGTCAACATCTCCTCCCGTGTTGCGTCCATGGGTATCATTATGCACTCCTTGATGACTTTATCTGCTTTTGCTGCCATCTCAGCAGTAATTATGAGAGTTGTGACTCCATCCGGCATAGTAACTGTGCACGGGAACTCTGTAGGCCTACGACTGGCCGCAGCATCAGATGATTCTGTGGCGAAAGCGACGTAGACCTGCTGGGGTATCACCCGAGGGTATGTGTATGTGTTTTCGAGTCCCGTCATGGACTCGACGTTGTCATCAAGGCTCATGTCAGAGTCGATATGCCCATCGAGTGGTCCGTCTGGACGGAGCTCGCTGTCGATGTCCTCATCGTTTATGCTCATCTCGGCGTCGGCGAAGTTGTTGTGAATCTCGAAGTCGAGGTTGTTGTTGGTGCAGATCTCGGAGTCGACGTAGCTGTCGATATGAGTTTCGGGCTCGTCGAAGTCGCAGAGGGAGATCCCGCAGTCAAAAGTATCCTCGAGTGGGAGATCAAGCTCGGGATCGTTTGTGTGGTATGATGACTCGGCCTCTTCTCCTTGGAGTTTGTCGATGAGCTCGTTCATCTCTCGAGTCGACATGGTTGTTGCAGACGAACAAGCTTGGAGAATCGGCGATGATATGGACGCAGTTGATGGATCGGCAGTTGAAGGAAGGAGCCGCAACCGATGGAGCCTCGGGTACGGAAGTCGCGAGTTGGCGTGGATCTGTCAAGTCCTGCGTATCAAGCTTGTTTACGGAAAAATTGAACGAACCAACGGTTAAACCCAACCTGACTCGAGATCAGAGAAGGTCTTCTGGAATTTTGGCGAGTGTGGCTCGAAATCAATCAGAGGATCTGATGTACTTTTTGCAGGTGAAGCTGGCGTTCTACTGTTTGTCGAGTGATTCGGCGAGTTGCCGTGTGCCGCCAGAGTCGGCGAGTTCTGGTTTGTTGATGCAGCCGGCGAGTTGCCGTTTGTAGATCCGATCGGCGAGTCGCCATTTTCTGATGGAACCGAAGAGACCGTGAGTCCAGCACTATTCTTTCCCACAGACGGCGCCAATTGACGAGGGTTAACTCATCAAATCCCATGGTTAGGACCTAGGGTTGAGATTATGGGGAGAGAACGTGGTAGTACTGGTAGTTTCGTCGGCTGACAAGCAGAGCCAAAGATTTACCCAGGTTGAGACCCCTCGGGTGTAGGTAAAGACCCTACTTCCTGCTTGTCTGTTATTGATCGTATGAGATTATGCGGTTACAAGGTGGCTCCGGTGAGATGTCAATCTCGCTAGAGCTTTGGTGGTTTGAGTATGACCTCCCCAGATCGGCGCCCCTCCCAGATTTTAAATAGGCTGGGTCTCGGGAGTTCGCTACCGACCTGGTATACATGTAAGGAAAGTCCTAACCGACTATGCCTATGTCTAAATCTTGGAGGGTACTCCATCTTCTTTGGGCCTCCTGTCTTGGGTTTCGAGCAGGCTCTTCGTAATTGGGCCTCAGTCGTCACGTGCACCGGGTACCCTCACGGTAGGTACCCGAGATATATATCCATGTCAGGTGGAATCCAGCAAATAGGGAAGGGGCTTCAAGGTGGCGCCTTCAAGAAGGGAATGGCACTCAGAGGTGTCATCGCCACCTGCAATGGCCATAAGCCACCTGAACAGCAGATACCACCATGAGGACGCAGGGATTGAACATTGCTTCAGACCTACCAGCCGGAGATGCATGGTGCTCCAGCCCCCACTATGAACACCAGCAGTATACAAGAACAGAGTACATCCTCTGTTCCTCCAAATCAGACGACATGAAGCCATCCTGGCACTGCTCGGCCTAGATCGAAAGGCTGCCCCAACAGCCTCGGATCATGCCGGAACCGCGTCGAGATACGCGGGCCGCTGGAGGGAGATGCACTGAACTCAACAGCTCGCAAGCATCCCACCTCGAATCTGGGAAAGCCCATACACACGAGCAGGGACGAACTCCACTGGTAGGAAACAAACGCGGTCGAGGAAGAACCGCACCACCGCAGATCAGACGCACAGATCGAGCAAGGAGGGAGCGGGAAGCCCCTGCTCCGCCATCCGGCAGATCCTCGCATCGGTCACGGCCCGCGCTACCCAGATCGGGCGTGAGACCCAGATCAGGCCCATCGGCCCAGATCGGGGCCCGCCCGGCCCATCGGACCTGCCTCCACCTCGGGAGCGCACGCCGCCGCCGCTTCTCTTCGCCACAGCCAGCCAGGCTACAGCCGCCTCCGCTGCGTCGACGACGCGCGCCGGCGAGGCTTCGGGCCGCCGCCCAGGATCCGCATCTCCGGCCGCCAAGGCCCCACACCGGGCGACCACCTCCTGCGCGCGAGCTTCTCCACCCTACCCCTTTGGGAGTGGGTCCGCTGCCACCGCGGCACAGGCCGGCGGCAGCGGCGGTGGGAAGGGCTGGAGTAGAGGCTGCTGGCGGCGCTGTCCTCGAGTCGCCCCCGCGTTGCCTGGGGAGCTACGCGAGAGCGATACCTTAGAGCATCTCCAACAGCAGCGCTACGCGCCGGCGCGTTATATTTTTTTTGCGGCGCCAGAATTGCGATTTTGCGCGCGCGGCGCGTGTTTTGCTTTAGCAGAAGCGCTATAGTTTAGCGCGGCGCGGCTGCACAATTTTAGCTCCAGCAGAGGCGCTAAAAATTCCACCGCGCGCGCCCAGCGCAAACAACATTCACACCAAACATGCAAACAAACCGAATCAAACTGACACGAAATAAATCAACAATAAATAGTTTAATTATTTATTACAACACAAATAAATAGTTGTTCCGGAACCATAGAACAAATAGTTCATTACACAACACAACAAATGAAACAAACACACAAATTCAACTCAATGTTGTCCATTCCATGTCCACCACTCCTCGATAAGATCCTTTTGAATCTCATCATGTGCGTCATTACGTCGAATGGCATGGTAGGATGCAACAAAGCGTGCCACCCTCTCAGCCCTCCTCCGCGGTTGCACGGGAACACCCATTAACTCATAATGAGTGTAGTCCAAATCTTGTCCGCGCTCATCCTCGATGATCATGTTATGCATGATCACACATGCGTTCATGATGTACCAAAGCATATCTTGATCCCAAAATCTAGCCGGTCCTCTAACAATAGCAAATTGGGCTTGAAAAATCCCAAATGCTCTCTCCACATCTTTCCTAGCCGCCGCTTGAGCATTGTGAAAGTCAAGCATTTTTTTACCTACCCGTCTCTTAACCGGTTTCACAAATGTTTGCCACTTTGGGTAGATGCCGTCCGCAAGATAGTAGCCATAGTTGTATGTATGGCCATTTGCTACAAACTCCACCGGACAAGTTTTTCCTTTTGCAATCTTATTCATGAGTGGTGACCGATGAAGAACATTAATATCATTGAGAGCTCCGGGCATTCCGAAAAATGCATGCCAAATCCATGTCTCATGATCGGCCACCGCTTCAAGAATTATGGTGGAATCCTTCTTATGGCCCTGAAATTGTCCATGCCATGCTGCAGGACAATTCTTCCAACTCCAATGCATGCAATCAATTTATCCAAGCATACCTGGAAACCCTCGAGCAGCATTGAACTCCAAAAGCCTAGTCGTGTCCGCTGCGTTGGGAGCTCTCAAGTATTCCTTAGCAAACACTTGCACAATGCCAACTGCAAAGCGCTTGACACACATGATGGCTTGACTCTCGCCCATCGCCAAGTGATCATCCACTAGATCCGCCAAAATACCGTATGCCAACATACGCAAGGCGGCGGTCACCTTTTGAAAGGTGCTATGCCCAAGTTCACCGGCGGCGTTCCTCCTTTGCTGGAAAAAACCGATCATGTTTACTCAGTTCCTCTGCAATTTTCTTGAACAAGTCAATGCGCATCCGAAACCGACGCCGAAAATAAGACTCGGGGTATGTAGGATGCTCGATAAAATAGTTCCTCATCAATCTATCATGAGCACCCATCCTTTCTCTCCACAATTTTAGGCGACCCATCACTGAACCACCGTGCTTTGGTCGTTTCCTAGCACGGATAGCAAGGATCATAGCCAATTCTTCCTCCTCTTGCATATCAAATTCTTCATCAAATTCTTCATCGGAGGACAAACATGAATCATCACTAGACGAACTCATCTACAACCATTAATTTGTACTAGTTATTTACCTACAAACAAGTTATTTAAACTATCTACAAACTAAAAATTTAGAGAAAACAACAAACATACCTTGCAAGTATTTTGTCAAACACCTTGCGCGCGCGGAGGTTCGACGACCGCCAAGCGCTGTTCGTCGGAGGAACTGCGCGCTGGCTGGTGGCGAGGAAGGAGCTGGACCAAGGATTGGCGACTGCGCGCTGCGGAGTAGAGGCGGAAGCGGCGGAACCAGAGTGGTGTCGGTGGCGCTGCGGGCAAAATCGACGCGGCGGCGACCGGCCCAGCGGTACAGCCGGCGACGCGCAGGGGACGAGCGGCGGAAGCGCCGACGGCTGGTCTATTCGCGCGCCATGGTCGCCGGCGAGGATGGGGAAAGATGCGGACGGAGGCGCGCGCGGGTGGAGGATTCAGATCCGCCGACGGTTGGTCAATTCGCGCGAATATCTTTTCGACCGCGCGCGCTGGAGCGGCCGCCCCAAATTCAGCGCAGCGAGTACCGCTTGGGCCAGCGCGCTGGCCCCTTTTTACCGCGTGAGGAGTTTTAGCGCGGCTGCTGGAGACACCGTTTCGGATACGCGCACGCCATATCGGCGGTTTCTTAGACGCGCGTCGTTTTTAGCGCTGCTGTTGGAGATGCTCTTAGCTTCCGTTCACCCAGCATAGAATCGTCCGTTTTTTCTACGGGGATATTGCAGGTGCAGGCCTCCAGCCAAAACCGGGCCGCGACCACGATACAGTGCTGAGGTTGGCGTTGGTCATGTCGCCTTTGTTTAATTTTTTGATTGATGACTTGTCCGGGTGTGTTGGCGTCGTATGAGCGCGTGGATGATTCTGTGTCCTGATTCAAACTCATCATCATTGATCTCTCATCTGTCTCTGCCATCCATACTTGGCACTTGCAGGAAGACAGATGGTACAATGTCATTAGAATTCCCTAGTCTCGCCAAACTTAGTTGAAAGACAAATGCAAGCACGATAACAGGGAGGCACGGTCCGATCTGTTAAAAAAGCGAAAATAGGGTGAATTTTGCGCCGCCAAAGGTGAGCGTTTTCTTCTGGATACTCCACCATGGCAAGACCAGGACCCGTTTTCTTCTGAATTGAGATTGCGCACGCTGATAGAGTTCAACATTATTGACACCTAAGATTTTTTTCAGATTTTTTTTTAAATTACAAATACTGATTTCTAAAATTTCAAAAAAAAGTACCACCATGAAGATTCGTGGTTTCTCCTGACAACACCCTTATAAAGTTTTATTCCGAATTTAGACAAAATAAGACTATTTTTTACAAGCCAACTAAGAGTGTTGTGAAGAATAGCCACAATAATTCAAATTTAAAATCTAAACCAACAAGTTTGGAGCACATAATGGCGCACGCAAGTAAAAAAAACTACCACAAGAAAACGGTGTTTTCTAGGACGAGCTACATGTAGCCCATTTTTTGAAAAATTGGAAAATGACACTTAAAAGTTTCAATTTTTTTGAAACTAATCCTAGATGTAGATAACGATGACCTTTACCAGTGTGCAAAAAGAAATGCTAAATATTATGTATTTTGGGCTATGTAAAAATAACAAATTCTAAATATGAGGTGCAACACAGTGCAGATTTTGATTTTTTATAGATTTGTCAGAATTTGTTATTTTCGTGTAGACCTGAATACAAAATATTTCGCGTTGAAACTTTGCAGAAACTTAGAGTACGTCATATCAAACTGTGTGATTGTTTTCAGATTTTTATAAACTTAAAGTGTTAATTAAAAAAAACAGACTACATGTAGCCCGGGCTACATAGTGACTTTTCGGTCTATCTATTGTGAAAGGACAAGGATGTCGCCTAGCGGGGGGGGGGGGAATAGGCGATTAAAACTTTTCCGGTTAAAGGCTTGCTAATTACGGAATAAAACTATGTGTTTAAATTAACAAGCAACAACCTAAATAAAGTAGGTTCACCTATGTGCACCAACAACTTATGCTAAGCAAGACAAGCAACAAGGAGATAGCAAGATATAAACTTCAAGCATGAAGGCTATCACAAAGTAAAGTGCATAAGTAAAGAGCTCGGGTATATAAATAACCGAGACACGCGGAGACGAGGATGTATTCCCGAGTTACTCCTTCTTAGGGGAGTAGGTCTCATTGGAGAGGTGTGAGGCACCACAAAGGTCGATCTCAACGCCACAAAGGCTCATCCTATTCTCCGATGAACCGCACCATAAAGGTTTGGTTCACCTTCCACTATCGGTATTCCTTCGAGGCGGAATCCGGAGCCTTTCAACAACGATTCGGGGCACAACCCACAACGGGATTGGGAGCTCCCGAACAGCTACAAGTGACCACACAAAGGTCTCAACCACCACACGGGCGTCTAGGGTCCAAAGACCCAAGAGTAACAAGTTCACAAGCTTTCAACTTTCACGAATCCTCGTGGAGAGCACACCGATGCAACAAATGCAAAAGGCAAGAGCACAAGTGCTCAAATCCTTCACTCTCAAATCCCACCACAAGCAACTAATGCTTATGGGGGGAGAAGAGAGGAAGAACAACGAAGAACACAACAAATGGAACTTTAAGATCATGATCTACTAAGTTCCCCTCACTTAGAGGAGGAATGAATTGGATGAATATGTAGATCAAGATCACCTCTCACTTTCCCTCAAATATAAGCAAGAATCATGGGAGGGATTGAGAGGAAGAACAAGCTTTTCAAAGAGCAACAATGGAGGAGAGATGGGAGAAAAACTTGCTCAAGAGTTGTGTCTAACAATGGGGAAGAAAGCCCCTTTAAAAAGGTCCACTAAAAATATGGCCGTTGGCAGTTTTTTCGGGAGCTGCGCTTGAGAGCCGGCCTGGGCCGGGCAGGCGGCCGGCCTGGCACCCGAGGCAACCGGCCTGGCAGCAGGCCTGGGCCGGGCAGGGAGCTGGCCCGCGCAGAAATAAAACTTTTGAAATTCATATCTTTTTCAATAAAAATCCAAATGCGATGAAACCAACTTTGTTTGAAAGATAACGACAAGGTGTGGATCTTATCTCGAGGAGGACCGGTAATATTTCCAACACCGAGAACGCAACAAGTTTTCCATCCGGACTCCGTTTTCAATGATCTTGGGCTTGCTCCGAAGATAATCACAAGCACAACAAGATCATGCATATAGACATCATAGTCCATCATGTGAGGAAGATAACACAAGAGGAGAGTTTGACCTCTCTACAAGAGACGAACCGGTAAAACCTCCAACATAAAAAACACCACTAGATATCCAAATGAAATCCGTTTTTGATGAACTAGAGCTTGGTATGGAGATGAACACAAGCTCTAAATTCTCACATGGATAAAAACCAAATAAGAACCAAGAAAGATGATATGCTAAATATGCAAAGGTTTGAGCTCTCCACAAGGATACAGTCAAGTTACTCACTTGAGAGCCCCTCTTGATAGTACGCCGTCTATCCTATAACCCGGTCTCCCACTAACACCACGAGACCGGTAAAATAGAAAACCTATCAAGATCATACCTTTGCCTTGCACATTCCACTTGAGCTCGATGATGACGATCTTGACTCTCTCAAGTTGGAACACCTTTCTTGATTGTGCTTGCTAGCACATGCTTGATGAAGACTTTCCAAATACTCCCCCATACTCCATTATGGGAGAGCCTCACTAAGCTCCGTTTCACAAAGATGATGTCTTGAATCCTTCAAGACATACTTGCAATATGCTCCACTCTACACATGACCATTCTTCATATAAACCCATTGGATAAAACCTTGGTCATCATATAATCTTCTAGAGTCCAACACTTGAGCTCCAAACATCTTCATGGACAAGATCTATAAAGATATCTCAATGCAAACATTAGTCCATAAGGATTGTCATTAATTACCAAAACCACGCATGGGGCAACACATGCCCTTTCATATTGCTTAAGCGATAATATTTCAAAATCACATTAATGTTTATTTATTTTCATTCCCGAGTCTTTTTTTTTGCCTAGCTACCATTGTACCCTTCCCACTCCAAGCTCACATCTTTTGTCATTGCCTTCCGCATGGTATTTGAGATCAAGCTTAAAGGTTAAAATTAATATACTCTTCTTTCTCTGGGGAGCGAAGCTCAATGAATAAGAAGGCAATTCGCCTGGGAAGAATTAATGCGCTGGGGACGGAATTTTTCAAAATTCATCGGTGAAAAACATGTCTCTTTGCACTATTTTCGCTGCCGAAATCTCCTTCAGCGACTTGCAGAAGTGATGTAGGGAGTACCAAACTTTTATACTTGTTCATAACTCATTTTTAAAATCATTGTCATAGCTAATATGTTTTGGTTCTTTTAATATGCATTAAATAGTGAAAGTTATATCAGGTTTTAAAACACATTGTGACCTGTAAAGATATTTAAGGAAAACCCTCTCAGATGTGAGAATGTAATAAAAAGACAAAATCAATTGTCTTTTGAATTAATTAGTGTCACTTGCATTAATACAATACATATTTATTTATGTATCCTATTTTGGCAGAGATCTTTATATTATATGATAATGCATATTTTGATAGAGGTTTCTAGTTTATAATTAGGTATGCTCAAACATAGAAAAAATCTAGAGTTATATACGACACTTAAGAAGAGTGTGTCACCGAATCACTGTCATGGTGTTGTCATGTTTCGTGGTCAAATGTGTCTTATCAATAAGAATGGGATGGTTGTCTACTACACACTTGGTACAAACTAAATAGCCTTTACTACAACTCATAGGGCGTTCACCAAAGAGATATTAACAAACTAAGTGAACTAGCCGCTGACCGTGTGATTTGTTTCTACGTGGTGCACGTTATTAGTTTTTAGTATGGACCTACTTATGAAATCTGATCCTTTTGTTTTTGTTAATTCTGAAATTTGGTTATTTGCTGATTATGGTAAATGGATTTTGTTTGGTTTTCTACATATTCGCTAGACCCATGGTCATAATAAATATTAACTATAAGCACTAGTTTTATTATGATTCACTAATTTTTGTTGTCAATCAAGATGATCACATGTCCATTGATATGATTTTTAGGGATGCTTGGCCAAACATGGCGACCCATTTCCAAATAAGTAGAAAACTTAGCCTAAGCCCCGCGAGCTCGCTATGGGCAACTTCAAGACAGATCTTGAGCAGGGAGGCTAAAATTTGAGCTCTATGCATGATGTCAAACCCCCAATAAGATGACGTATCACATATGGGAGTGGATTGATCTTGGGTTTCCCGACCCCGTTCTGACCGGGTTTTAGATTCATGATTGGCGAAAATTAGCACGGGGAGTTCCATATTTCATTTCACGTTTAAGTAAAGGTCGGAGAACTCCGGAGGGGCTGATTGGTTAATTAGTTCAACCGACTGACGTTGACCCATATACACATTAAAGTGAGTTAATTAGCAGAAAGTGTTTTTGGATCTCGGGCTTCCATTGCTCTCCTATTTAATAAATTCAAAAATCATATTTGTGAGTTTTAAAAAGTTATAAAGATCCCACGAATGTGCAAATGTTACATTTGACATACTTTATATTTTGGGCTACACAAAAATACAAATCAGATAAAACTGAGAGATTTGAAAATATGCATACTCAGATCCACACTTTTGTCATTTTTGTGTAGCTCCAAATACAACGTATTTGAAATTGATATTTTACAGGTTCATGGAATATATTATTGGTTAGCTCCAGGTTTTAGATTTGTCTAAAATATATAAATATGATTTCAATTTTTTAAATAGGAGAGAGCACTCAAACTCGGGAGCCAAAAAATTTCACTCATTATAGTTAGTAACATTTCTGACAGAATTTGTTTCTGCTTTTTCTCTGAACGGGATCGTTTCCTATTAAATTCTGAACAATGGCTCATGCCGTCGCCTAGTTTTATACCGCCGGATTCTCTGATTCTTTTGTCCACCGCTCCACGCCTCGACGGCCGTCCAAACTCCGGTCGCCGTACCCGGTCAAACTCGCCGACGACCACGGTCCCACCATCCCGAACTCCCGCAAGAACCCACCTCCACTACCGGGCCCACGCCGCAGTGACCCATCAACCTCCAAAAGAACGCCACGTGGGAATGTTCCCCACCTTGTCCTCCGCTACGCGTCCCCCGAAACGCACTCTCCTTACCCGATAGACAGACAGAGGTCTCGTCTCTACTCTGCCTAGCTCCAGCTCTAGCCCACCTTCTCCCTCAGTCCCTCCCCAGTCCCCTCTCCTCTCTCCCCCACTTCACCCCACCAGCGCGGCGCCCAATGCCGTACGAACCCTAGCGGCCCCACCCCGATCTCGCGCGGCGGCCATGGGCAACTGCTGCCGCTCGCCGGCGGCCGCGGCGCGGGAGGACGTCGCCTCCTTCTCCACCGGCAAGAAGAAGCCCCACCACCCGCGCACCGCCGCCGCCGCGGGAGCCGCCACCGGCACCGGAACCGAGAAGAAGCGGCTCTCAGTCCTCGGCGACGAAGGCCGCGACGTGAGCGGCGGGATCGATGAGAAGTACGCGCTGGACCGGGAGCTGGGCCGCGGCGAGTTCGGCGTGACCTACCTCTGCATGGACCGGGCCTCCAAAGAACTCCTCGCCTGCAAGTCCATCTCCAAGCGCAAGCTGCGCACCCCGTGGACGTGGAGGACGTGCGGCGCGAGGTGGCCATCATGCGCCACCTGCCCCGGAGCGCCAGCATCGTCACCCTGCGCGAGGCGTGCGAGGACGAGGCCGCCGTGCACCTCGTCATGGAGCTCTGCGAGGGCGGCGAGCTCTTCGACCGCATCGTGGCCCGGGGACACTACACGGAGCGCGCCGCGGCCGCGGTCACGCGCACCGTCGTCGAGGTCGTGCAGCTCTGCCACCACCACGGCGTGATTCACCGGGACCTCAAGCCAGAGAACTTCCTCTTCGCCAACAACAAGGAGAACTCGCCGCTCAAGGCCATCGACTTCGGCCTCTCCATCTTCTTCAAGCCCGGTAAGCCGCCCGCCCGCCGAGATCCGCCCCTGATTTGGACCGACTGCTTGCCCGCACTTTTGGACTTTTTCGGCTCGGCCGTGATCCGTGGGTTGGTGGCCAGTTCTGGGTGGAATTTTCGGTAGTGGTCGTTGTTGTAGTGAGTGCTATTTTCGTGCTTGCGTAATCTGACGAGAATTTATTCTGGTAGCACTTTCTTCTAGTTGTATCTATCTTTTTTTTCTTACAAATTAGTGGTGGCATGTCAGTACTCGGTAGCTCAATGTAGCTTCGTGCTTTTGCTTCTGCAGGGCTCGAATCTCTTGATAAATGGCTAGTCCGGATATTGGAATCTTAGGTGCTAGGTTGACTTTTGGTCCCCTGCTATTTTGAGAATTTGGGAATCATTGGTAGGAACAGACGTCACATAACTGTTGCCAAATATAGTGTAGTGTTCTTTCCCTTGTTGCCCATACCAAGTCTTGTTATCCCGTATGCTGATCCAATGTTCAACCTGAGCTGAGTTATTTGGGGAAATAATAAGGTTCAGAGCAGCAGTTGTTGGGATCAGGTACTTGATTATATGTTTCAACAAGCAACTGTAGGTAACTTAGCATTGTCTATAAGCAGCTAATTTGGCAACAATAGTATTTGGTTATTATTTGTAAGAATTCATACCGATCATGAAGAATACGCTGCATGAGACTACACAGCAATACTGATGAAAGGTGCACAGTTGTGCTCCTTTATGTTGCTTAAATCAATAGGCACAATTCGTCCACTTCTATTCTGCACCTCTTGGATGAAAATTAATAAGTTTGAACTACATGAATCATTAATGTCCTATAAATCTATGTTTGGTTCTCTGCCATATTTCTCTTCTTGATTTCCTGATATGCAACATTTCCTGATATGTAGTTCCTGTACCATGTGGCTTTCCTGCTATCAGTACGAGCACCTAGTTCTCTTTTCCGTACTGACCGTGCTTACTTGGTTGGTTAGTTTCTTTTCATCACTAAGAATTGGGTCCAATTTACTTTAATGTATGTGTGGAGCAACCAAACTGACTTAAATTGTGGACTTATATCTTGCAGTAGCTTGATACATTCAACTTCCTAACAAAAGGAAGTAGATGCCTGTTTTTTTTTTGATTTGCTCGCTGCGGATTATAGGCATCCCGAATGTTTTAGGAGGCACCTCTTTATAGCCAAATATGGCTTATTTTTACGGGCAGCCTAATCTGGCCTTTGGTATAAAGAAGATGCCATCTTTATAGGACCGAAAACAGATGTTTTTGCAGTATCGTGCTTGTTGGAAAAAAGGAATGGATAAGCCATCTCAAATATGTAACTTCCTTTTCCTTATATGGTGCTGTTGGGTTTGTAATGGTTCTATATGGCAGGAAAGCCCTCAAATATCACTTTAGTATTTTGGTTCAGTGCATTATTCGAATCATTTGGAACATTGATGGTTTGATGATCTACTTCGCTTCGTGTCACACATCCCAATTGTTCCATGTGAAATGTATGTATGCTATATATTTGAACATTATGTATCGTACATAATATGATGCCACTTTGTGATCTTTAGGCGAGAAGTTTTCTGAAATTGTGGGGAGTCCCTACTACATGGCTCCTGAAGTGCTCAAGAGAAACTATGGACCTGAAATAGACATATGGAGTGCTGGTGTTATCTTATATATATTGTTATGCGGTGTTCCTCCATTTTGGGCTGGTAATTTCCCTTTTCTCTACTATAATCCTTTATCCTTTAGCTTGCTCTCGTGCAAATGATCTCACCAGGCTATATTGCAGAGACTGAACAAGGAGTTGCACAAGCTATCCTTCGTGGAAATATAGATTTTAAGAGAGAACCCTGGCCCCAGGTTTCTGATAATGCTAAAGATCTGGTTCGACAGATGCTTCAGCCTGATCCAAAAATCAGGCTAACGCAAAGCAAGTTCTTGGTAGTTGCACCTTCAGTATCCTCAAGTTTTAAATATGGCACATTATTATGCTACTTTCGATATCCTTAAGTTTATGAAACTTCATAGTCTGACTTAGTTCTTAACCCTTTAATGCTGTTTTAAATCTCAGCCTGTCCTCTCTCCTTTTTGTCTGCTGTATTTTGAGAGTTTTTTCTTATACGCAAGTATGTGGCAATTATATCCGAAAGTCATATTATGTAGTTTGTTTCGGCTATGTGATAAGTGTGTTGTCGCATTGGCTCTAATACTCAAATCAATTAAGGACCTACCAGTGGTAGTAGAAGTTATGTAGGATCCCGTTTGAATCCTTGTTCAAGTAGTTGGCTAGCAATACTACTATACTCTATGGCTGTATATTGTTTACTTCTGTAAACTGGTTGTCATACTGTGTAGTGCTGAAGCCGAATGTGAGAACATGTTAAGATTTGATGGATGAAGGCAATGAATGCTGAGAGTAAAATTAGGGCATTAAGTGTTTCTGTAAACTCGAGATACATCATTGAGGTTTGGCATGAAACACAGTGCTTCTGTAAGCAACACATGGTATCTAATATTTAAGCTACAGGCATTCTTTCTTACAATCTCGGGATGCACAAACTGAGTATCAAACTTTCTCGTGATATCCACCAGATAATGCACACATTTAATCGGCCATATGTTAATGGCTTTTCGTATTTTCTTAATTCTTTTTGAGATAGTATCATATTCATTGGGACTCTTCTTGATTTCTGTTATCGCAGAGCATACATGGCTTCAAAATGCCAAGAAAGCTCCAAATGTTCCTCTTGGAGACATTGTAAAGTCAAGGCTTAAACAGTTTTCAAGGATGAACAGATTCAAAAGAAGAGCTCTAAGGGTTTGTATCTCCTTTTCTCATGAATCTGGATTTTGTGTCCTTTGATATTAATAATTTTCTCAATTCTACATGGAAAAATGTCATACTTATGGAAATTATTTGACTAGGTTATTGCTGACCACTTGTCAGCTGAAGAAGTTGAGGATATAAAGGAAATGTTTAAGGTGATGGATACTGATAATGACGGTATAGTCTCATATGAAGAGTTGAAGAGTGGGATCGCAAAATTTGGTTCTCACCTTGCAGAATCTGAAGTACAAATGTTAATAGAAGCTGTAAGTAATGTAAACGAGTTTCCTTGGTTGTTAAAATGTTCAGTCAGATTAAGTGAGTTCCCTATTTTTTTATCACAGTCCCTACAGAATCACTTTATTTGTTTCTAAAATTTGTGTCTGATATATTGTAGTAATGTTTATCCAGCAACCAGTAATGCAGTAAAAGTACATTGACATTTTTTTTGTACAGATGGTGGAAGTATTGTAGACTCTGGTCCCTCTTGTTGAATTAGTTTGGTTCCTGGGAGTTGGGCCTTGATAAATATAATTAAGGGATACATGATATAGTGAAAAATTTCTCCCATTTCCAGTAACGACTTATCTATTCTACATTTATATTCAATTCACATGTTTATGATCGATAAGATCTAGGACCTTAACACTAGCATTTGTCTGAAGTTTCAATTTATACAGATCGAACATATGGAGAGCAGTGAACTTGCTAGTTATTTATCATTAGCCGTCATTTTTGTTAGTTGCTTAGGTCCATGAGAAGAGTTTACTTGTGTTGAGAATTAGGTAGTCCAAATTGCTTGAGTTGTTAATGTCCTGTAATATTTAGTGAGAAAAATTAGGTGGATAAAATCGCTTGATTTGTTGAAGGTTTTTAATATCTTGTCTTTGTGGTTGGAAATTAGGTGGATACAAATGGTAGAGGAGCACTAGATTATGGAGAATTTTTGGCCGTCTCACTTCATTTACAAAGGATGGCGAATGATGAGCATCTTCGGCGGGCCTTCCTGTTTTTCGATAAGGATGGTGATGGCTTTATTGAGCCCGGGGAGCTTCAGGAGGCCCTGGTCGAGGATGGGGCTGTTGATATCACGGAAGTGGTGAAGGACATATTGCAAGAAGTTGACACCGACAAGGTGGATGTTCATTGTATTTGTACCAAATGGAAGGTACAACCTTTCGGATAGTATTATCCTCTCATTACTAAACATCTGGTTTTGATTGTTTCTGCAGGATGGCAAAATTAGCTTCGAAGAGTTCGTAGCGATGATGAAAACCGGCACGGACTGGAGAAAGGCATCGCGGCATTATTCGAGAGGACGTTTCAATAGCCTTAGCATAAGGCTTATCAAGGATGGATCTGTAAAGCTGGGAAATGAGTGAAATTGCAGATGGTGCTCTTACTCCGGTCATGCAAGTCCGGCCATCGGGCCCACTAAGCAGAGACCCTCTTTCCTTCTCTAATGATTATTTTGGCGGAAATTTAGATAGGCTCCCCCCTGATTGGTTTACTCGTGTAAGTAGCTTCCCCGGTATCGCCGAGGAGCACGCACTGAATGGTGCACCAACCGTTGTGCGCTTGCCCCCTGCCTGATATCTCCTTTTGCTGTACCTGATGCTAAGTGTTGTACAATATTTTTTGTTTGCCTCAGATCCACTTTGTTGGCTTGATGGATTCGTGCGTACTGGTTAAGAGCTAGATATGCCTAGTAGCTCAGTGACAGTTAGTGCAGCTTCGCTTTCAACTATATACCGAAACAGCATACTGCCATGAGAAAAGAACAAGAGGCGCCATGTAGCTACAACTTGTGTACAGTTGTGTCATGTGTTACTCTATGTATGCCGTTATGGCATGTATGGCGTTCTATTTGCAGTCTTGTACTAGATTGTCTAAAGGGACGCTGTTGTGTTCCACTTGTCTGATACTGGAAGTTTCTACTAGTACTTGCCAAATCGGGATCAGGGTAATCTGCAGTTCGTCACAGTAGAAATCAGAGAAGTCCTTGTTTCGTGGACTTGCAGCAATCCGGTGTTTGTGGGTCTAAACATTGGTGCTTTTCGGGCCATTGATTCGGAAATCATTGGCCATGTGTGTGCCCCTATGTCCCTGGCTAATCATGCAATCTTTACACTTAAGCTCCAGCTACCACTGTTTTTAAGCGGAAAAGAA
Source organism: Poa pratensis (assembly GCA_947311845.1). Classification (NCBI taxonomy): domain Eukaryota; kingdom Viridiplantae; phylum Streptophyta; class Magnoliopsida; order Poales; family Poaceae; genus Poa; species Poa pratensis. Next base: position 35,381,931 of record CAMZMU010000059.1, on the reverse strand, counting down.
ATAAAGGGAAAGCGGCTTGTTTAACTTTTACTTTTGGCTTTGTCACTCCAAAACTAGTAAAGACGAGAGAGTGTCAAGAACGGGCTGGAGATGCAACAAGTGTTTGGTTTGATCTAACTCTGTCGTCTCTCTCAACGTAACCGCAATTTGGTCGAGCTTTAAAAATGTACCGAACTGTAATTAAGCCACGTGATTCCTGCCACGCTTTATCAGGTGGAGCTGAGTTTTCACTTTGCAGTGTAGATATAACATCCTGAAGTGAGTGCTCAAGTCACGCAAAGATGGTCAAGCAAATGTACAAAACCTTCACCCACTACATATATAGAAACAAAAGGCAGAGCTAGTATCACCAAACCTTGAACCGAAGATGAAGTGCTTGCTGGGAGCCTGGAACGGGCTTTCTTCTCTAAATCGCTTTACATCATCAATTAAGATACTCCTGCTCGCTGTGACAGATCATCATTAAACATACTGTACAAAATAACACAAATGCAAACCTTCTCTTTGTACCAACTTTGAGCTCTTTGTACCAACTTTGAGCTCTTCCTGAGGACGCGCCCGTGGCGCGTTGGTTGGCTGCAGTGGCCTCACCGCCCGCCCGAGTTCGACTCCCCCCCAGGAGCGAATTTCCGGCGTCTCACCCGTGCGGCACTGTTCACGTGAACAGTGTTCACTGTGAACAGTGTTGCGCTGAGCCAATTCCACCGCGGTTCGACACTGGTATTGTGGTGTGCCCACCACCGCAGGGTTTCCCGGAAGATCTAGGCTCGCGGAAGGTTCATAGTCTTAGTATAGTCTGGTTAGGTCTAGCTTGCGCACGGGTAGCGTGTGTGTGGTGTTGTGTGTGTGTGGAGTGCGTTGTGCGTGAGTTCAGATACTACAGATGTACTAAGTCTTGGAAATCTCAAAAAAAAAAAAAAAACTTTGAGCTCTTCCTTTTCACTCCGTAGTCCATCTCAACTACCGTGATAACTCCAGTACGACGTCGTTTTTACATGATGGTACACCCAACCAGGCGAGATAAAACAAATCTGTCATGTTTTTTTTTTCCAGATGGTAAACATGTGCGACTGCGACATGATCCCCTGCAGTCAGTGCCCCGTTTTGACCTCACCAGCAGTCTAACCTTTTCTCTCTCTCAAAAAGGCAATGCCTGGCCCGTAACTCTCATCTACCAAACTGAAATATCGAGCAATTATGCAGTTCGATGAACCCAGCTGCACGATTGCACGGCCGCTCGCCTGGAATGTGTACGATCGCCGGCCGGCGGGGCCTGTACGCGAGCGCCATTATGCTCGGCTGCTTGCTAAAGCCGGAGCAGGTGCGGTTCGAACGGTAGGGTCGCGGCTCGGGAAAGGCGCCACGGCAGATCTGGAGTAGATCCGTCCGCCGTGTCCGTCACGATCGATCGACCGAGCGCAGAGAATCCCCACAGCGGAGCAGCGACTGACAATAATGACGGCTCTCCACAGCGGATCGATCGCGGCAAGGCAACCCTGACCAGACCAACTACCCCGTCTCGCTCTCGCCCGGCGACAGCGACCTCCGGGCCGACGCCGACATCGACACGCTGGCCGTGTCTGTGTGCCGTGTGCGGGGCGCGTGTTGTTGGGGTTGGATCCCGTGCGGTTGCTGCTTCTCCGCTTTTGCTAGTGCTCCGCTCTCGCTCTCGTCTCGTACGGCTGCCTGCCCACTCACTTCAAATGGTGACGGCGCCGCGGCGGAGGCACGCTGGGCTCGCGTGACTGACGGAGTGAGTGAGTTTGATGGCTATGTCGACGGGGCCTGGCGCTGAGGGGGTCGTCGGCGGCGGCGTCATGGGGTTCCACGCCGGCGCCGGGCGCGGCTTCGCGCTCCGGGAAGGCGTCCTGGCGGCGCGCTCTGCCGCTGATTGGAGGGGCGGCGACGAATCCACCGACTCCGACGGCCCCCGGCTCCCGCCACTGCGGCTGGGCGCCTCCTACGCCGATTCCGGGCGCGCGGCGCTCGCGAGCCCCCTGGCTCCAGCTCCTCCTCCTCCGACGCCTTCCTCAGCATGAGCTCCACGCCCTCAGGTACCGCGTGCTTCCCCAATTCGTCGAATACTCCTCGGTTCGCGCCGTCGCGCGGCCACCCTCCCGAGAGCGTGGCAACTGCTGCTGCTGTAAATCTCGATCTCCGCGCGTGACTGAGTCACGCGTTCGTCAACTGTGTGTGTGTATGTGCTTTTGCTCGAATTCTGATCCGAGTTTTGTCGGTCTGGTTGTTTTCGCGTGGAGATCAGGGCTGCAGAATCCGTACGGGGTGTGGTCGCCGCACCGCGCGCCGTCGGAGGCGTCCTCCTCGGAGATGGAGTTCCGCTCGGCGCGGGAGTACGACACCGCCGACCTCTTCTTCGGCGAGAATTGGCTCTTCGACGACCACCTGTTCCACCGAGCCGGAGAGTGATAAGAGCGGCGACGGCGATGAGGAGGACAAGTTCATTGTTGGCCCGACGCCGGCTCGCGGCACAGCGAAACGTGCGACGACAGCAGACGGCGGCAGGCACGTAGCAAGGGCAATGCGGACTCTGGAGGGTGCACAGAGGTGTATACGTCACCGCCCTGCGGTTGCTGCCATGGGGAAAGGGGGAAGAATGGTCAGGAGTCCGTGAGTGATTCTTGGTCTGCTGTGTACGGGAGGTATCAGATCATGGATGACCTGACGGAGGTGCTGGATGAGTGCGGCGCAGACGCGCTTCAGTTCAGGCGCAATTTGGATGGCGATGCCGCGCTCAAGGTGGCCCATTGTGGATTCCAGGAGTGGACATGATGACCTGGAGTTTGATCTGAGTGCGCTGGAGAAGGAGCTTCAGATGCTCAGTCCGTACTTGGTTGAAGACGCAGATGCTTTAACAGTAAGTACTTCTGGCCTCTTTCATGTTCTTCAGGATCATTTGTCGTGTTTAGCAGAATTCTTTAACAAGCTCAGAAGGATTCACTTTATGACTTTGTAATTGCTTGTTTTTTGAAGAGATTCAGACTATTATTTGTACTAGCTCCTGACTGTCGCAATTCTAGAACATTGGTATATGCTTGAGTTATGAACCGTAACAAACTTGAATTATGATATACTGCTGATGTAGTTTTTCTGGCTGATCCGGATTTGCATGCCTTGTAATTCCAAAGTTCACTATTCGCACATGAAGTCAAATATTTTTGTTTTGCTTGTGGACTAGGTGGTTCCATACTGACTATACTTATCTCTGTCAGACCGTAGGTTTGACCATGACTTCAGAGTAAATGATGAACTAGATATTGATATTCTAACAGATGAGAAAACTGTTGATGACAAAGAATTTCTAAAGAATAGTTACAGTGTGCATCCTTTTCCTGAGATTGGTAATCCTGAAGATGTTTATGAGATGGAGGACTTCGGGTCAGCAGATACAAATGTTCAAAATACTACTACTCATAAAATTGACGAAGGTCCAAAATCGATATTGATCTTGCAAGCTCCATTTTTCATCAAGAATATGATGAATTTGATCTGAGAATTTTCCACCGGAAGAACAGGTTCACTATCCAATACCATTTCTATTTATTTCTGCTGCCTAATAGTTATTTAAATATACTCATATGATAGGCTTCTCCCGCAGGACTGGTTTTGAAGAAACCAAAGAATTCCCTATTGTGGTAGATTCAGTTGTTGCCGGAAGATATCGCATCACTGAATATCTTGGTTCAGCTGCATTCAGCAGGGTTGTTCAGGCTCGTGATCTTTGCACGGGAATGGATGTCTGCCTTAAAATAATAAAAAACGACAAGGATTTCTTTGATCAGAGCTTGGATGAGATAAAGCTCCTTAAGTTTGTAAATAAACATGATCCGGAAGATGCACATCATGTATTGCGCCTATATGATTTTTTCTATTATCAGGTATTGATATGGATATATATTCAGTTATACCATTGATATTCTTTTACACCATACCTTACAATTGAAGAGTCAACTTTATTTAAGAAAAGAAAAAAATATTATATTCACTCCAAGTCTTAAGGTTTATTTGTTACATCAGCTGTTCTTTTGTATGATTCGGTTATTGGCCTGTTAAGTATTGGTTCCAGCATTTTTTCATTTTTGATGTCGGATAATGCTGACAGCTGAAACAATCAACAGGAACATCTTTTCATTGTCACTGAATTACTACGGGCAAATCTATACGAATTTCAGAAGTATAACCAGGAGTCCAGTGATGAGGTCTACTTCTCATTGCCTAGAATACAGGTATCTGACTGTAATTTTCTTTTTCCTGAGAGTATCTCCATCTATTCTGCAACCAAAAGCAATCTTTGTAAACTTCTGTATATTATGATTGTATAATTATGTCATCACTTAAAATTAATGGCACCGTATCAAATCATTCACAGCTGACCTTTTACTAAGCTTTAAAGGAAGATACATTTGTGTTTTCGCCCTTCTGTTCCATTTTTCTCTCTGAGTGATAGTTTGGGAAGTCTGGAATATATTATTGAAGCATAATAGTTTATTTACTGAAAATGTTTTCAGGCTATAGCTCGACAGTGCTTAGAAGCTTTGGTGTTTTTGCATCATTTAAATATAGTTCACTGTGACCTCAAACCAGAGAATATCCTTATGAAGAGCTACAGCAGATGTGAAATCAAGGTTATTGATCTGGGAAGCAGTTGCTTCTTAACAGACAACTTAAGCCTATATGTTCAATCACGTTCTTACCGTGCTCCTGAGATCATTCTGGGTCTTCCGTATGACCAGAAGATTGACATTTGGTCTCTTGGCTGCATCTTCGCTGAGCTGTACAGTGGTGAAGTAAGTTCACATATTGACTTAAATCTCCTTTGTTTGGTTTACATGACATACTCAAGGCACATCAACACTTTATCTACAATAACACCTTTTAATCCTATCACAATCGAAGATACACTAGAGTTTATCTACGACCAAATGAATATTTTTCTGATTTTAAACTTATATCCCTGTAATCTCTGGCAGTTAAGGTTCTGGTCGGGGTTGGTGTTTGTGATTGTTTAACCACTCACTTCATCCCAAGATGACTGTAACATACCTGAATTCTATAGCTTCTTCCGCCCTTTACATGTTGAGTAAGACCTCCTTTTTTATCTTAAGGATGTTAATACGAAACTGTGCAGAAACTAGGAGTGAACTCAAAAGCCTATGACTATATTTCTGCAAAATACTACTCCCTACATACCAAAAATATAAGATGTTTTAGGTATTTCAGTAGGACTACATACGACGCGTACTGGTGTGTAGATTAACTTATTTTAGTACGCGTACCAAAAATATCTAAACCATCTTATATATATATATATATTTATTTATTTTGCGAATAAACCATCTTATATTTTGGTACGGAGGGAGTACAATCTAAGCAAAGAAGGATCTTCTAGTAACATTGCATATACAACAGAACCATCTATTGATCTAGTATGAGTTGAAGATAATGTGTCTCAAAACTTTTGTTTAAAACACTTGAAAAATAATATCAGACGATTAGTGCACCCTCAGAGTGGTCTGAGAAGCTAATGTGAGGCCTGGTACAGGTAGAATTACATCTGTCTGTATCAAATAGCCATGTTCTTCTGTTTCTCAAAGAAGTAGAACTCCTTGTTACTGAGGACGCTGGTTTCATGTCACAGGTGCTCTTTCCTAATGAATCAGTGGCAACCATTCTTGCTCGGATAATTGGAATAATTGGCCCAATTGACAGCAAGATGCTTGCATTGGGACAGGAGACTCAGAAGTACTTTACCGAAGAGTATGACCTTTTCCACAAGAACGAGGTACATGCTCTTTGTTAATTCATTCAGTTTATGCCGGTCTCTTCAAACATCATAAGTTCCACCAGGAGCATTTTTAAGTGTATTTAAGAAAACCACTATTATTTTGGTACTTTCTTATCCAAACTTTGTTTGGCGGCGATGTGCATGACCTGAGATCACTAATTTAGTTTGCAGGCACACTTTAGTTGAAGCAAAATTATGTGCTGTTTTTCATTTTAGTAGGATGTCGGCATGTCATGTGGAAAAACTAGTCTTGGTTCTGTCTTCGGGACCTCTTTTTGTCCCACATGCTTGGCAGGGTGAATTCCACAGACATTATTGTTCACAAGTACGATGCCATAGAAGGTTATTTACAGTGCAGCTTTTATTCTAAATTTTGTCGTGCCGTATACCTAAAGGAAATTGTTATGCCGTGTACAAAATCTTAGTTGTGAAGAAATCAAAGTCAACAACTGGAATGCTTTACATAAGTAATATTACCAATAACAAAATATGAGTTAGAAGAACTGTTGCCTTCTGTTACCCGAGGACTTACGTCATGGTGTTTTAGTAGTTGCCGGAGGTGTTCTTTGCAGTTGGTCTCATGGCATACCCTGTTGGTCTTTACTTCTTTGGATTTAGCTCCCTCCTCAGGTGCATCATCGAGTATACCAATTAGGTGGACACCATCCTTGCACATAATCTTGAGAAACAAACTTGTTTGTCATCACTGTAAACATCTTTGGCACAAGGATTTCGGTTGTTCTCTAGCACTTTCACTGGTATCATCACCACGCAAGCGTTATCTACAACATTTAATTTATTTTCCAACTTCATTTCTCTTTCTATTCTAGGAGACAGATCAGCTGGAGTATTTGGTACCAGAGAAATCCTCCTTGCGGCGCCACTTGCGATGCTCCGACTCCAAGTTTGTTGATTTTCTGTCCTGCCTTCTGCAAATTAACCCCAAAAAGAGACCGACAGCCAGGGAAGTGTTGCGGCATCGATGGTTTTCACACACATATCGTTGAGCTGCCAACCAAGACCATCTTCATACGCAGGGACATTTTCAAAGTTCCTCAGCTCATGAAACGACACATTTTTCTTCTTTTGCAGCTGGATTTTGTCCTTTTTTTTCAGGCAACCCGTGGCCTGTTTTCCGAGGTGAATACATACCTGCTCATGCATGTAGATATGAGAAAAGGTTCCTATCTGTACAGCTGGCGTTTACTCTGATGGATCTTTCTTAAATACTACTCTGATGTACTTCTAATTCACAGTATAGCAAATCAAGTTTGGTTTAAGCTGTCCAAAGTTTATCTTTAGCACTTGGGGCTTGCTTGGATGGATGTATGTCCTTGCAGAGTTTTAATATTCAGTTCAAATGTGAACTAAATATTGAAGCTTCAAAAAAACAAGATCCAGCATCCAATACTGTTTAACTTAGTTTACCCAATTCATCAAAAAAGTGACCCAATGGTTGAGTTCAAGTTTCAAACTCTGCAGATCTTTAACCCCTCAAACATGTAAACAGTCATTAAGAGTATATGAACTGTCAACGACGAAAGAAGTGCTATAAAACAACAAATAAGGTCCATGTCTGCCTAACCTAAATTACATTTTGTTCTTCTCTTTGGGCATTCAACAAGGGCTCGTATGGAAGTACTTGAATGAATGTACTATGTACAAGTATACTCCTAAGAAGAGCAGCTAGCCCTTGAGCTTTCACCTAATAATCCAGCTCAGTTGCTGCAAGACTTACATTGCTTGATCAACTTGTGGGATCCCTTATTTTTTTTAGCCACGTGGACACGAAGTTCATGCAGTACCGGACTAACATTCTTTTGCATTTAATGGTGCTTGAGAAATGGAAGTATCACTTCCATAATCTAGAATGTTGGGAGCATAATTGGACAATAATACTGAAAACCTTTAATCTGACATTCACTAATTCTTGCTCTCTATGGTGAAAACCTTTAACTTGAGCTGCTCCTCGAGTACTAGTTCTTGCTCTCTATAGTGAAAACCTTTAATCTGGCATCCACTCATTGAAGGCGTGAATGGTGATAGTTATTTTCTCTTCGTTCTTGAAGACATTGCCTTGATTTTGGTCGAACCTCCTGTTCTAAAGTGAAAAATTATGGTCTGACCTACAGGAGTTTGGATTTGGCAATGGTAACGCTCCCCGAGAGCTCCGTGTCCATTTTTCGAGGAGTTGCTGGGTTGTTGCCCATGGAGGTTACTGCAGCTGAAGGTTGATGTTGTGTGTCGTTCCTCTATGGAATGAAATGGTTATAATGTTGTTTTTGTTTACTTAAGTTTTATAACAATTTTGATGTTGGTTGCATGATATATTATTATCCGTTATCGAACTCTTCTTGCCTCTTAGTATCAAACAATTGATCATTGCACTTTATGTAGATGGGTGGCTTTTCAGCTGATGCATTTCATCTTTCGTACACATCCATATATAATAGGACATACGTACCTATCTCCGCATTATTTTATGATGATGGTTGAGATCTTTTCACTTAATTTGTCAACTACTTGTAGCTGAAACACAGGGTCACGGTCAGAATTCAGTACGTACCTAGCTTGCCTCCCTCTCACCTTTTCCGTTGCCATATATATACTCCCCTTTTCCGGCCGATGACCTGGGTAGAGGGTAGAGCAAAACAACACAACACAGATAGAAGAAGATTACGTAGAAACAATGAAACATACTACAAAAGATTAACATGGGACGATGCCAAAGAAGAATGATTCTATCAGGTTGTGTAACTGCGAGCTGGTTCAATTTAAGATGGGTCTGTGAGACATTAGGATTGCAAATACTGCAGAGTGTGAGCGAGGCACTGTTTTGCTCTGACATGTGGGACTAGTAAATGAATTAGAGGCAGAGTGCTTCCGAGAATGTTGGAGGAACCCAGCTCCTCGCAATCCCCCAAGAGACATACCACATAATGAAACTTGCAGGATCATCCGGAGTAATAACGATCCGGGGCGAGGGTTTACTGGGCGAAGGTCGGAGCCGAACTGTCCTCCCAACGTCGTCACCACCCTCACGGGGAGGAAGCATGCAGAGCTGCCGCCACCAGATGCAGACCCGTCATCAGGCCAACATACCAGGCTCGACCTCGCAGTCCGACCGCAGGAACGAAGCATAGCAGTTCCTCTGCGCGAGGAAGAACCCGACCGTACTGTGCTACAAATCTGGGGCCTGAGGTCGAGGCGACTTTATAAGCCTACTAGTTATATTTCGCGTGCCGTCACGGCACGCCCTGTGTTTTTTTTTTGGAGGAAATAAATGTTCCGGAAAATATTTGTTCCCTGTTTTTTTTTTTAATATATGATGTTCATTATGTTGGTTCAAATATTATTGTGAATCACAGTTTGAAAGTTTTTTATTTCGTGCTATTGTTGGAATATTTATTTCAAACTAATTAGGAACGTATTAGAAATTTGAATTCGGAAGGATAAATTTAAATTGATGTGAAGGCGAGAAATGAACCTTCATGTATATTTTAAAAGGTTTGAGATTTGTAATAATTTGGAAAGGGTTTGAAAGTTTTTTTTTTTAACAATTTTTTTGAAGTTGGGTCGAATTTGTTTGGAGCTGTATTTGAGAAGGTTTATAAGTTTCTGAAAATAGGAGAAAGGACAGGAGGAAAAAAAAGGAATGGGCCGGAGGTGCCGCACAGGAAGCAACCCAGCCCATCTAGCAGGCCAACTTCTCAGCCCAGGCCCGTGATGACGTCACGATGACGTCATCTATGGGCGAGCTCTGCCGCGGCGGCGTCGAGCACGCCAGCGTCGCGGCACGGCGTTCTGGGACGCGAGTGGGCGCGCGGGCAGCGCGCGTGGCCGCGGGGTGGCCGCTAGGGGCGGCGCCGCCCGTTTTGCGTCGTCGGAGCGGCGCCGGCGGCGCGTGGAAATGGCGGCGGGCAGCTCGCGCGGCGGCGTCGATTGCGGCGCCTGTGGGGCATCCCGGCAGCTGTTCGTCGGCGAGGAGGAAGGGCAGACGACGGCGAACCCCGCCGTGGTCGTCGATCTGAGAGGGGAGCAGCGCTCCGGCGGTGGAGCGCGTCGGCGGCTGCGGCGACCCGCGGCGTCGCGGGAGAGAAGGGGGAGAGGGTGCCTTCTGTGTTGTTTTGCATAAACATCCTTCAGCTTTTGTCATTTCACGGAAAGGCCCTTCCACACGTAAATTTAAGGGCCGTGGTGTTATTTCTCGGCCGCGAGGGTTTTTTTGCGAATCGCCGGTGGTTGTGTGGCTGACATGTGGGCCCACCCTGTACTGTAGGAAATCTACAGTAGCTACAGTAACACGGGGTGCGGAGAGGGCGCCGTTTCCTTCGTCTTTCATATAGTTAGTAATGTTAATGCAAGTTTGTTAGCACGTGGCCATAGGGGAAAAAAATATGCTAGCCTAATTACACGCATGTATGAGCTCCAAATCATTAAATTTAGATACAACCCAAAGATCCAATGCATTGGACTAATGGTTTCTTAAGTTTTTATTACTATAACATGATAACGTGCTAAGAGACAACGCATTGGCACATGCCTCACTTTCCCGCGGGATAACGCCAATGTATTTGCTGATGACCGACTTAACATTGATCCAAGAGCGAGGCTAGTGAAATAGAAGCTGGGAAAGTTCTCTCATGAACAACAGGACTTCGTCAAGAAGCAAGTTAAAGCTCTACTAGATGAAGCGCATATCGAAAAACTGGAGTACTCCAACCTGGTGATTTCTACAAAGGAATGTGGGGGCTCCGTATGTGTGTGGATTTCAAAAGCCTTAACTAGGCCTGTACCAAGGACTCCTTCCCGCTTCCTCGCATAGATCAGATTATTGATTCCACAGCTAGAAGTGAGCTCATCCCGCCCCGCGTCCAGCGTGCTGGCACTCCACGCGTCTCTTCTTCCTCTCCCCAATCGCTCTTTCCTCTCCCGCGTGCCGTCGCCCACCGAGCTTCCGTGCCGCGCCGTCGCCACCATGCCTCCGCGTCGCAGGAGCCTGTCCAGCTACCGCGGCGTTCGCGCGCGGCCGAGCAGCGTGTTCTACGCGGACATCCGCTCCGGCGACGAGCGGATATCCCTCGGGACATTCGAGACGGCGCATGAGGCCGCCCGCGCCTACGACGCGGCGGCGTGGCGCCTCGGCCGGCCCCGACGTTAGATGAACTTCACCAACATCCGAACCACGCAGCAGGCGTAGGAGATGGCGGCGCCGCCGCGCCTCGTCACCGCCGAAGAGCGGAGCGCCCACCGCCGGACCCAGGCCCGCCTCCTCGTCGCGGACAGAGACGCGCAGATGGTGGCAGATTGGCGGGCGCGCCACCCGAAAGAAGCCGCCGCCGAGGAGGAGTTTTGGGCTACGCACGAGGCGGAGCAAGAGGAGCGGAGGTTGGAGCGAGCGGAGCTCCGGGCCCGGAGGCGGGCGCGGAAGGCCCAGGCGGAGGCGCAGCACGACAACACCACCTAGGCCGAGGAAGACCCCGGGTGGGGGCACCTGTTCAGCGAGATCTCCGACACCTCCGACGACTCCGACTTCGACTCCGACTTCGACTATTAGTTAAGTGAACTTGTCAACGAACGCGTGTCTGTTCTATCGTATGAATAAAATTTTATTTTCAGTCCTTTTTTATCTTCTTTTCGTCTTGCAAATACAACAAACTTGTTTGCCGCGCGCTATTTTAGCACGTCCCAAAAAGCGGAGACTCCGCGCGCTAAAAAATAGCGCGTCCCAAAAAGCAGTTCGCCGCGCCGACGCGGTAAACCGCTATTTCGGCGCTGCAAACCAGTTTTAGCGCGCCGCGGTTTACGGTGCCTGTTGGAGATGTATTTCCGAGTTCCTCCTTTTTATGGAGTACGTCTCGTTGGAGGGGTGTGAGTTTCAAACTCAAATGCCACAAATGGTCTCACCCTATTCTCCGATGAACCTTGCCCAAAAGCTCGGTTCACCTTCCACTATCGGAATCCTTCAAGGCGGAATCCGGAGCCCTTACAACAACTTGAGGCACAACCCACAAAAGGATTGGGGGCTCCCAAGCAACACAAACTATCTAGGGTCCAACGACCCAAGAGTAACAAGCTCACGAACTTTCACTTTCCACGAATCCTCATGGAGAGCACAAACCGATGCAAAAATGCAATGGCAAGAGCACAAGTGCTCAAATCCTTCACTCTCAAATCCCACCAAATGCAACTAATGCTTATGGGGAGAAGAGAGGAAGAACAAAGAAGAACTCAACAAATGAAACTCCAAGATCAAGATCTACTAGGTTCCCCTCACTTAGAGGAGGAATGGAGGAAATGTAGATCTAGATCTCCTCTTTCTTTTCCCTCAAAGATATGCAAGGATCATGGGAGGAACTGAGAGAGGGCAAGCTTTCCAAGGTCAACAATGGAGGTGAGAGAAGGGGAAAATCATGCTTGGAAGAGCTGGAGGCATTGGGGAAGAAGGGGGGCCTTTTTATAAATCCCTAGAAAAAGAGCCATTGCAGGAAATTTACACCGGAGACTCCGGCCAGGGGAGACCGGAGACGCCGGCCAACCTGGAGACTCCGGGGACATTCCGGGCAGGTTTCGGACCAGGGACCAGCAGCTGTCCACGATTGGGACGAAAAAGGAAGCACGCAGTTCGGAGACTCCGGTCAGGAAAAATCTGCAGCAACACCAAACATGGAAACAAAGATATCTTGAGCATACCAACTCTGTTTTCGATATTCTTGGGCTCGTTGGAATCACAACAACGAGCTTTACAAGATCATGCAGAGAAACATCATTGTTCAACAAGGAAGGATAAAACTAAATGTAGAAAGGTAAAGCCTCTCTATAAAAGACGAAAACGCAACAAGTTTTCCATACGGAATCTGTTTTCGAAGAACTAGAGCTTGGTATGGAGATGAACACAAGCTCTAAATTCTCACATGGATAAAAGCCAAATAAGAACCAAGAAAGATGATGATGCCAAGTATGCAAAGGTTTGAGCTCTCCACAAAAAGCGATCAAGTTACTCACTTGAGAGTCCCTCTTGATAGTACGGCGTCTATCCTATAACCCGATTTCCCACTAACACCATGAGACCGGTAAAATAGAAACCCTATCAAGATCATACCTTTTCCTTGAGCATTTCACTTGAGTTAGATGCTGACGATCTTGACTCCCTCAAGTTGGAACACATTTCTTGATTGTGCTTGATAGCACATGCTTGATGAAGACTTCTCCAAATACTCCCCCATACTCCATTGTGAGAGAGCCTTGCTAAGCTCCGTCTTCATGAATCTATTTGCACTTTATCTTCTTCTCTTAGTATATATGATGGCTTAGAGATAAACATGAATGTTCACTCAATCTTCTTTTCCAAGCCACACTTGCAATAAGCTCAACTCTAGATGACCATTCTTCATATAAATCCTTGGATGGAACCTTGGTCATCATATACGCTTCTAGAGTCCAACACATGAACTCCAACCTTTTTCCATGGACAAGATCTATAAGGATATCTCAATGCAAATATTAGTCCATAGGGATTGTCATTAATTACCAAAACCACACATGAGGGCACATGCACTTTCACTTATATCCAATGAATTTATAATACTATAATTATCAAATGCAATATATCATATGTATTTTCCATTTAAATTCTCATACTATTCATTTATATATTCGTCTTCCATATAGCAAAATATAATACAATATATCCCGGTCGCAACGAGCGAGGTGTTCTTCTAGTACACTTTATTATATAACATTGTGTACCACCCCGGCCCATCCCCGGGCCGGGCCTGTCACCCCTGGCAGCACTCTAGGATCTCTAGACTGGCCTCACACATCAACACTGATCTTTTCTACGCACTTTGTCCTCACTCGTGCGCACCCGGGAGGTACTTTCTATTCCGTTACCATCCTCCAATTGCTCCGGGCCAAGATGAGCTTCCGTAAAAAAAAGTTGCAACTTGTTCATATGGGTATCCTATCAATCTATTAAGCCCTAGGCTAGGATCCCACATCCTTCCCCCCTTAGAAGACTGACGCCCTCGTCGGTCAACCACCAGTCCAGGAACTTCCCCTCTTGGCACCCGTCTGTGCATCCAGTGTTGGCACATGTCCACATGTCCGCGCCCTGACCCGCACACGCCCGAGTTACCGCGAGGGTCGGCTCTGATGCCAAATGTAACACCCTGGGCCATCCCCGGGCCGGGCCTATCACCCCTGACAGCTCTCTAGGATCACTAGACTGGCCCCACAAATCAACACTGGTCTTTTCTACGCACTTTGTCCTCACTCGTGCGCATCCGAGAAGTACTTCCCGGTCGGTCACCCATCCTCAAATTGCCTAGGGCTTAATATGATTGATAGGATACTCATATCAACAAGTGAGATCATGGCCTAGGGCTTAATAGGATTGATAGGATACTTATATCAACAAGTTGCAACTTCTTTTTCGAAAGCTCGTCTGAAAATAACTTTGAGGTTAAGCGTGTTTGGCCCGGAGCGATTTAAGGATGGGTGACCGACTGGGAAGTCTTTCCCAGGTGTGCACGAGTGAGGACAAAGTGTTCAGAAAAGACTATCGCAGGCCCCGGGTGGGCCGGGTTATTACATTTGGTATCAGAACTGACCCTCGCGGTAACTCGGGCATGTGCGTGTCAGGGCGCGGACATGTGGACATGTGCTAGCTCTGGACGCATAAACAGGTGCCAAAAGGGGAAGTTCCTAGATTGGGGGTGACCGATGAGGGCGTCGGTCTTCTAAGGGGGAAGGATGTGAGATCCTGGCTTAGAGATTAATAGGATTGATAGGATACCCATATCAACAAGTTGCAACTTCTTTTCTGGAATCTCATCTGAAAAGAACTCTGAGGTTAAGCGTGCTTGGCCCGGAGCGATTTAACGATGGGTGACCGACTAGGAAGTTTTTCCCGGGTGCGCACGAGTGAGGACAGAAAAGACTATTGTTAATCTATGGAGGCCAGTCTAGAGATCGTAGAGAGCTTCCAGAGGTGACAGGCCTGACCCGGGGTGGGCGGGGGTGTTACACATTGTGCAGCAGAAAAACATTTATGTTGTGTTTGACCAAAGGCTACTTTAAATATAGGATTTAGAAGGATCTTAACCGGAAATAACTGGAATACTTGGTTGCACTTAGTTCAAATGTTGATGATGGTACATTTAACCAATGATCTGAACACTTTTGTGTGGAAGCTCACTACATATAGCTCCTTTTTGGTGAAATCTATGTATGTTGATACGATGAATGGACACATTGTTTTTCTGCATGATTATACTTGAAAACTAACGGTACAGATGAAGATTAGATTATGATTGTGGTTCCTATACAAAAGATAATTCTTACTAAATATAATCTTCCAAAACGCAATTGCGGTGGGTGTAAGAAATGTGTGTTTCTTGCATATCCTTTCGCTTGTATTTTTTGGAGACTTGTGTGTTTCACTTTATATTCCTCCCTCTCTAACGTTTATGTTCGGCACTTGGTTAAATGAGATTAACAAAGTAACAAAAGGTATTTGTGTTGGTGTGGGCATCACGGAATTGTATAAACTACATTGTCTTTAACAAGATTGGAAATTCTCATTTTTTACAGATTATTAATATGGCTACACATTGGATCGACACATGGTCCTTCCTTCTGCCGGAGACGCAGTGAGTGCATGCAACTGTCTGTAGATGGTTGCTCAGGCTATTTTCAATATGGGTGGCTAGCGGCATAATAGAAGATTACATTATGCATGTGACTTATATGTTTATCTTATTCTGCTGGTTGATCTTTATTTACACGCTTTGTGACCCATGATATGTAAACTCTAAATTGTAAAACTATGTAATGAAGTAGTTGTGTGCATCGTTCTTTTAAAACAAAAATGTGTAATACCTCTGTATTTATTTATGATGAGATTTTTTCTTAATTTATCAGCTACATGTAGCTAAATCACATGGCCGCGGTCAGGATTAAATATCTACCCACCTTGCTTTGCTCCCCTCCATCTCGCCCTTCCCACTGTTATATATACTCTCCCTTATGTGGTGGAAGAAGTGGGTAAAGTTGTAGAGCAAAGTAACACACCACAGATAGTGATGACTGCTTAAAAAAACATACTACATATGATTACATGTAATGCCATATAAGAGAAAGATTCCATCATGTTTTTTGTAGAGCGAGTGTGTGATTCTATTGTCAGCTTAAGATGGGTTTGTGAGGCATTAGGAATGGAAAAGCTGCGAAAACTTCCGCTCCCACAGTCCTATTGGTGTCCATTCAAAGCACAGATTTTGTCTTTTTTACACAGACCATAGAAAGTGTTATTTCCTTCCAAAATTTTGCACAAATGTTGAAAACTTGCATATGTTTGTGACCAAAAAAATTCAGATTTTTTTTGGGAATGTTTTCGTATTTCTTTAATTTTGAAAACGATGACATGAGCATATGCACCCGGGAGCCAAAGTGGTTTTCCGTCAGTCTAGTGTCTATATTTGGTACTTACAGCTTGTTTGAATAGGGTATGAATTTTATATTTACTTGAAATCTGAACAAACTACTGAAGCACCAAAGAACAAAATCCCGCACCCAATACTCGAGTCACTGCACCTCATTCACCAAAAAGTAAATCCAACGGTTGAGTTCAAGTTTCAATAGGCTTGGGCTTCGTTTGCCATGTTACCGATTATTAGCCGCGGTGGACTGGACTGAAGTCGGAAAAAAATAACTGAACTTAACTACTCTAGCATACAGATGAAGGATTACAGACATTTGATGTGAGGTCTGCCACAAAGTAAAAAAAATACTCCATCATGTAAAACCCGAACAAGAAGTAGCTTCAGCAAGGAGAAAGTATCCGGTGGAAACCAACTTTTAGTGGAAACCGGTGAAAACCATGAAAAACATGTTTAAAAATTCGAAAAAATTCTCTCAAAAAATGCATTAGGTTGAGAAGGTTGAGTTCTATATACATGGAAATTTGCAAGTTGAAACTCAAAACGGTTTAGCAGCTACGAAAATGACAAATTTGGCCATGAATAGTACTTCAGGAATGAATAGTAACATTTACTACTATTCATATAGCTGGATTTGTCATTTTTATAGCTCCTAAACAATCGTGAGTTTCACCTTGCAAATTCTCATGTCTATAGAACTCAATCTTCTCAACATAATGAATTCTTGTTGGGATTTTTAAGAACTTCTAAACATGTTTTTTGTGGTTTTCACCGGTTTTCACTGAAACTTGGTTTCCATGGGATACTTTCTCTTCAACAAGCGGCTAAGGTTGACGAACGTGTATGGAGGTGCTAGGTAACCACTGATGTGGAGCCTTGACCAAACTACACGGTCTTTACTCCGTCATACAGAGAAAACCTTCAGTCCGATTACCTGAACTTTAATGACAAAAAAAGTGCTATACAACAATAAATTAATGTTCATGAAGTAAAAAAAAGGTATGTCAAAACCTACATTACATTTTTCCTCTTCTATGTGGGCATGGTTAATCCATTTGAACAATGGCTCGTATGGAAGGAGCTAAATGCATATAAATGTACAAGTATACTCCCGAGAAGAGCAGCACGCCTTCGAGTTTTCACCTAATCATCCAATTCAGTTGTTGCGAAAGTTAAGTTGCTTAATCGATATGTTGGCTCCCATTTCTCTGGAACCACTCTGGCATATGAAATGCATCATACAGTGCTGGTCTAACATCCTTTTGAAGAGAAAGGTGCTTGAGAAGCGGAAAGATCACTCCCATAAGCTAAAATTTCAGGACTATAACTGGTTGAATAACACTGGAAATTCAAAGCGTAGAACCAAAGAATGCTCTTATGTATAGTACCATTTTACCTGATTATCCATGGGTTGTCCAGCTGAAAATGTAAGGCAAGGTATCCCATTCAATGGCTGTAGTAGGAAACTATAAGGATTGTTATCGACAATTACAATTCTACGGAAATCTTTTTACAAGTAAGAAAGATCGTTTAGGGCTTGTTTGGTTTGCTAAATTTTGAAGGGGATTGACAGGGATTGAGGTGGATTAAATCTCATTCAAGTCAGAAGGCCCCCTAATTCTCTCCAATCCAGTTGGGGAAGGGATTAACCGAACAAGCCCTTACTGGTCTATGTATTCTCTAAAATTGAGATGCCCACGTTAGAAAACTTAAGTTGCTCAACTAATGCAGCAGAAATCTTAATTTCATAAATAGAAACATGAACAAACTACAATCAAAAACATATACAAGTCGACGGGAACATCAGCACAAACCGGCTTCTATATATGTTGATATGATGAAGGGACACATTGTTTTTCTGTGTAAATATATTCAAACTAAAGGTACCACTGAAGATTAAGATCTTTATGTGTTTTATGTGGTTCCTATAAAAAAGTAATTCTTACTAAATATAATCTCACAAAACGCAATTGGAGTGGGCATAAGAAATCTGTGTTTCATGACTCGAAGGATTCTATTCATTTTCTCAGAAAAAAAAGATTCTATTCACCATCTTTCAGTTGCATGTGCTCTTGCTCGTCTTATTCAGAGATTTTTGTATTTTACTTTTAATATTCCTCCCCATCCAATATAACGAATATGTCCGGAGATTGGTTAAATGAGATGGACAACTCAATGAAATCTCATATTCGTACAGTGATTTGTTCGTTGGTTTGGGCATTATGAAACTGTAGAAACGACATTGTCTTTAACAAGATTGGAAATGCTCAATTTTTAGAGGTTATTAATATCACTACAACATTGGATCGACACATGATCCTTCCTTCCGCCGGAGGCGCAGCGGGCGCATATGGATTATGTAGGCAGCCGTTTGCGGATGGTTGCTCGGGGTGGGCGGCATAGTAGAAAATTACATTATGCATATGCGCTTTATGACCCATTCGATGATTGTATGGATTCTGGATGCAGACGGTTGTTGGCTGAATTTTATTTACATGCTTTGTGACCCATTTGATGTTAAATCTGAGCTGTGGAACTATGTAATAAAATGAATGTATATCTATTGATGCAGAGGCCGGTGCGTCGTTCCCCTTTTCAAAAAAAAGTAACTACCTCTACATTTTTCTATGATGAGATCTTTTCTCTTAACTAGTGGAATTTGGTGCGGCGACACGCCGCACCCGTTGTAATTCGAAAAATGTTGAAATCCGTTGGAATTTTTCGTCTAGAGTATGTCTAAATACTTAGTGAATTAAAATGTTCAAATATGCTTGTATTTCGACATAATTTTTTAATTTAACTCCATAGTTAAATAATGCATGATATGAGCATTTGTTAATTGTAACTCCGTAGTTAGATAAAGTTCATTCAGATTGTATCCAAATATTCACCAAATTGGAATGTTCAAATATGTTTGCATTATGCCATAAGTAGTTAGCATATATTTTTGTGAACATGTTGATATATTTTAGAGTATATCCAATTTTTTAAATCTGTCGGAATTTTTCGTTTAGGGTATGTCAAAATATTTAGTGAATTAAAATGTTTGAATATGCTTGTATTTGGATATTAATTTTTAATTTAACTCCATAGTTAGAGAATGCATGATGTGAGCATTTATTAATTTTAATTCCGTAGTTAGATAGTAAAGTTCATTTTGATTGTGTCTAAATGTTCACCAAACTGGAATGTTCAAATACGTTTGCATTATGCCATAAGTAGTTAGCATATATTTTTGTGAACATGTTGATATATTTTAGAGTATCTCCAATTTTTTTTTTGCAAATTGAAATGTTCAAATATTTTCTATTTTTCAGTAATATTTAATTTAAATCCATAATGAGTGGGAACGCACATTTATTGAATTGAATTCCATATTTAGAGAAAGTTCATCCAGATTACATCTAAATATTTATCAAATTGAAATGTTCAATTTAAGTCCACAATTAGAGGAAGTGCTTTTGTTTTTTATCCAAATATTCACCAATTCAAAATATTTAAACATGTTCGATGTATATTTATTGAATTGAATTCCATATTTGAAGAAAGATCATCTAGATTATATCCAAATATTTACCAAATTGAAATATTCAATTTCGCCCGTGGTGTTAATTTTGCTGCGTAATTTGAAGTGTATTTTATGACGATGCGTAAAGTGTTATTTCTAAAATATGGTCATATACATAAAGTTTATATATAAGTAGTAAGATATATATATACACATACGGAATTAAAATACCAATCGTTAACTTTCACGGTCTATGGTAACATAATTGGTATTATAGATAAAATATTCGGTTTCTGCCAACTGAAAGATAGTGCATGAATTGAACATAAGTAGATAGAATCCATTTTTTTCTAAATATTTTGGTATATTGAACACATTTTTATGAATCACGGATCAGAAGTTATTGAATTTGCAAAATTGGACAAATTTGTGAAATTGTTAGGAAAGTTTAAAATTATGACAACCTGGACCCACTGTCAGAGTTTTAATAATTATCGAAATCATTTTTTCAAAATATTAAAAGTCTGGCAAGTGGGCTCCTGATGACGTCAGCTATTGATATCAGCAATGGCCACGATGGTTATGTCGACCACCGCCTCGCCTGTTGTATCGGTATGTGACGTAGTTTTGTAAAATGAGTTATTAACTGAGATTGTAGGTATATAATTTGGTTCATGAAAACTTTGTACATGACAGGTTGGTAATAAAAATGCTACTCTGGGCTAGATCTAAAAGATAAATTTCTAGATCCAAATACCCGGATTCAAAAAAATTAAATCTGTCAGAGTATTTTTTTTTCCCCACAGACTAAAATATAACAAATTTGAAGATTGGAGAAAAATATATTTATGTTCGTTAAAACAAAAAGGTTAAAACATGAAAATTGTATGGAAGGATGATACACGTCTACTTGTGAAAGGGAAATTTAAACGGATGACTGAATGCGACGAATTTGACAAAATTCGTCAAATGTTTTTGCGAGTTTGGATCCAAAATTAAGGAGTTAGATTCGACCAATCTCGAAACCGATCACGAGAATGGAATCTACTTGTCGACGCGCATATATTTCATGTGTATATTATCGCGAAAGAAAAAAAAAGTTACTGTAGAAGTGCGGGTACTGTAGCACTCTACAGTGCGCGTGACGTGGGCAGTGAGACCGGAGGGCTAAGTGGGTCGGCTTATTATCGCGAAAGAAAAAAAAAGGTACTGTAGAGTGCTACAGTACACGGTGCACTGTAGAAAGTGCGGGTACTGTAGCACTCTACAGTGCCCCCGTGACGTGGTGCAGCGAGTGGAGGCCTTAAGGGGTTGTCTATGATAACATAATTGGTATTATAGATAAAATATTCGGTTTCTGCCAACTGAAAGATAGTGCATGAATTGAACATAAGTAGATAGAATCCATTTTTTTCTAAATATTTTGGTATATTGAACACATTTTTATGAATCACGGATCAGAAGTTATTGAATTTGCAAAATTGGACAAATTTGTGAAATTGTTAGGAAAGTTTAAAATTATGACAACCTGGACCCACTGTCAGAGTTTTAATAATTATCGAAATCATTTTTTCAAAATATTAAAAGTCTGGCAAGTGGGCTCCTGATGACGTCAGCTATTGATATCAGCAATGGCCACGATGGTTATGTCGACCACCGCCGCGCCTGTTGTATCGGTATGTGACGTAGTTTTGTAAAATGAGTTATTAACTGAGATTGTAGGTATATAATTTGGTTCATGAAAACTTTGTACATGACAGGTTGGTAATAAAAATGCTACTCTGGGCTAGATCTAAAAGATAAATTTCTAGATCCAAATACCCGGATTCAAAAAAATTAAATCTGTCAGAGTATTTTTTTTCCCCACAGACTAAAATATAACAAATTTGAAGATTGGAGAAAAATATATTTATGTTCGTTAAAACAAAAAGGTTAAAACATGAAAATTGTATGGAAGGATGATACACGTCTACTTGTGAAAGGGAAATTTAAACGGATGACTGAATGCGACGAATTTGACAAAATTCGTCAAATGTTTTTGCGAGTTTGGATCCAAAATTAAGGAGTTAGATTCGACCAATCTCGAAACCGATCACGAGAATGGAATCTACTTGTCGACGCGCATATATTTCATGTGTATATTATCGCGAAAGAAAAAAAAAGTTACTGTAGAAGTGCGGGTACTGTAGCACTCTACAGTGCGCGTGACGTGGGCAGTGAGACCGGAGGGCTAAGTGGGTCGGCTTATTATCGCGAAAGAAAAAAAAGGTACTGTAGAGTGCTACAGTACACGGTGCACTGTAGAAAGTGCGGGTACTGTAGCACTCTACAGTGCCCCCGTGACGTGGTGCAGCGAGTGGAGGCCTTAAGGGGTTGTCTATGATAACATAATTGGTATTATAGATAAAATATTCGGTTTCTGCCAACTGAAAGATAGTGCATGAATTGAACATAAGTAGATAGAATCCATTTTTTTCTAAATATTTTGGTATATTGAACACATTTTTATGAATCACGGATCAGAAGTTATTGAATTTGCAAAATTGGACAAATTTGTGAAATTGTTAGGAAAGTTTAAAATTATGACAACCTGGACCCACTGTCAGAGTTTTAATAATTATCGAAATCATTTTTTCAAAATATTAAAAGTCTGGCAAGTGGGCTCCTGATGACGTCAGCTATTGATATCAGCAATGGCCACGATGGTTATGTCGACCACCGCCGCGCCTGTTGTATCGGTATGTGACGTAGTTTTGTAAAATGAGTTATTAACTGAGATTGTAGGTATATAATTTGGTTCATGAAAACTTTGTACATGACAGGTTGGTAATAAAAATGCTACTCTGGGCTAGATCTAAAAGATAAATTTCTAGATCCAAATACCCGGATTCAAAAAAATTAAATCTGTCAGAGTATTTTTTTTCCCCACAGACTAAAATATAACAAATTTGAAGATTGGAGAAAAATATATTTATGTTCGTTAAAACAAAAAGGTTAAAACATGAAAATTGTATGGAAGGATGATACACGTCTACTTGTGAAAGGGAAATTTAAACGGATGACTGAATGCGACGAATTTGACAAAATTCGTCAAATGTTTTTGCGAGTTTGGATCCAAAATTAAGGAGTTAGATTCGACCAATCTCGAAACCGATCACGAGAATGGAATCTACTTGTCGACGCGCATATATTTCATGTGTATATTATCGCGAAAGAAAAAAAAAGTTACTGTAGAAGTGCGGGTACTGTAGCACTCTACAGTGCGCGTGACGTGGGCAGTGAGACCGGAGGGCTAAGTGGGTCGGCTTATTATCGCGAAAGAAAAAAAAGGTACTGTAGAGTGCTACAGTACACGGTGCACTGTAGAAAGTGCGGGTACTGTAGCACTCTACAGTGCCCCCGTGACGTGGTGCAGCGAGTGGAGGCCTTAAGGGGTTGTCTATGATAACATAATTGGTATTATAGATAAAATATTCGGTTTCTGCCAACTGAAAGATAGTGCATGAATTGAACATAAGTAGATAGAATCCATTTTTTTCTAAATATTTTGGTATATTGAACACATTTTTATGAATCACGGATCAGAAGTTATTGAATTTGCAAAATTGGACAAATTTGTGAAATTGTTAGGAAAGTTTAAAATTATGACAACCTGGACCCACTGTCAGAGTTTTAATAATTATCGAAATTATTTTTTCAAAATATTAAAAGGCTGGCAAGTGGGCTCCTGATGACGTCAGCTATTGATATCAGCAATGGCCACGATGGTTATGTCGACCACCGCCGCGCCTGTTGTATCGGTATGTGACGTAGTTTTGTAAAATGAGTTATTTACTGAGATGTAGGTATGTAATTTGGTTCATGAAAACTTTGTACATGACAGGTAGGTAATAAAAATGCTACTCTAGGCTAGATCTAAAAGATAAATTTCTGGATCCAAATACCCGGATTCAAAAAAATTAAATCTGTCAGACTATGTTTGTTTTTTTTCCTACAGACTAAAATATAACAAATTTGAAGATTGGAGAAAAATATATTTATGCCCGTTAAAACATGAAAATTGTTCGGAAGGATGATACTCGTCTACTTGTGAAAGGGAAATTTAAATGGATGACTGAATGCGACGAATTTGACAAAATTCGTAAAATGTTTTTGCGAGTTTGGATCCAAAATTAAGGAGTTAGATTCGACCAATCTCGAAACCGATCACGGAAATGGAATCTACTTGTGGGCGCGCATATATTTCATGTGTATATTATCACGAAAAAAAAACAGTACTGTAGAAGTGCGGGTACTGTAGCACTCTACAGTGCCCGTGACTTGGGCAGTGAGACCGGAGGGCTAAGTGGGTCGGCTTATTATCGCGAAAAGGGAAAAAGTACGGTAGAGTGCTACAGTACATGGTACATTGTAGAAAGTGTGGGTACTGTAGCACTCTACATCGCCCCGTGACGTGGTGCAGCGAGTGGAGGTTTCTTAAGGGGTCATATTTTATATAGGTAGGATTTATCAGCTACCTGTAGCCGGTCAGGAGTAAATATCTACCCACCTTTCTCCCCTCCGTCTCGCCCTTCCCGTTGCTATATATGCTCCACTTTCCGGTGGAATACATGGGTAGAGCTGTGGCGCAAAATAACACACCGTGGATAGAGATGACTGCTTAGAAAATCCCAAAGAAGAGAAAAATTCCATCATGTTTCATAATTGAGAGCGTGTGTGTGTGATATCGTTGTCAACTTAAGATGGGTACACTCGGAAGGGAGTGGAGAGGGGGTACCCACGACGCCCTCCAAGGAGGAATGGTGACGCCCGCGAGCGCCACCGCGCCGGTGCTGAGCATGTCAGCAAGGATTTCTCCCGGGCACCTATCACACTACCCAACCGATCCTGACCAAGAAGCCCCGGGAGCGCCGCCAGACCCAAGCCGAAAGCCTTAGTCCAGCTCGTGCGCGCACGGTCAGGAATGGCGCATCAGCAGTAGAGCGACGAGCACGTCGGGTGCGGGCCCACCGAGCTCGGGCCCAGATGGGCCCACAAAGCAGCCACCAGACCTAGGCCTGCCTGGCCCTGGTCCGGCCCGCACGCTCGCGGCCACGCCGCCGCCAGACCTAGGCCCGCCTGGCCCTGCTCTGGCCGCCGGCATGGGGCTGATTTGTGGTGATGAAGGCCAGAGTGGCGGACACAAGGGACAATAAATCAGCCATGGGCAGGTGTTTAGTGCAATAAACTTGCCTAATCCCAGAGGATGGCAAGTAATCATTGTGTGGCCTTTCGATTTTCTTCAAACCAGAGAATACTCTCTCTGTTTTTTTAAGACCACTATGCATTTCGAGGCAAAACTTTGGCTAATTCGATAAAAAAAATGAGTTATATGTCCCCAAAATTATATCACTGAATCATATTTGAAAGATGTTTTCATCAATATATTTTTAATGCATATAACTTATATTTTATTCATTAAAGTATTAATCAAAGTTTTTCTAGGAGGCTTCCCTGAAAATTGTAACTCCAACGCTTGTAATTAATGCAGGTTTAAGACCCTTGTCCTTCCCCATGTTCAGAAGAAAAAAAAAGACAGAGATCAATGGCCACATAAGGGGCTCTTTGAATTGCAGGATTTTTAAAACGTACGAATAGGAAAAACAAAATATTGAGATGCCATACACTTCAATTTCTATAGGATTTCAAAACACACAAATTTTGTAAACGATGCCTTTAGATGGTGCATAGGAAACAAACACATGAACTTTGCAAGAATGAGGAGAGAGTAGATAGAGATAGAGTGTGAGTGCCGTGGACTTTGCAAAGGAAAAATAAAATGAGGTTTGAGCTCATGTTGAGATTCCTATGGAATAGGAGGCATAGAAATGGATTCATTAGAAATTTGGTGGGCTCAATCCTATAATTCAAAGACATTCCACAGGAAAAATTCCTGTGGATTAGAATCCTCCAAAATTAATATGGAATTCCTTCAATCCAAAGAGGCCCAACCCTTGGGGAATCCATGGTTTTCTCACGCATATCCTTGAGCTACCAATCGAAAGCATTCTTCACACAATCACAGACGGGAGATTTTCAGTGTTCCCTAGTGAAACGATATCTCCCTTCTTGCAACTGGATTTTCTCTCTGTAGCTTTTATTTTCACGCAATCCATGGCCTGCCTATTCATGCGAGAAGGTACCTTTTTTTTACAGGTAGCGTTTGCTCTTATGGTATCTCTACTATATAATATCGTTAAAGGTGATGGTCGGCGGCGGTATGTCAAATATAACAAAAATAACACGCGAAGCCCACTAATCGTGATCGGACTGGCTTCATCTATCTTTGTAACGTATGCCCCTAGGAGTCCGTGAACGAATCAAACATATGATGGGACCGGCCGGCGTACGCGATCGAGTAGAACATGTGCGACAGAAAAATAAACCGAGTACCTGGCCAAGCTTTGTTCGCGTGCACGTTCTGCATCGAGGGAAGCTACCGTTTTTATTTTTCTTCTATCGATCTCTACTATATAATATCGTTAAAGGTGATGGTCGGCGGCGGTATGTCAAATATAACAAAAATAACACGCGAAGCCCACTAATCGTGATCGGACTGGCTTCATCTATCTTTGTAACGTATGCCCCTAGGAGTCCGTGAACGAATCAAACATATGATGGGACCGGCCGGCGTACGCGATCGAGTAGAACATGTGCGACAGAAAAATAAACCGAGTACCTGGCCAAGCTTTGTTCGCGTGCACGTTCTGCATCGAGGGAAGCTACCGTTTTTATTTTTCTTCTATCGATTAGCCAAACTTGGGTCCTGGAAATTCCTTGCTCAACGGATCGATCGATACAATTTGAAAAAAAAAAATCGATCCTTAAAAGCTACTCCTAGCTGACAAGCCCGCGCATTTTTTTTCCATCGATCAACAAAATTTGGCTGGGCTAGCTAGCTCTTGCCTCTAACCAAATCCAGCCAAACATAAGACTAAGCACGCAAGCTGGATTCTTGGCTAATTTGAAGCTGATTTAAGAAAACTAAATAACTTCAACAGATTCTCCTTCATGACAATGTTCTTATAGCCAAAGATGAAGAGGATCTTTGAGGAGTTTTTCATTGTTCGTTCCCACATCAATCAAGACTGGAAAGATCCTCGGGATTTAATAACAACATATTTCCTGGAAAGGTAACGTTAGCCCGTAAACCACATGCAACCAGCAAATAATCCACTCTCAAGATACAAATCAATGGAGAAAGAAAATTATTAAAATTTCTAAATGACCTATAACACTTGGATTCAATCGGCTTAAAGATTTACAAATATAAATTTATGTCTATCTCTATCTCTACTATATAATACAGCCTAACGACATGGTACGCGTACGTCCTGGTCATTGTTCAAATTAGTCCCTGAGAAATAGGGAAATCAACCCGCACTCCAATTGTTAAGTTAAGGTTCGATGTCCACTTTTGCAATTTAGTCCCGTATCCCCTTCCTACTGCGGCAGCGCACGACGGAGGACTGGAGGAGTACCAGGCAAAGAGGACCAGGCGCTGCGAACCTACCCGGGCCGGGCTGCCGTTTCCAGGAGCTCCGCCTCGCCGTCCTCATCCTCATACTTGAAGGAGCCGAGCCAGGACGCACGGAATCGATCAAATCGTATTCAGCTTCTTCACCTCCGGCCGAGCGTTGTTGCCGTCGTTCACCAGGCTACATCCCTTGTTATGCACTTGCGGTGGTTGCCGGCCATGCGCTCACCCCAGCGGGCGTTCGCCGGGCATGTGCGCATAGCAAGCCTGAAATCCTCCTTGTTCTCCCGTTCAAAGCTGACTTAATTGATGCCGTCATGTTTTGAATTGTCAGGCGCCTGTCCTTCTAGATTTGAGTTGTTTGTGTTCAAGCCTGTTATAGAACTGACGATGGGGATTTACTTCACTGGGCAAGTGAGAATTGGAGGCCCTTCGTGCTCCACTGCCGATGTAGTCCAGCTGAAAAAAAAAACTGAATGCAACCCAGGCCGAACGAAGAATAATTGATTTTTGTGTGCTCTGTATTTCTGTTTAGATCGATTTCTTGGAATAACAGTGAACCAAATCAGACTATGCCAAAACTGCAGTGTTTATTCCCTATATTCATGTCTCTTGAGATGGTTTGGCTTGGCCATATTCAGCTGGCTCAAACGGTTGGACAAAACGGTAGAGAGGGTTAAGAAAGTACTCTTTCTATTTTCTGTTTTCAGAGTAAAAAAACTAATTTCTTGGAAATTCAAACCTCACACAAATTTTTATGAAATTTTTCAAAGGATCAATCCAACGCTATCCAATATTTCTAGCATTTCAAAATCCAGTTTTAGATTGAAAAGGAGATTTTTAATGTGGTGTAACCAAAAACACTAACTGAAAGTCCCAATAAAATGACCTTTGTCATATCAAATAATAGTGTCAACTACACTGGATCCCTATTCCCTAATCGCCATGGTAAGCAACATCAAAGTTAACTTATCTTGCTTCCAATTTAGTCAACTTTGCATTGCCTCAGTTTGTTCGCTTTTAATTCTTGTCATAAATTTATTTTGTGTCTTCAAACTTTAATTGCCCCCAAATATGTATTTTGATTGAGTCTCTAATTTGTTATATTTGATGCACTTCAATAAGACATTGTAGTAATACAATAACGTGTCACACCCATGTTACCTCACACAACATAAAACAAAATATTTAAATATGGAAAGAATTAGAAATTAAGGCAGCTCCACCATACCCAGATTAAATGATCTTAGTCTTAATTAGCATAAAATAGTATATATGGGAAATCTTAATCTTAATTAGCACAAAATAGTATACGGGTAAAATTTAAGAAATTATCTTTTTTCAACTATTAATCCTTCATATAGAATATATAGATCGGATCGGTGACACCAGGCGAGATGAGAAAACCCTTTTACGAGGTTGCGGCGGTGCACCTAGGAAAACTGAGGACCAATTCGGCAAAACCTCATAATCGAAAAAAATACAATCACGAGGAAACTGAAGACCGGCACGGCGAATAATCCCGATCGAAAATAATTCAGTGGTATGTTCGATCACGTTACCCTTAGCTGATAGCTGTTGGGTCTGTGAAACATAATATTACGAACCTTATAAAAAAATTGTTACCCGTTGCAACGCACGGGTATTTAGCTATTTGATTTAATATGGCAACCGTAGCAACGCACGGGTTTTGTGCTAGTCCTGATATATATAGCAAATCAAGTTTTGTTTAATCGGTCTAGGGTGTATATTTAGTACTTACGGCTTGTTTAAATAGGGTATGGGTTTTGATATTTAGTTGAATTTCGAACTAACTACTTGAAGCCCCAAAAGGCAAAATCCTGCACCCAACTCACTGCACCACATTCATCGAAAAGTAAACCCACGGTTGAGTTCAAGTTTCTATAGGCTCAAGCTTCGTTTGCCATGTTACCGATTATTTGCCGCGGTGTTGCTAAGCTCCTGAAAAACTCGCCAGAAGTCGGACAAAATAACTGAACTCAACCACTCCAGCATACTCCATGAAGTATAATTTACTCCACCACGAAGGATTACAGACATTTATTGTGAGATCCGCCACAAATATACTCCACCATGTGAAATTTGAACAAGAGGCATTGTAGTTTCCGCAAGCGATTAAGGTTGACAAATGTGTATGGAGGTGTTAGCCTGCTAGGTAACCACTGATGTAGAACCTCGACCGAACTTCACAGATCTTTACTCCCTCACACAGACAAAACCTTCAGTCAGATTAACCCAACCATCAACAACAACAATGCTATACAACAGATAAATTAAGGTTCATGACATTAAAAATGTGTCAAAGCCTACATTACATTTTTATCTTCTCTCTGGGCACAGTTACCCCATTTGAACAATGGCTCGTATGGAAGGACCTAAATGAATATAAATGTACAAGTATATAGTCCCAAGAAGAGCAGCTCGTCTTTCAGCTTTCACCTAATCATCCAATTCAGTTGCTGCAGAACTTAAGTTGCCTGATCAATATGTGGAATCCCATGTCTTTGAAACCACTCTGGCATATGAAATGTATCATACAGTGCCGGTCTAACATCCTTTTGAAGAGAAAGGTGCTTGAGAAGCGGAAAGATCACTCTCATAAGCTAAAATTTGAGGAACATAACTGGTTTAGTAACACTGGAAATTTTAAGTTCAGAACCAAAAAATGATCTTATCTACAGTACCACCTTACCTGATCATCCACGGGTTGTCCAGCTGAAAACGTAAGGCATGGTATCCCATTCAGTGGCTGTAGTAGGAAACTATATGGATTGTTATCGACAAGTACAATTCTACGGAAATCTTTGGACAAACAAGAAAGATCCTTTACATGGTCTCTGTACTCCCTGAAATTGAGACCATGCCAGCTTTAGAAAACTGAAGCGGCTCAACTAATGCAGCAGAAAGCTTAATTTCATAAACAGAAACATGAACAGACTACAATCAACAACATATACAAGTCTACGGGAACATCAGCACAAACCGGCTTCCCATATAAGATCATGCATGTTTTGTTGGCAAGCAGTCCGGCAAAAATGTGCCTCAATAGATCTGGTTTCAGTCCATTATGGAGGTTTCATTCAATTATATTGAAACAATACATGGTTTCAATCTTGGATATGCACAATTGCACAAACTGGTGTTGTACCTCAAATTTGCACACCATAATAATAAAGATGGATTGAAAGTAGTAGTTGGCAAAATAAAAAGAAATATGAAAAAAACCATGAGCATGAATGGAGTGTCACCACGTTATAATGTAGCACATGTACGTATTTAATTTCATACTTGCCAAAGGCCACCCACTAAAATCAGCCATAGTTGCATTTCACTATTTCAGCGAGTAAGACGATTATCCGGTACAAAAAAATATAGTCAGGAACAAAGAGTCCATTATTTACAGCGTATAGAGATGTTAATAACAACTTACGTATTAACAGTTGATGGTCTATAGAGACGGTGACAGAACCTGTTGTGAGCATCTATCCTGTCAACCAAAGGCTTTGCATATCCTGGGGAAAGCAAACATCAGTTATATGCAGTGAAATCATCTGGGATCTTGATGGACATCAATATGAATATTCGGGAAGACATACCTTCCATGCCAGCGGTGAAGAGTATAAGATCGGCGAATTCACTAGTTTGCTGCAAAAACTCATGCAGACCAGGACGCTCAAACACAGTTACATGATTCACCCTCTGTCTGCCTTCGGCATCCTTTAGACCAAGAAAGACAAAACCCCATAAGCACCTTCCTACAAAGTGAGAACGAAACTAAAACAGTATAAATATGATAGGAAAAAGCGCAAATATGGTCGCCTGCTTGCCTTCTCAGATGATATGCACTCCATGTCAAAGCAATGCAGCCCTGCTTCGATCGCCTGGGTGCGCACGGCAGCAGCAAGGCTCGACGACTCATATGCACAGACCAATGTCTCATCCAAGTCCAGCACTACCTGGAGATGCACCCCCAAAATACTTTACAGATTATGCAGGTAGCAAGGAAGCTCACTGAAGAAAACTTGATAACTAAAACATGAAATTAAGCAGACATTTATAGTCTAGCCTACCATTCCGTTTGAGATAGGCAGAGTGCTAATCTGTTGTTAAACATGCCTGATACTAAATCATACCACCATTTCACCTCAAAATTAACCTTGCTAAACATTCCTGCCTGCACACAGCAATCAAGCTCTAGAACCACGCCCAATTTAGCTGCAGCTAACCACTAACCCCCTAAACACAACCAGCAACCACACAGGTGATCCCTACCATATGCAAACTCCCAGAGCCAAGGGTCCGTACCGTAGCCGTTCAGACGGCGGAGACAGGGGCGGCAGCGGACGCAACTCGTCAGCGGGGGCCTGGGAGGGGAGCCGCGCGAAGGCCACCGCGGGGGCGGCGGAGAGGAGGGGGTGCCGGACGCCGAGGAGCTTGAGGACCTTCGCGCATGAGGAGGGCGCGCCGCGGATGACCCGGAGAAGGACCTGCAGGAGGAAGCCGAGCCACCCCACCACCGCCTGCCACGCCGCCTGCCCCCCGTGCTGCGCCGCCGCCGCCGCGGATGGCGTGTAGACCTCCGCCGCCGCCGCCATGTCCGCGGTCGCGGAGAAGGGGCTACGAGACCGCGCAGGGGTGGAGGCGGAGAAGCCAACTGGAGGAAGCAATCATACGGCGCGGCGGTCGTCGCCTCGTCGGGCGTGGTTCGTGGAGGCGGCTTCTGAATTTTGTGACAGCCAAGGCCCAAGGTAACCGAGCTCGGCTGGCGTTCAGCAGAAATTTCATTTTTATTTTTCAGAAAAATACAAACATCCGATCCTTAGTAGTACTATCTAAATACCTAGTTCAAATTTTCTTCCAATTTTGTACAAAAAATTGTATTTTCTGAAGCAAATATACCAGGATGACATGGGGCACACGCACACTTGCATCCCTGCATCTGCATGACACCGAGTCGATAAAGTGAGCAAGATATGCGACACGCTATCATGTTCTTTTATATTGGAAGACTCAGTTTGTGCTTGCTTCATCTCAAAAGAAAAGTTCACGGTTGCTAAATTGATGTGCTTAACTTGTTTTAGTCTGCTGTAAAAAATAGCGATAAGAAATACTCAAGCACTAGTCAAAATAGGAAATGATAAAACAGGAAAAGCACAAATGATAAAATAGGAAAAGCTGCTAGACAACCAAATTATCAAAATCGACTGTACTAGTCAAAATTAAAAGAAACCGAATTAAACAGTTCTGGTTGAGCAACTTCCAGCACGACAAAAGCCAAATTCTCTTTAATACTCTGTTTTTTCTCTCATATGTACTCACTCCGTTTCAAATTAGATGACTTCAATTTGTACAAAAGTTGATGTATCTAGACATATTACAAGTCTAGGTACATCCACTTTTGTATAAATGAAAGTCATCTAATATAGAACGGAGGGAGTACTTGATGAATAAAATTATCTCGCCCGTATCTTTTATTTCATAAAGGTTTTCTTTAATACTAACACTATTATCATATAAGGAGCGGTCGCAAGTCGCATCACTGTGGGCCATTTCTTTTTTAAAACTAATTGCAGGGAGAATGACACACAAACCAAGCCAAGACACGGAGGAAAACAACATGTGCCGTATCTAGATGGGCATTCGTGATGGAGATTCGTGTCCTTCGGCATAAGTTTGAGCAATCAGTGCATGTATTGCCAAGTTGCCAACAGAGGCTGAACAAATAGCTCGCGCTAACGGGTTTTACTCTTTTTTTTTTCCGGACACGCCAAGTATAATACATGAACTTGCACATGAATCCGGCCCCACACCACATATATTGCCACATCACATGATGGACATATTCACGACGTGCCCTTTGAGCAAGTCACTATTGTTCTTGTCGAAAAAAATAGTCACTATTGTTCTCCTCCATTGTAAAAGGATCGTCCTTCGATAAAAATGAAAACTCGTTTTAATAAAGAGACCCAGAGCCGGCTCTGGCCCTAGGCAACCCTGTGCGGCGCACAAGGGCCCATGGTTGAGGGGGGGGGGGGGGGGGGGGGCATCTTTACATATGTGCTGCTATTGGGGAAAAATAAAATTTAAAAGTTAAGGGCCCAGGTGCCCAGCAGGCAGCAGCCCAGGAAGACGAAAAGGCTAGGCATGTACGTAGTAGGCTACAGGCAATCGATCGATCAATCGATCCATCTGTTGGATGTTCTCGTATGTTCGTGTTCTTGCTGGCCGTTTTCCGCCTAGAGAGAAAATGTTTGGATCGCCCAGACGGCCAGGCCACCAAGCGCAAGCGCAGAAGTCGGAAGCGCCCTGCCCAGCTGCAGCTCCTCCCTGTCCCTGATCGGCGATCGTCCTCCTCCATACAGGTACGTGCAATGCCCTTCTCTGCTCCTGACCTCCGCTGGCGTACATATTGGATATTGCCCTAATTATTTGTTTTGATGGTTATTACAATTTTAGGTGTTAAAATGGCTAAACTTAAGTTGCTATAAATATGTATTTTCTCGCAGCTAGTACTAATAACGTTGAAAATCAAAGGAAAGAATCTGCATCCATCCAGAAATGCCCGAAGAAGTTTTTTTGTGAAACACTTAAACATTATTTTTTAGATGGAT
Source organism: Poa pratensis (assembly GCA_947311845.1). Lineage (NCBI taxonomy): Eukaryota > Viridiplantae > Streptophyta > Magnoliopsida > Poales > Poaceae > Poa > Poa pratensis. The sequence continues at coordinate 35,348,030 of CAMZMU010000059.1, read as the reverse complement.
GGACGCATTGAAATCTGGTTCTTATTTGAGGTACTCAAATTAGAAGGAACTATTATTTGTTATATTTTGCAACCTTTTTTAGACTTTCTGTCGTAATATGACATTGTTTAATCAGTTATATCAATTATTTATAGACGTCTCGAAAAAAAAGTGTGGTTGGATTAACATTTTACGCCATATGGCTACATTTATATTAACTATAGGGGCCAATTTTTCAACCTTGCACAAGGGCCCGTAAAATATAGAGCCGGCCCTGATGAGACCCAAAGTCAAATTCAAGAATTGATGTCTGGTGGACATAGAGAATACTCCCATTCTTCTAACTGTCGGACGATGTGTTGGGTTCTCAATTTGCGTTTTTACCTAACTGAACATTTATTTATTTGAGATCGCTTGAGACTAGCGCCATGACTAGTTCTATATACATCCTGCGAATTCGTCATTTGCCTATACTTTTGTTAAAATCATGATCTCTAATTTCAAGCAAAACAATTCAAAGAACGTAGACACGTGCATATGTGCACACTTATATAATCTACTAAACCATTACTAGTAGCCGTGCACGTGCAACGCACGTATTCAAAATATTAATGTCATTTCTAGTTTAGTGAATTTTTTGTTACCACAACAATAATTTCATGACTAAAACGTGTATTGATGTGCGAACAACCTAAAATACAGACACTTGCATCATTTAAAATTAACAAAGCACATAATAATGGTTACTATTTGCATAGATATTACAATTCAACATAAAAAGACCACATGATGACGTGCATGATTACAATTTTTAATATATTCAATAAAAACACTTGTGCAAAAATCTTAATACTCTCATAAAAATATTTAAAATCATCATAACAGACTTTTTTCAACTACAAACCTACAAAAATACTCCCCACGTAAGGAAAAAAGAGTCGGACACGCCCACCACTCCACTCTCAATCTCTCTCTTACAAAAATACGATGGAAACCCATGGAACACGCATACCGCCGCTTGCCACTCCCCCACTCTCAGCTTCCTCTCTCTATCAAGCTCCGAATCCACGTGCCCACGCCTCTGCCCCCATCCTCTTCATCTTGACCGCCGGCAGGACTCTCCTCGCTCTCCCCTGCCTCCCCAAGGTCCAACTCGATCTCATCAACCACCCCACCGTTGACGCGAGGACACTCGAGCTCAGCAATGCTCGCGGGCTTCTCCGCACCTTCTCACCAGCCCGATGGGGCACTCGAGCTCGGCAATGCTCGCGGGCATCCTGGATCCGTGTCCGGCCCGCCCTTGTGGACACGGAAGAAATGCAGCCAACACCTGCTCTGCCTCCGTCCACCACTGCCCACCTGCCGCCTACCGCGTCCACCCCTGGCCCGCCCCTCCTTCGTCCCCAGGCCCTGCCGCGACCTGCCGCCAGCACCGGCTGCGCCTCCAATTCATGGCTATAGAAGACCACACAGAGCTGCTGCTTCTAAATCGCTAAGCTGGACCCGTCCAGGTCCAAGGCAGATGAGAAGCAACGGAAGGTGATTGCACTACACTTTATTTTTGTATCCATGGCCGTACTTAGAAATCGTGTGGCAATACAAAATTCGAGATGAGCTTGACTTTTGGGGTGTTAGTTACATCATCTTAGCAATCAAGTAATTCCCAATGTAAGAGAAGCTTACTGTCATTTGAATTATCACTTAAGCTACATGTAAACATGAATTTTTGTTCAGAATGTATTAGTAGCAAGAAGCTTACTGTAACATCTTGTCAATTTTGTTAGCATATTACCAGCATCCACGTATATATTTGGATCCAGTATCTCGGTAGTAGCTGTTTTAAGACCATTGAATCCCTATATTCCCTGGAGTACAGTGCATAGCCTCACATTAACCAGGGGAAAGCAATTGGATTAATTATCTGTTGGATAAGCTATATAAATGTCCAGTCACTTCCTTCTGATTTTACCAGAACATTAGCATTCATCTTACTGGTGGTACACCTGATGTATGAATATATTTTAGCAGGAGGTAGCAGCTGTGGCTATTCAGAGCCGGATTATCTGCTCCTTACCTTTTGGATCCAAGATGAGTGATTCAATCAGCCCTCCATTACGATTTGGTTGGACAAATGAATTACTTTCTAGGGAGATTGCAATGTTGACTCGGTGCCATGCCCTTATGCAACATGCTCGCTGGAAATGTATTAAAGAAGGACTATATTCTTTGTTTATATCTGAGATTTATTTACTGCTCTCTTATGATCGATGCTTCCAAGCATGTATACTTTTGTTGTACTAGTAGCTTTGCACGTGCACGCACGTCCAGACACGTCTTAAGATATTCACTTACTCTCTTCACCTCTTTCTTAGTGGTAGTGTACATGCAACACAAAGGGTCAAAAAAAATACACGTACAATCTTAGTAATCGTAACCGTAGTAACACATCTTAATAACCGTGTAGGTGGAATGCATGTATAACTTAACACACACTTTGGTCAAATTTAACACACACTTTGGTATAAAAAAAACACACAGGTTAAATGTACAATCTAAAAACATCCGATCCAAACCTGCAACCAGAATTAAAATAGATACCAAAAATCTTCCATTCGGTTTTGAACCCCTTATAGATAATACTTTATTTCAATTTGAATCCCTTATAAATGATATTTGAATGTGATCTTACATGGTCTTGAATCTTTTCAGGAAAGGGTTAATGACATACACCTAAATTATCTAATATCTTGAAGATGATGTTTCACCAGCTACTCAATTCCTTTTAACATTTTTTTTTCAGATTTTTAACCAAAATAAATCCTCGTCTAATGTAGTTCGATTCCTCTCTCAAAACCAACAAAAGAGTCGCAGCATGGTGAAGTAACATGAACAAAACTTGAAGGAGCAGATCTTCGGCTGTCACTATGCCCTCCACTGAGTTGAGCATGGCAGGTGCAGTGCGCTGCCCCAAGCCGATGGAGCGGGCATGGTTTGCTCCCATGAGTCGAGCATGGCCCACCGGTGGTCTAGGATGCTGCCTACAACATTGACATGAGGCAATGAAAGGATTGATCATAAAAATGTTTTCTTGCATAACCCGAAGAAAAATTAGGCAGTGAAAGGATTGATCATAATCTGCTTCATCCAACTCCATGCGTAGAGTATGACCAGACTGCTTTCACCTCATTGTAACTCAAAATAATCATTTTTAGATTAGAATAACAAAATTACTGGCCTAAGCACCTATTTCCTGAAAGTACAATATGTGCATATCCATATGTTTGAAACATGATGTGATGAAAACGTCAAAACACATGTGGCAAAAAGAGGTCATCTTCTAATAAGTTCTCGGCAATGAGCATGATGCACAGTATTAGAGGAAAATTAACTACATAGAGCAATGTTTTTAGCTGTATTAATGTATGCATATATTGTTCAGAGGCAGGAAGATTACAAGTGGACATAGGGTCAGAAGATCACAATAGATTGATCAATGATATATTCAGTGTCTGTGTCGCAGAGATGTTGAGGCAACAAAGCAATAAGCGTAAGATGATACAGAACACACAAGTGGTTCCGGAGTTCAATTTGGGATAGTTGTTACCCTCGGCACAGTAGTCATTGACTGGTCTGCTCATATTCACTACTGAGCTCTTAACAAAAACATGAATGAACAATGCATAACAATGGGTATAGTAGAAGAGTAGAGGCACCTGAGATCAGCCAGGATGCAGATGGAGATGTGTGCTCCCACAAATGGTTGGTCCCATGGACCTCAGCCTCCAACATGTAGGAGCAATAATTTCCATATCAACATCTGATAGTGTTTGGAGATATCATGTTTCCTTGGCGAATTTTACAGTTAAAGTCTTCATATCAACACCTGATAGTGTTTGGAGATATCATGTTTCCTCTGCTAGTGTCACCATACTGATGTAGGAAACACAAACAATTATAACGTCACGCAACTTAGTAATGTCACATGTTTGCCCCAAAGATCTACAACCAGATTGATATGCTAGTGTCCATCCTCTAGTTGTTCTACATGTATATCCTAGTGCTTGACATAGAGCTGAAGGTTAATCGAAATAACACAAAACTGAACCAAACAAATTGTGATAACTGGGACTGTTGCTGGTACTGGCGTTCTGATTTCTTGACTGCATTCCCGGGTTAAACAACCCAACAAATACTTGGACAGATTAATCCACGAAGTGCAGAGCAGGTGTCAACCTTATTTGACGAACTTGGGGACGGGCTCGACTGTAGTCAACTTGGGGACGGGCTCGACTGTAGTCGGCGTCGCGCAGCCCCGCACAGTAACCAGGTGCAGCAGGGCACCATCGGAGAGGACCGCGTTGGCGTCCACCACAGCCACTGCCACGCAATCGGAATCGGTGCAGCTGGACACGATTTGGTCACCGCCAGTGTCGCCGAGTCCTTCGCCACCGTCTGCCGCTGCGCCGTCGCGGCAGCCTCCCACGCCCAAGGGACCGTCGACCGCAGCGGGACTGGCGAACGGGCAGGAAAGCCGCGTCACGGGCGAGAGGGGAGCGCGCTTCCACCAAAGGGAGAGGGCAGCGGCGGCGGCGGAGCGCTACGGGAGGCACTCTGCGGGGAGGACGATGGCGGCGGCTGGGGTTTCGTTAGATTAGTGTGTGCGATTGTTTGGGAAGCTTTCCTTTCCTTTTTTTCAGCGACGGTTTGCAACGTGGGTTGGAGCGGATCTTTTTTTTCTCCCGTTGATTGAGATCTCGTGCGGATGGCAGAGTTTTCGTCCGCCATCTCTATTTTCTAGATGCACACAAGGTGGGGCCGAGTTGTAATCTGGATGGTTAGATCCAAATTGGTGGCCCAGATCTGAGGCTGAAAATGGTCGGTTTGACTCTGTGTAAGTTGGGCTGGGTGCGCTTAGGAAAGAAAATGTTTGCTCTTTTATAAATAGTAGAGATAATAGTAGTGGATATATTCTTCACAAATGCAGTATTTGGGTTTAAAAAATAGTTGTTGCCTGCAAGGTCAGAAAAAACTTGCATAGAGTCTGAATTTTGTGGAACATTGACAGTAGGAGGAAGAGTAACATGTCACCGTTTTTACAGGTGCGTTTAGGGAAAGTATCTGCCTGATCAGTATACGTGGAGTGCATTACTGTCTACATTATATAGGTCTGGTCGATGTTGCGACGCCCTAAATATTTTTCATGGAATCAAGTCCAACCATCCATGGCTTTGGTATATGTGTGCACTTTCTTTCGAGAACTAACTGAATCTTCAGGGTTTAAAGCTTATTTATTCCTGCTTTGTTTTCCTGCTGCAGCTATGGTGTGATACTAGAGAATTCGCAGCTATGATCCTTCAACAGTGCAGAAGATTAAGGGTTTCACAATCAATTCAGCGCTCGTAGTGTCCTCGATCCTCAGGTAAAAACTGTAGCTAAGCAAAACAATATGCAAGTGCCATTTATCAAGTACAAAATCCGAGGAGCAATTTCTGGTTTATGACACGTCTTTAAAATATAAATGCAATTTCTGGTTTAATGAGGTCTTTATTACCGGAGCAATAATTTTAAACTTATAACGATGATAACATAGAATGCATATACGTTGCATCATCTTAAATCCACAAAGCACAAAATAATAGTTGTAATGTGCAAATGAACAGAAGTTGAAAGTGATAATTAAAACCAAATTCTAAATAACATAACATCAGCCACTATTTTAGTTCATGAATATCCATCTCTTTATGCGATCAAGAATTCCTCGTTCCAAGGCAGGAATGTTGTTTATCGCCTCATTGTCTTCATACTTTAGAATATGGATTAAAAATCGCCTTTTCAACTCCAAACCATCCTACATATGCATGATATACAACATTGTCAATTTGTCATATCAATTTCATGTTCAAAGTGTAGAAAATGAGCATCGTTAAGAATATTCACCGTGGGTATCCGACAAAAGGACGCTTCAGTGTACCATGAGTGCATTAGATTAAAAACTAAATAACCAGAGAGAGCACTGCATTCATATGTAATGTCAGCCTGAAAGACTGAAGAAATCCAAGTAAGGTTATATCTAAGTGAAAAGTTTCATACCGGTGTGAGTTTGTCGTAACAACATGGACTTTGCGTCCCCATTTGGAGATGTCGTCCTTCCATTCAGGATTTGCCAGTCGAACCGCAAGGTTTAACTTATTGCAAATTTCCATATTCTTCAATATGTGCACCCCCAAGTCGGTCTCGGTAGAGGGTCCAGAATATAGATAATTTTCTTCTTTGGATCCAGAACGAACAATATGAATATGCCAAGAATGTCATAAGGCAAGTAAATCTGTAATGAAATGTATGGAAATATAAATCAATCATCTTGATACAAAATTAAGCACTATCATGACCGAAGTATTAAACACTCACCATGCCACATTCTGATATATGATATTCATTGCTATTAGGCCAGCTATGAAATAATTTTGCTAATCGATCAAAATCAATCTTTCCAGGACCAATCTTGTCTTGTGCACAATGTGACATCATCTAAAATAAATAAAAACATTAGTAATATGAGAAACTTTTTTTGATATGTAATTGAAATAATTAACTTACACAAAATTTCAGATCCATATAGTGAACTGGAATGTCACGAAAAAAGTTGATCTCGTGGCACGCCAGTATGCGTACAGCCATGTTGAAGCAATCTGTGTCGATATATTCATCTTTCAGCAATATGTTCTTCAACTGTCTTAGAGTTAAGCTGATATGATAAGGTTTAGAGCTTATCACCCATTCAGTCCTGTAAAAGAGAAACCCGTGACTATAATGACACATCTATAACACGAAATGAACTGAGAAGAAAAAATGTGACTTACTCCAACGAAGGGACATCATCAACCATGTTGATGTATAAGCAAAGCAAATCTATTAAATCATCGTTTGTTGGTTTGATAAATGGTGAAAGGACCCATAACTGCGACAAGAGCTCAACCATAGTGTGGGCTTAGGCTTTTGGAGCTGCTTCTTGAGAAACTAAATCTGAAGGTCGACTTCAGTAAGGTTGAGGAACGAATACTGAAGATTGTCAATGCGTATATTACAGTAGCTGAGATATATTGTACTAAAAGAGTAAAAGGGTGATAATAGCTTTGACTGAACCAGCATTTATGAAATGGATTGCAGATTGGAAAATGGCAAGATCGATAAAGGAGGCTGATGGAATCTTAAAGAAATTCACCAGATTAGGGAAAACTGAGCTCTATTGGGATATGCTCTTTTTCATATATTTTTTTAGAAAAGGGGAGAATATGCTCTTTTTCATAAGTTTTGGTTCTGCAAGGTACTATCTTGCTTGATGCAAGGAATTGCCAGACAAGTGTTGGTAGTATGTGTACTCTGGAAAGTGTTGAACTGGTGACTGTTGATCAACTAAAGTTTGCTTTGGCAGCTGTGCACAAATCATTGAGCACACTATATACAAAAATGGAAAATGAGAGGAGTGCAGCAGCTCGATTGCAAGAACAGAAGGAGGAAATTTGCAGATAAACTTGTAAGGCCCTCTTTGATTTGTAGGAATGGGAAATCAAAGGAATAGGAAAGATAAAGGAACTCCAAAGGATGGCAGGTGCATTCCTAGCCTCGTTCCTTGTGCATAGGAATCAAAAAATGAGGTCTGAGTGAATTTTTGTTTCCTCCAAGTTTTGCCTTGAAACTGAGCTCCGAAGGAAAAATTCCTTTGGTTTTCCCTGCCCCCGTTCCTGTGAATCAAAGGAGTAAACAGTGGCATCCAAAGGAAAACTTCCTATCCTCTACTTTTCCTACGTATTTCCTCCAAATCAAAGGAGGCCTAAGTGTTTTGATGTGGTAGGTGACGATCCTTTAACATTCAGTGTCCTTCTTAAATGTTTATGCAGTTGCCTTTATCTGGTACAGGACATAACAATAGGTGTTGCAGTTGGATCATCAACACAAATATGAATGTTTGTGGTATGGTTTTAAACTATTTTCCTGAGATGATTGTTGTTGCAATAAATGTTAGTTTCTTACGGAATTATGTATATGCATTATGCACTCTTGCCAATTTTGATTCTTGTTCTTCGGAAATCTACAAGAATATTATGAGTTTTTTGTGAATAGCTATAGGGCAATTGAGGAAGTAACCACTCACGCTCGTTTTTACAGGAGCTGATGCCCGCCCACGTGACGGCAAGGTGCAGGGCGGTGATGGTGCTGTCCAGCAAGAATACTGTGCTGCCGGACTGCTTGGGCTCCGTCGAGTACTGTGCTGCCGGACTGCTTGGGCTCCGTCGAGTACTGTGCTGCCGGACTGCCGGACCGTGCTGGCCCCGGGCGTTGGCGCCGTCCAGGACGGAGACCTCTCCTGCTGCCTGGCCACGAGCGCGCCGTCGAAGAAGGTGCCGGTGCCAGGCTGCGTGGGCTGGACGGAGACCAAGTGCTTCCGGTAGGCGAACGAGCCGTCGGTGCCCAGCTTCGTAGGCGCGACGGAGACCAAGAGCTCCCGGGCGGCGGGCGTGCCGTCGGTGCCCAGCTTCGTAGGCGCGACGGAGACCAAGAGCTCCCGGGCGGCGGGCGTGCCGTCGGTGCCCAACTTCGTAGGCGCGACGGAGACCAAGTGCTCCCGGGCGGCGGGCGTGCTGTGGACGGTGCCGGTGCCCGGGTGCGCTGGCGCAACGGAGACCAAGTGCTCCCGGGCAGCGAGCGTGCCATCGAAGTGGCGACGGCAGACGGGGAGTTGCCTTGCGGCGAAGCAGCCTCGCTGGCGACGGACTATCAGTTTGGTTTGAAGAGATCGATCGGTTTCTTTTCCCGTGATAGTAGGGGTTAGGAACGTGGGTCGTGCGCGTTCAAAATTTCCTTGTGCTGTCGTTTTTTTTTTCCTTGCGCTGGGGTGATGCGCTGGGGGTGAAGTATTTTCCGTCGTTGTAAATTGTTAAGTGCACACGGGAGATCTGATATGTGGGGCCAGTCCAGCGGTGGATAAGGTGTTTCGGGGGGTAAACCAGGACTGCTATCGATCGGTGTTGGGGTGAGTTTATAGCGAAACTGATGTTCGCTCGTTTAATAGTAGTGGAGATTTCCTCTCTTACAAAAACCCTAGCGGCACACAACCCTCATCCTCGTCGACTCATTGCCTCGTTCTCTCACGCCTTCGACGGTAGATTTTGACGCCGGGAGACGACATCCGGTGACTTCATGGCCATAGTTATCATGACTCCGTCAAGCTAGCCTTACGGTGTGTCATCACTTTTTAGTTTCTAAATAATTTTCGCCTTGCAAGGATTAAACCTGGTTAATATATGGCTAGTTGCCTCCGCAAAAGAATAGAACTTGGACTAAAGACTTTTTGGTCTATACTTGTATTTAAACAGAGAGAGCATGCCAGCACAACGTTTGGCAACACGCAAATACAGTGAACGAAGGAGGGGTCATCTTCACACAACCGCATCAGCTCACATCACAAACGCGGCGTTGGCCACGTTGCGGGCAGCAACGGCGCGAGAGCAACGGCCCCATCATCAACGACGTGCGCAAAAGGTGACGAGAAAAAAAAAAGAACTAAAAAGCCAGCGCGGTCGCCCAACCCTGCCTGCCGCGGAGACCGTTGCCCACTTCCCCCTCCCAATCAATCAACCAAACCAACGAACTACTCTACCCTCTTCCCAATCGATCAGGACTCTTGCTGCTGGTAGGTGCCGGGGGAGGGAAGCATGGCGAGGAGCCTCGACGGCTGCTACTCCGCCAAAGACGTCGCCTACAGGTTTGCTTCCCGCTGCTGCTTGTTGGGTTAGGAACCGACCCTAGGATCGAGAATCTGGTTTGGTCTTTGTGTTGGAGTAGTACTTGGTTTTTGGAACTTTAGCTTCCTACTTCCTGCCCTGTCTTCCATAAGTCTGGCTACTGTCCGCCAAGGTTAATCTCTATGAGGTCATCGTACCGGCAGGGGCGGTTTAATTTCAGAGTACTGTTGCAGTGTTGCTGGGTTCAGATGGATACTGAATCGTTTGGCTCTGGTTTTTAGGTAGAGACCCCAAGTAGATTCATCATAGAGAAAGTGCATGTTTCGAGCAAGTGAGGCTATAGTGAAAGTGAATCATCATTGGCCCTGTTTCTTTCTTGCAATATATCATCAGAAATACTAGTAACTGGAAAATAGGAATTGGATGTACCATTTTCAGTGCAGGCTGACATTGCCTGCTGATAGTGGATACCTGATTAGACGCGAATAAATACCATGGGGCATAGCTTAAACTTGCAAGAACTGTTAGTTTCAGATTACTGTTGCAGTGTTGCTGAGTTCAGATGGTACAGGATGGATACTGAATCGTTTGGCTCTAGTTAGTTCTGGACTGGTTGTTAGGTAGAGACTCCGAGTAGATTGATCATAGAGAAAGTGCATGTTCCGAGCAAGTGAAGTATGGTGAAAGTGAATCATCATTGGCCCTCTGTTTCTTTCTTGCAAAATATCATCAGAAATACTAGTAACTCAAAAATAGGAACTGGATGTGACATTTTCTGTGCAGGCTAACATTGCCTGCTGACAGTGGATACCTGAGTAGACACAGATAAATACTATGGGGCACAGCTTAAACTTGTGAATGCCTCGCAGAAAAAAACTCAGAGTTGTCGGTTCTGTGAATATGACATTCTCGTGGAAACAGTAGGATGGTAGTTTCAGATTAAGAAATCTGACTGTACTTTTGAAGGAAAGAGGGCTTCGCCGCCGACAGTCACCGAGATTGTGAGGGAAGAGCTTGGGCTCTTCCGGCAGGCTGTTGTCAAGACTCAACCAGATAGTGTCGCGCCGTGTACAGCGAAATGCCGTTGGAAAATTCAGCTTTGTAAAACACAAATCCTGAACTGTCCTGTAATGTTTTTCCCCTACTAAATTGCAATAGCAGAGCTTCTGCTCCAGTTCGTAAAAAAAAGTAGTTTCAGATTAAGTGTTTATGTCCAGTTTGATGATGTATGTTTTTTTTCATGGCAGCTGTGGATACTGTGGCTATGCATTGAACTTGAGCTCCTCGACACGGAACACAGCGAACATTGGATCGAAGTATGAAAGCAGATCAGGAAAGGCGTTATCTCTTTCTTTGCAATCGACGAGAGCCGGTTCGCACAAACCGATGAGGTGAGCTGCACGCCATACTTCCGCTCAAGGTTTTCCTGGGGGTTATTCAGGAAGAGGACACGGTTGCTCTGCCGCAAGTGCAGCGGTTATATCGGGAACGCTTACGAGGACGAGGACTCCACCTTGTATGATAGCTTAGATGACGCACAGACGAACTCTCAGGGCAGCAGCATGTCTAGCAGAAAGAAATATGTTATCAAGATCAATGCACTACAACCCTCATCCGAAGACTGGTGTTCCCTTCACCCTATGACCACAATCTGAACTGCTGCAATGTGTATATCTTGAAGTATGGTTGTGCTACTCTATACTGGACTGTGATTCTGCGGATCGGGTAAATGCAGCAGCAAGAAGAACTTGATACTGCTCAGAGCTTTGAGGGGAATTTACCCTCTCTGTGCTGCTTCAACCATCTTCCTGCCAATAGTTGATAGTGATTTTTCATTTCTTTTCTGCACAGGTGTACATGTATATTTTTAACAGGAGTGTTAAATTTTGGTTGTGTTAATATTACATAATGTTAGGGTTCTTTTAGTTGTTTACAACTTCAGCATATGTGTATATCCTACCTCCAGATTGTGTGCACCATGTTTGTGACTATTCAAAACGTCTAGTTGTATCAAGTGTTCAGTTTCATGATAGCCTTCCTGCGGGAAGCCACTAGAAGCCTGTGTATATCGTACGTCTGCTAGCTAGTTGCAAGGATGATATGCACGCCTCCGGCCTCCGCGTTACGATTTAAGAACAAAGATCTGCAGCAATCTAACTACTGAGTTTCAAATTAAAAAAAAACTAGTGTCTGAAACTAGAATGGAGAAGCATGCATAAATTGAGAACAAGCTTCATTGCAGAATTGTTATCCGGATTTCAGAGAATCTTTTCCACTACAGAATTTTAACCTAGTACTCATCACAGAATTTTAACCAAATAATAAACTAATAATCACATAATTGTTGCTGCTGTTGCGCATCACCAAAGGGTGACGCCTTTTGCTGGACTCAAACATGAAACGGCACAGCTATTATCAAGTGCTCAACTCACAGCTATCCGGATTTCAGAGAATTTTTTTGCTTCAGAATTTTATACCCTACTACTCATCAGAGAATTAAACCGAGCCAACACAAAATGGCAAGTCTGGGTTGCTGCTGTTGCACATAACCAACAAGCAAGATTAGATAGAAAGAGTGATGCCTTTCATTGGACTGGAACTTGAAACGGCACAGCTAAACTCAATTGCTCAATTCCAGCAAGAACCATCACGTCAGATGCTATATCTAATATAAATGCAGCTAACACCGATGAAGCAGCCATTACAACCAAACGTCACTGCATAATTGTTCAAGCAGGGTCTGAATTTTCAGAACCGCGAGGTCAAAAGCAATGTCACGAGAACAGATCAAGTTTAGCTAGCAACACAAGAGCCGCAGAGTTTCTCTCAACCTATATCTCTATGCAAAAATTAAGATTTCTCAGTTGCCGGTCCGAGGCAGCGACACTTCTGAAGAGGTGAACTGTAAGGCAACAGTCAGGAGAGCTGCTCTGGTCTTTCTCTACTATGCGTCGAAATCCGGGAATCGCGGCACGATGTTAGCTGGATTACCAGAAACAGTGAAGCAGTATTAGCAGAAAACAGTGAAGTAGTTAGGCATCATGGCACAGGAACTGCAACCATTGCAGAAGCTCAATGATCCCATATTGCTAAAACAAGTCAACAGCAAGATCAAAAAGACAGCTGATGTATTAAACCTGAAAGTAATGTAATATGCGAACTACAAGTAGCTTTCATGTAGTGCTGCATTGAATTTTGCTCATATTTATTCGAAACAATTACAAGGGCTAAATCATTTATAAATCATCATCTTCTTTCTGAAGCTGAACTGAGATGAGTGGACTGATTTGGGTTTTCAAGTTCCAAAGTTTTTCACTGGCTGCAAATGGAATTAAATTGAAGAACTGGATCATCTGACCAATGATAGAGTTTCAAAACTAATAATTTCCATGTCAAGGGTGAGTATGAACAAGTGACTCGTGAAACTGATTTTACCCAGCAACCAAGTAGCTTTAGACACCATTCTAGCATCGGTACACAAACTGATAAATCCAACAGGCACGATGTAAATATTTATTGCTTCCGTTCACTACTTTTAGTTATATCTACAAGACCAACAGTTCATACAATTTCCAAGTCCGAAGCAAATTAGCAACACTTTCAGTTAACTGTTTTTCAGACTACAATTCCCAAGTTCTACTGACTACAACAGTTTCTAGAAACTACCATTTTCGAACAATCTGATACTGGGCTACAACGGTTTCAGTATAAGCTTTCGAAGCGCAGGAAGATTAGCACTCCATTAGAACAAACCCCAAAAGATCATGATCATGCAGCAAATAGTATCTGCCAGTTCAGTACATATCAGCCAGGGTCTCTCACCTGGCGGATCAACCGTGATTACGAGGGTCTGGCTGCTGCGGGGTAGGTCGACGACGAGTGGGGTGAACCGCCCGTATGTGCCCGCGCGGACGTACATGACGAGGTCTTCGTCGATGTTTCTCTCCCTCGTGATGCCCAGCCGTCTGGCCACCTCGTTCCTCAGGCGGAACACGGACCTTCCCCTGAAAACGAACGAGACAGGGTTGGTGAAGAACCTTTCGCCGTTCCCGATGAAGTCCACCACCCGCGACCGCAGCAGGGCGGCGAGGCTTCGTCTTCGAGCGAGGTGAAGGTGAAGCTGCATGCGTTGAGTTGCGATTTGTAAAGAACATTGGTTAGATCAAAGAAGCAGGGTACTGTGCTGAAATTTATGATCGAAAACACAAATGCAGAGGCGCAGTCAAGAAACAGGGGCGGTAACCAAGAACTGCTCTGCTCCCAAGACGCGCGTATTTAGCAAGATGCCAAGAACAGAACCAAGGATTGCTCCCAGGCGAATGAAATTAACACAGCTTCCAACCCCCGAGTTCAATTCCAATGCAGATGAACGGCATTCAAGAAGCCAATTCGCTCGATCCTAGTCGAATCCCGAAAGCAACTCGAGAAGAATCCAGAAGCGGGCATGGCGAACTCACCGTAGTCGGACGCGGAAGGCGAGGCACGTGCTCGGTGCTGGGGATGAGCTCCACCACCCACTGCATCATGGTGCTGATGTTGCCGAAGTCGCCGACGCTGACGACGTGCTCGAACCAGGGGGCGTACCTCCCGTGGGCGCGGAGGTAGCCGTAGCGGTCGCCGGCGGCGTGGTAGAGCAGGATGTGGCCCCGGGTCCCGGTCCTGACGGCCTTCCACCTGATGGCCTCTTCCTCAAGCTCGTCGTAGTTCCACTGCTCGACGCGGAAGCCGGGGCAGCCGAGCGGCGCCGAGGTGGTGGTAGGTAGCGGCCGTAGGCGGCGCTGTGGAGGAGCACGTGCGGGTCGGCCCCGTAGTAGAGGTGCACCACCCACGCGGCCCTCATGGACGCCCGACGACTGCTGAGGGAGACGCCATGGCCGTCCTCGTCGGCGTGGAGGTAGGTGCTGTGCACGCGGCTCCGCAGCCACACGTGGTGCCGGTCGGGGAACTTGTCCATCGGTCGCTGCGGCGCTGCTGGGCCGCCGAAGAGCAGACGCGGTGGCCGCTGCGCGGTGGAGGGAGCGGGCAGTGGGGATGCTGGATTCTTGGAGCGAGCCGAGTTGGTTGAGACGGTTACCTTCGGGCGCCAAGGCGAGAGTATTTCAAGGTGCCTGACACGCCGTCGCCGTGCCGGGTTTCGTGCACTAGGTGGGCTTGCGGGCCTTTTCTGGGCCCGGGCCGCCGGGCCCAAACCCTCACAAGCGCGAGGTTTCTCCCCGAGCGTCTCCTGCTCCTGCGCCGGCGGCGGCGACTAGGGTCGGCTGCGCCACCCTTCCCTTCCCCGGCGAGCCTCTCCTTCCGCGCAGCCCCAGCGCCCCGGCGCGGCGACGAAATGGCGCGGGGCATTGCTCCTCTCCTTGCCCGGCTGCCCCGGCGCCACGCCCGCCCGGCACCAGCGAAGCGAGGCAGGGCAACGACGGCGATCCAGCGAGCGAACCGCCAACAGATCCAGCGAGCGATATAGTATGCAGCTTGGTTCTGAAGCTGTTTGTGTGGGAGGGCCAAACCTGTGTACAGAACTAAAGATAGAAAGAAGAATGTATCGAAATGATTTAATCTGTCTATCGAATCTTGTCTATCAAAATATTTAGGGCAACTACGACGCAGCGCCCATTTGATTCATTTCTATCCGAATCTGGCTGTTCGGGTAAAAATCACGGCCCAACGCGTAGATGAAAACGAACTGATATTCGTTTTTATGTCGGCATAGACCCATTTCTGACGCAAATTTAAGACAGTTTGCGTCCGCGGCGAGCACTCTCGCGTTCGCCCCGTGGCTGCCCTGGCCAGCTGTCTGCTTCACCCAACGACCAACCATCGTCTTCATTGTGGTGAGCGAGATCTTTATATGGCCGCCGGCAAGTCAAACCCTAGCGCTGTCACATCTCCCAGCTACGGCCGCCCCATCTCCCAACCCTTCCCCAACCTGCGTCATGGATCAACCACCACCGCCACCACCCCAGCACCTACTAGACCAGATCGAGCGCGCTCGCCGGTGCGTGCTCGGGCTCTATCGCGGCAGCCTCTCTCGTCGCATGCCCACGATCCCGGCGTGGGTCTGCATCCAATGTCGGAGAACGCGACGAGGACCATGACGCAGGGATGAGGAGGCGTCCCCGACCGCGAGGAGGAGGCGTGCGCCGCGGGAGTCGCGGGTATCGCCCCCGCCGCCACCATCGCACCTGCCGCCGACGACGAGAACTCAGAGTTCTTCTGGACCAACAACGACAAGGAGGTCGGGCAGGAGGAGGGCGCCGGCGACCCGCACCTACACGAGGCCATGGAGCGCTCGTTGGAGACGCTCAAAGCCGATCGCGCTCGTCCACGAGCTCCAGGTGGAGGAAGCGGCCCAAATGGCACGGCGGGCGGTGGCCCACGAATCGTTGACTGCGGGTCGTGTCCTCCGTCGCAAGCGTGCGCGCGAGGCCAAGGAGACGTGCGGGGCCAGCAGCTCTCGCTGAAGGCCTACCACCGCCGGCAGCTGAAAGGACAAAGATGTCGCCTAGAGAGGGGGTGAATAGGCGATTTAAAACTTTTCCGGTTTAGGCTTGATAATTGCGGAATAAAACTAGATGTTTAAATTAACAAGCCAACAAACTAAATAAACTAGGTCACCTATGTACACCAACAACTTATGCTAAGCAAGACAAGTAACAAGGTGATAGCAAGATATAATACTTCAAGCACGAAAGCTATCACAAAGTAAAGTACATAAGTAAAGAGCTCGGGTATAGAAATAACCGAGGCACGCGGAGACGACGATGTATTCCCGAGTTCCTCCTTTTTATGGGAGTACGTCTCGTTGGAGGGGTGTGAGTTTCAAACTCAAGACGCCACAAATGACCTCACCCTATTCTCCGATGAACCTTGCCCAAAAGCTCGGTTCACCTTCCACTATTGATTTCCCTTTTCGGCGGAAATCGAGTCACATACAACAATCTTGAGGCACAACCCACAAAATGATTGGGAGCTCCCAAGTGACAACAAAAGGCCTCAACCGCCACAAAAGGTGTCTAGGTCCAAAGACCCAAGAGTAACAAGCTCACGAACTTTCAATTCCACGAATCCTCGTGAAGAGCACAAACCGATGCACAAAAGCAATGGCAAGAACACAATAAGTGCTCAAGTCCTTCACTCTCAAATCCCACCAAAAACAACTAATGATTATCGGGGAAGAAGAGAGGAAGAACAAAGAAGAGAACCACACAAGAACTCCAAGATCTAGATCCACTAGGTTCCCCTCACTTAGAGGAGAGATGGATTAGTGGAAATATAGATCTAGATCTCCTCTCTCAAATCCCTCAAAGATATGCAAGAATCATGGGAGGAATTGGGAGAGGGGCAAGCTTTTCAAGGTCAACAATGGAGGTGAGAGAGGGGGAAATTTCGTGCTTGGAAGAGCTGACTCTTTGGGGAAGAAGGGGGGCCTTTTTATAGGTCCCCAGAAAAAGAGCCGTTGCAGTCCACTTAGACTGGAGTTTCTGGTCCATGAGGACCGGAGACTCCGGCCCGGGCGGAAACTCTGGACCCCCTGAGGGCGGAAACTCCGGCCTGGGTCCGGAAACTCCGGGGTCATTCCAGAGAGTGCCGACGCTTCGCTCGTTTCGCAGCAAATCCTGATGGGCCGGAGACTCTGGCCCCTGAGCACCCCTGTGGCCGGAGACTCCGGCCTAGGCAAAACAGCAGTAAACAGCAAAACCTGAAATGCAATAACTTTTGCAAGGAAGCTCCAAACGAGATGAAACCAATTTTGTTGGAAAGTTAGCGACAAGAGCTTTCCTACAATAGAGTAAAGTCACCACCCATGGGAAGGGTGGAACTTTGCTCAAGAATAAACCGATAATATTTTCGACACGAAAACGCAACAAGTTTTCCATCCGGACTCCGTTTTCTATGATCTTGAGCTTGCTCCGAAGATAATCACAAGCACTACAAGATCATGCATATACACATCATAGTCCATCATGTGAGGAGGATAACACAAGAGGAGAGTTTGACCTCTCAACAAGAGACGAACCGGTAAAACCTCCAACATCAAAAACACCACAAGATATTTAAATGAAATCCGTTTTTGATGAACTAGAGCTTGGTATGAAGATGAACACAGGCTCTAAATTCTCACATGGATGAAAGCCAAATAAGAATAAAAAAAGATGATATGCCAAATATGCAAAGGTTTGAGCTCTCCACAAAGATGCGATCAAGTTACTCACTTGAGAGTCCCTCTTGATAGTACACCGTCTATCCTATAACCCGATCTCCCACTAACACCACGAGACCGGTAAAATAGAAACTCTATCAAGATCATACCTTTGCCTTGCGCATTCCACTTGAGCTAGATGATGACGATCTTGACTCTATCAAGTTGGAACACCTTTCTTGATTGTGCAAGCTAGCACATGCTTGATGAATACTTCTCTAAATGCTCCCCCATACACCATTATGGGAGAGTCTCGCTTAGCTCCGTTTTCATGTATCCACTTGAATTTCATCTTCTTCTCTTGATATAGATGATGGCTTGGAGATAAACAAGAATGTTCACTCAATCTTTTTTCCAAGCCATGCTTGCAATAAGCTCAACTCTACACATGACCATTATTCATATAAAACCCTTGAATAGAGCATTTATCATCATGTAATCTTCTAGAGTCCAACATATGAACTCCAATCTTTTCCTATAGATAAGATCTACAAGAATATCTCAATGCAAACATTAGCACATAAGGATTGTCATTAATTACCAAAACCATGCATAGGGCAACACATGCACTTTCAGCAGTGCCGCCTACTCGCACGGCCAATTTTATTAAAGTAGTCGGCACCACTAAGTAAATGGGGGTATAAAGGAGCCAGCAAGTCCGCCCCGCAGACGGTCCTACCGCCCGAAGAGGCAGCAAGTCCGTCCCGACAAGATGGTGCAAGCCTAGCGCCGCCCACTTGTGCGGCCAATTTTATTAAAATTGTCGGGATCTTCATCGCCCACATCTATAGGACTTACTGTTTAACCTAGAATTAGTTTACCTCTATCTCTCAGATAGAAT
Source organism: Poa pratensis (assembly GCA_947311845.1). Taxonomy (NCBI): domain Eukaryota; kingdom Viridiplantae; phylum Streptophyta; class Magnoliopsida; order Poales; family Poaceae; genus Poa; species Poa pratensis. The sequence continues at coordinate 35,329,270 of CAMZMU010000059.1, read as the reverse complement.
GTTGCCTAGAAATTATGTAATCTTTCAATCCAATATGAAATGAAATCTTCATTTGGGGAAGAAACGGACATGAGTCACCAAATGGGTCGGACGCGTTGGGTGCACTGGCCATGAAAGGCCGGACACAAAATGTGTCCGTTTGGATCGACACGTTGGAGTTGCCCTTAAGGTTATCTTCAGTTATGTATGTAGCAGACTATGTGACAGGGACGGAGCTCCCCCGTAGGGCAAGGTAGAGCTGGCCGGCTACCGTCTCTTCACGCGGCACTTTCGTGGTAGATATTAAGAAAAAGTTTCGAAAGGAAGATAGAGTTTTGCTAGACGTATCAAAGATTCATTATCGGTACGATTGTAGGTTCTATTTATATTTAATATGTTGTTATTATCATCTACTAACTTATGCTCATATAAAGTATTAATGTGTCGTGATAATTTTGATTTTTTGCATCAATTTGTTTTTACTTTAGAGTTCGCTCACATTAATGTTGTCCTCCTCCGCCGCTGACTATGTTTTGTACAGTACTAGAGTATACTTCAAATCCAGATAACAAGAATGGTCGCCAATCCACCGTGAATATTAATCTAACTTGGCATGCGTGTCTCGTTGCTGAACTGGCGGAATGTTGTTTTGTACAGTAATATGTACCATGTCTTCTCAGAACAGATAGTATTCCTTCGTTTTACCTGTTTGGATATCTGAATACAGTTCACAAGAAATTAGGCGCAGTGTACATCATTCCTCCCATTTTTCATTGCTTAGTGGAGCTGACCTGACCTGTAATTTAGCATTCTATGGTTCTCAAGTCAGTGCTCTCTATATGTTCACTTTTCCGGTGATACCTACCAAATGGAAACATGTCTGTCTGCAGAGAAATGATACGTTCGAATACAGCTTTCCAGGCTCTAGATCTAACCACATTAGGCAGCTGATTCTCTATTGATTCGGGGCGTATTACTTTGTGTCAGTGTAACCTCGTCCAGAGCAATAAGAAAATGAAATAAGTCAATTAATTATAACGTGGATGAAGTTGATGTTGCTATTTGGCAAGAGGTAACGTGCACTGTGAATTCTTCAGAAGTACAGTTCAAGAAATACTGCAATAACTGAAATTCAGCAGAAACATAGCTACATTACTTTCATGCTTACATTGCACATTGGGAGCTCACAAGCGCCCAGATGATTTGCTGGCCATCGTGAGATTATTTCGCATTGCAACTTAACTGGAAGGTTAGTTGGTCTGAAACTATTGGTCAAGGATGGCAAAGCAATCTACAATTCGACTTCTGAAATTCACATCCCAACTTCAACCGCTCCGAATTGTGCACGAAAGGACAAACAATCGCGCCGACCAGTGTTGACATCGATTTTGTCTTGGAATATAAAAAAAGAGAGGATTATGTGATATGGCTAAACAATTAACTAAATCATATAGAAAATTGTTTCTTCCATATAATAAAAATAAGATACATTGGTCGATGCATAAAGCATAGATGGAGCACCAAATGCTCGTGGTAGAAGGCAACCCTATATTTTCAAAAGGCACTCAATATGGGATAAATATTAGCGGGGCGCTCTAACATTGAACCAAAATTCTCACAATGGAGGCGAGATAAAATTTACGAAATATTCGATCGTGGGACAAAACATCGGGTCGCTCCGACAACCCTATAAAATACAGTCATTTTGTACTAAAATAGAGAACATATGCAAAATATTTCATCAAAATGAATCTTACAATAAATGTAGAAATTAATATTTTCTAGCTAGCTAACTTGCATGGCTGCACGTACGAAATACGTGCATGCATGGATTAGGTGGCTAGATTAACAAACTATGTGATCAAGTGAATTACCCAGCCCATGGCCCATGTGCATGCGGTTCTATATTGAAGCCTCTAGGATGCTAACCCATGCAAAGAGGATTAAGAGCCCATCGTAGCTACTTAATTAACGTACATATTGATTAGTGGTCAAAGCCCATACGAATGACCAGATAACGGATGGGATGCCGCAGTTTTCTTCGAGCGTACCAAGTCCACGCTAGGAAACTTGACGCCCAAATCTGCCACCAGCCACTACGGCCACGTTTCCTGGCCACGATCTCCAGGAGGTGCGTGCACTCTGTCTCATCGTTGGCTGCCTATATAAGGATCAGCACAGAACGAGAACGTTGCTGGCGAATAATGAATCATCGTCCGTACAGTAGTCCATCGCTGCTCGTCCATGCTCCAGTCCACCGCTGCTCGTCCATGCTCCCCCTAGTCCATCGCTGGAAGCACCACTAGCCCATCCCGAATCATCCATCAACAATCAGAAATCTCACCGCTAGCTCCAGTCCATCGCTGCTACCCACCAATCCACCAGTCCATCGCTGCCTAGCGCTCATCCCATCACACGCTCGCGCCGCATACTCGTCGCCACGCCGCCGGCACTCGTAGTCAGCGTTGCTCGCCATCAGCTTCTCAACCGCCACGCTACAATACGTGTTGACTGTTTAGTTGCTGCCGGCCGGCCGTTCGACATCCGCGAGTACACCATACGCCGCTGTCCAATCAACTACATCGCCGGTCCAACTTTGTCACTACCAAGGTGAGAAAAGGAGATCAAAGCTAGACTCTCTCTTCTCTTCATTCTTGATTATGCGGTCATACATACAGTGATCGCTCAAATTAACTTGCTCCTTATTTGGTCTGCATGGTGACTCCGGTCCCATGATGATACAAATTAAGAGTATAAATACAAATCAATCACCCCGACTCCTTGTTTGGTCTGCATGGTGACTCCGGTCCCATGATGATACAAATTTAGGATACAAATATAAATTAATCACCCCGCTCCTTGTTTGGTCTGCATGGTGACTCCGGTCCCATGATGATACAAATTAAGGATACAAATATAAATCAATCACCCTGCTCCTTCATTTGGTCTCATGGTGACTCCGGGCTCCATGATGATACGAATAAGGAAATAAATTCCACATAATAAGACTGGTCTTGGTTCGGTCACATGGCGATTCTGATCTCCATGTTGATACAAATCAAGAATAGAAGTAGAAATAAACTTCATATTGCTTTGGGTCTCATAAATCCCATCTTGGTAGAAATTACAATATGATTTCTGCATATAGAATAAGTCTTGGCCCCTAAATATTGAGTCACGGTTGCATGTTGTAGTGCTAGCTAGCCATGTAGACATGAAGGAGGTCAAATATAATATTGTTTGCATATACCTAGCTAACAATCTAGATTAGTTATACAGTCCAGACTTGGTAAAATTAAACCCAACACATGCAGCCATGTATGTTTTAAATATTCACTAGCTCCAAGTAGTACATATACTCTCGGGCTAATATTACCTAATGCATGCTCGGCCATATATGATTAGAGTATTCACTAACCTGAAGTAGCGCAACATCTTGCTTTCTTCACCTGGTTAATCTGAAATTAGTTAACCTTCGGCAAGCGTACTGCATGCTGGCCTATAGCCATATATCAATCAAATTAATTGTGCATGCCCTTATATGGATGCACGTATCAGCTAGATAATTTTCCAAACTCCCAATATTGATGTTGCACTAGATATAACATAGTGCCCCCATGTTGTCAATACTGAAATAAACATGGCAGTCAAAATACTCATGCATAATATTTACTCCATGCATTGTTTAGTCTCATATAACTAAACTAAGTTGATAATTTGCATCATGCCCATGAAACATAGAAATTGATATATACTCTTGCTCCATTCGGTTATGCTACACGTGGGCATATTGCTACACGGCGCTAGTCATAATACAAGTGAAGTGGAACTTCATAAAATAACTAAGTGCACAGGAAATCAACGTACATGCCAAATTCATGCCACGTCTCCATATAGGTGTACGCATGTCATATGATAATCTCCCATATAGATTAAAATTAAACCATGCATTCCTCTCATATAGGTGCATGTATATACATAATTAAATGATAGCTAGGATCATAACCTACGTTACTTGCACTAAACATAACATAGTGCATCCTTAAATCCCCATATATATTATAGCCTCCTATATTGGCTTAAGGCAATGCTATATACGTTGCTACAAATTGAACAAGATATTTTCTCTATCCCATGCATGCATATAGAAATCACATGCATGATAAATTTGGCTCACAAAATGAGTTATACCATATATTGCACACATGCTTGGTAAACCGGCTAATTAACCATTAAAAATGCTCATATCACCAATAGGATAAAACACTACTTATGGACAAATTTCGAATGGTTAAGGAACTAGGTAAAAAATAGCCAAGTCATGTACGTGCTATAAAAATCATATGATAAACATTATGCTACCTATATATTAGCATAGATATACTTCATGGCTCCCCGAATACGCCGACGTCGACAACAACGAGGAGGACTTTAGTTTCTACATTTTGTAGCGCTGATATGTTGTAATTCTATGTAATAGTTATGTTGGAATTCTTAATCAGGGGTTTTCTCTCCGGAGATGTAATTAACAGATCTTTTATGTATATGTAAGAGTTCTGGAAATAAAGTACCTGCAGAAAGAAAGAAGAATGTATCGAAATGCTGTAACATGTCTACTGAATCTTGTCTATCAAAATATGTAGTGCAACTCGAACGCAGTGAACCCATTTGATCCGTTTCTATCCGAATTTGTCTGTTTGGATAAAAATCACTGCCCAACGCTCCAACGCAAACACCGTTTTTCTGTCTACACGGACTCGTTTCTGGCCCAAATTTGAGACGGGTTTGCGCTCACAGCGAGCACTCTCGCGTCCGCCCCGTGGCTGCCCTAACCCGACTGTAAGGTTCACCCAACGGTCAACCACCATCTTCAATGCGTAGGCGAGGTCTTTATATCGCCACCGGCGAGTCATACCCTAGCGCCACCACATCTCCTAGCTACGGCCGACACATCTCCCAACCCTTCCCCAGCACGCGAGATGGATCAGCAACCGCCGCCACCACCCAAGCACCTACTAGACCAGATCGAGCGCGCCGTCCGGAGCATGCTCGGGCGCTATCGCGACAGCCTCTGTCGCATGCCGCATGCTGAGGGCACGACCTCTGCGTCCAATGCCGGAGCAGGCGAGGAGGACAATGGAGGAGGCGTTCTCCAACATCCCCGACACCAAGGAGGAAGCATACGCTGCGGGAGTCGCGAGTGTCGCCACCGCCGCCTCACCTGCCGCCAACGAGGAGGACTCGGAGTTCTTCTAGACCAGCGACGATGAGGAGGTTGGGCAGGAGGAGGGCGCCAGGGACCCGCACTTGTAGGAGGCCATGGAGCGCTTGTTTGAGACGCTCAATACCGACCGCGCCCGGCGAGCCGCGCTCCTACGCAAGCTCCAGGAAGAGGAAGCGGCCCAAATGGCGCAGGCGGGCCACGCATCACCAACCGCGGGTCGTGCACTCCGCCGCAAGCATGCGCGCGAGGCCAAGGAGGCGAGCGTGGACACTAGTTCTCGCTGAAGGTTTATCAATCGCCGGCAGCGCGCCTACTCGCGCGGCCAATTTTATTAAAATAGCTGGCACCACTAAGTAAACTCTACCACTAAACGGGGAGACGGAGGAGCCAGCAAGTCCGCCCCGCGTACGGTCTTGCCGCCAGATGAGCCAGCAATTCCATCCCTGTAAGGTGCTACAAGCTTAGCGTCGCCCACCCGCGGTCAATTTTGGTTAAAATTGCCGGGATCTGCATCGTCCACATCCGAAGAAGGATCGTATTGTTTAACCTAGAATTAGGTTAACTCTATCTTTTAGATAGAATGTTTACTAGAAATTATGTAATCTTTCAATGCAATGTAAAATGAAATCTTCATTTGGGAAAGAAACGGACATGGATCACCAAATGGCTCGGACGCGTAGGGTGCACTGGACATGAAAGACCAGATATGGGCCAGACGTTGTCCATTTCGCGATCTAAATGGACAAAAAAGAGACACAAAATGTGTCCCTTCGGATCGACGCGTTGGAGTTGCCCTTAAGGATATCTTCAGTTATGTATGGAGCAAACTATGTGATTGGGGCGGAGCCCCCCTTAGGAAGAAAAGTTTCAAAAGGAAGAAAAGTTTTGCCATTACCGGAATTTTAGACGGTATCAAAGATTCATTGTCAGTAGGATTGTAGGTTCTATTTATATTTAAATATGTTGTTATTATCATCGTACTAACTTAGGCTCATATAAAGTATTAACGTGTCTTGATAATTTTGATTTTTTTTCATCAATTAGTTTTTACTTTAGAGTTCGTCCCACCTTAAAAAAAAATCGTCCTCCTCCGCCTGTGTTTTGTACTGGAGTATACTTCAAATCGAGACAACAAGAGTGGTTACCAATCCGCCATGAATATCAATCTAACTTGGTATATGTGTCTCGTTGCTGAACTGACGAAATGATGTTTCGTTTTGTACTATGTACCATGTCTTCTCAGAATAGATAGTATTCCTTCGTTTTAGCTGTTTTGGATATCTGTATACAGTTCACAAGAAATTAGGCGAAGTACATCACTCCTCCCATTTTTCATTGCTTAGTGGAGCTGACCTGACCTGTAATTTAGCATTCTATGGTTCTCAAGTCAGTGCTCTCTATATGTTCACTTCTCCGATGATACCTACCAAATGGAAACATGTCTGTCTGCAGAGAAATTGTATCTTCAAATACAGCTTTCCAGGCTCTAGATCTAACCACATTAGGCAGCTGATTCTCTAATGACTCAGGGCGTATTACTTTGTGTCTCTGCAACCTCGACCAGAGCATTATATGAAAATGAAATAAGTCGATTAATTATAACGTGGATGAAGTTGATGTTGCTATTTGGCAAGAGGTAACGTGCACTGTGAATTCTTCAGAAGTACAGTTCAAGCAATACTGCAATAACTGAATTTCACCATAAACATAGCTAATTACTTTCATGCTTACATTGGGAGCTCACAAGCGCCCAGATGATTTTCTGGCCATCGTGAGATTCTTTCGCATTGCAACTTAACCTGCAGGTTAGTTCGTCTGAAACTAAAAGGATGGCAAAGCAATCTACAATTGCGCTTCTGAAATTCACATCCCAACTTCAACCGCTCCGACTTGTGCACGAAAGGAAAAACAATCGCGCCCACCACAAATGAACAGGACAAAATAGCAAAACAAACAACAAAAAGCACAGTATTTGAACATCAACGAGTCTGGATTCGAACTTCAGAAACGAACAACTTTGTTCCACGATTTCAGGTTACAGCTCGATGTATTACAGAAACAGGGGAACTACTAAACAGGGCAGATTTCATTCCATCTAAGATTTCTTGACCGCAAGACTCGTGAGCACGGGCGGACAAAACACATCTGAATCTAGCAGGCGGCGGCGACGAAGACGAGGCGAGGGCGTTCTAGCCGCCGAAGCCGTAGAGGGTGCGGCCCTGGCGCTTGAGCGCGTAGACGACGTCCATGGCGGTGACGGTCTTGCGGCGGGCGTGCTCGGTGTAGGTGACAGCGTCACGGATGACGTTCTCGAGGAAGATCTTGAGCACGCCGCGGGTCTCCTCGTAGATGAGCCCGGAGATGCGCTTCACGCCGCCACGGCGAGCGAGGCGCCGGATGGCCGGCTTGGTGATGCCCTGGATGTTGTCGCGCAGCACCTTTCTGTGGCGCTTGGCGCCGCCCTTGCCCAGCCCCTTGCCTCCCTTGCCGCGGCCTGACATGGCTGACGATCTGCCTTTGCTTCGAGCTGCTGCGAGCGAGTGGATATGGTGGAGCGGTGGTGGTTGTGACTCGGGGGAAGGGGAGGAGGGGATTAAATAGGGGCGTGGCCGCGAGAGGTGGGAGGAGGCGGGTGTGTGCCGTTCGATGCGGAGAGTGTGGACGGTTCAGATGGCGATCCGTGGGAAGGTGGCGCGGATCGATGGCGTGGCGAAGATTGGGCGTGGCGGATTGGCGGGATGGGTCCGGAATTTCGTACCGTGAGGCGCGCGAGCTCCAAATTTTGGCCTGCAGGCTTGCGGGGCGCGGGGCTTCTGCCTTTCCTTATCTGCGCCTGCGAATTAATTTTCTTAGTAGTATTTTTTTTCTAGGACGCAGAGTACGTTGCTACGTTTGGACTTTGGTGAGAGACGGGGGTATGAGTGTGCACAATTTCATTGCTCAAGTTTGTTTCCTCTACTTTTCTTAAGTCGAACCTTTTAAAATTTGATCAACTTTAGAAAAAAGAGTAGCAACTTATGTGGCATCAAATTCGTACTTTTTAAAACTATGTTTGAAGACAAATCTAGTGATACTAATTTACTATCATAAAATAATATGAAAATATCTTATGAGGATTCAAATAATATTAAAAATTTGTTGTAAATGTTTATATTTTTTCTATATTTGGTCAAACTTCACAAAGTTTGACTTCGACTAAACCAAGAACGCAAAGTAATTGTAAACGGAGTGAGTATAAGAAAAGATACAAGAACACTTATCCGTAGACGGAAGGAGAATACTCCCAATGTGATTTCTTTGTATTATGAGCTACACAAAAATGACAAAATCATGTGTATTTGAGAGATTTGAAAGTATGTACTCAGATCCACACTTGTAATGTTTGTGGATACATCATTAACAACATGCATGATTTTTCTTCTAGTTTTTTAAAAAGTTGTAAGCATAAAAAATAAAATGAAAAGAGCATTGTAGCCCGGGAGCATCACATCTCCACTCCCATAACTCGTACTACAAGATGTTGCAACAAGGCGGAGTTGGTTGCGCTCACGAACGAGCTAGGTCGGTGAGAGGAAAGCGACGTTGGTCGCGACAGGAAACGGCCAACTCTCTCTTTGTCGGCCAGCTCTTTCTCCACAACAAACTAGAGCTGGAGTCTCTTCGACACTGTCTCTCGTCTCTCTCGAAATCCAGTTGTACCGTCGTTGGGGTCGGGACGGCCATGCTCTCCTTGTTATGTGGCTCGCCCAACGTTGTCGGCTTGTTCACATCACCTCTAGCTCTGAGCGAGGCTTACCGTCGTGATGAGTGCACCCTTGGGACCCTCTCACAGCCATAGACAGGGGTAGGCAGAAAAACCGATGACTAAAACTATTGGTAACCAGTCCAAAGCCTAATATTTTGTACATTTTTGTACTGCTCTCCACCGATCTTTCTACAATCCTTTTTTTTGAAACTTTTTTCTACAATCCTTTGTGCAATGATCCAGTGATTCGTTGAATTTGGCCATCCATATCCGCTCAATCACCTTCTCCCACTTTAAGAACTGCCTTGAAACACCCTTACTTGCCTTGTGGATCGAGCACTCTCTGCTTCCTTGCCACCCATACCATGATGAAGGATACTGAAGCAGGTGCTTCGTCACCTAAATCATTTATATTTTTTTCTACTCAGCGTATAGTATCGAATTTGAATTGCGATGGGGTTAGTCTAGTGAGAGATGAAACTACAGTTAATGTATATGCAAATGCTCTTAAAACATATGGAGATTCATGACTCTCTTAAGGTTTCTCCCAAGTTTTCTGTGAGGAGCCTATCACATATCTAGGTGATGAGGAAGCGGATGCAACTTATTATGGTCAACTCTTATATTATCTGGTGGGTGAGGTCTCGGAGGTGGGTCAAGATGAGGTTTGGCTTGGAAACCAGCAGAAATATAAATCTTCCTAAAAAAGAATACAACCTGCCCAAAAGGGTGAAGGTACCCAAATCTCAAAATGTATTCAGATGAATGGCATGTTTTATGAATAGTAGAGATCTTACTAACTTGCCTAAATATTCACATATATTTGATTGTGTTCGGATCATGAATAAGATTTTGTTGCGACTTTGGCGGGTAAACGTGAAGTGTTGTTGCATGTCCTAAATCAACTATCAGACGGTTTTGATTTGCCAGGAGTCGTCCACCTCCGCGTGGCAAATCTGGACGTATCTTCTTGGGCGTTTAAACACCTTTATATGGATGTGTTGGCTTTTTCGTCTTGAGAAAATCATATTAAATTCGATCTTCAAAATAATCCCCACGATTTTACATGGAGTTTAGTTTTGTCTATGGTGCTGCCTAGGGCGAGCCTAAAACCAGAGTATATTTTGTGCACATGCAAACTTTTGAGCATCAATTTCATCCTGAGCTTTCATATCTTGCTCCCTTTCATCCAAAGCTTTCCTTGTCTCCACACTAGCCTATATATTTGTTCAAGTTTTCATGACCAACCCCTCTCAATTCTTCTGTCTTTTTCAGGGTGTAGGCGGCTTGTCCGAACGAGATCCACCAACCGCTTGTTGGGCGGCGCCTATAGGGCCATGACCATGTGTACTTGTCTCTCCTCGTCAAATTTATGCAATTCCTCTACAACCTAAATCTCTCCATCCTCTTCGTGTATGCCGCTCTCCGAATGTAAACCATAGAGAAGTGCGTGGGCCCTCCTCCATCAGCGCGAACCCTCCTCCGAAAAGGTTGGAGGAGAAAATGGCGGCACAGAGAATGAGAGAGACGATTTCGTACCATTGCTTTCGCAAAGTCCATAGTGCCCCATGTGCGAAAACCGTATAAAGGTCAACGCCACGCGCCCGATGAACAGCGACGAGCTCGGTTTGCGGAACAGTCTGGTTACGGATTTGGAGGATTGAGTTGATTCCGACATGACTTGTGTCACCAAGCGCCTTGTCTCTCATCCCCCGCCCCCTTGGTATTAGGGTCGGTTTTAAAACTAGGATATTGTGTCCATAATCGTGTGCACATAGCAAACTTTTAAGTTCACTGCGATTTGCTTCTTTCTTCATGGGTTGGATAAAACAGACAACAAGCTCGATATGTCTGGCGATGTCGATACATGATTCGTACTAACAAGCGGGTACTGTTTCATTGGCTGTCCAAAGTGGCGCGTGCGTATATGAGCAGATGTTGGTTCACACCATTCTAGCAAGCGCCATATAAAGCCACAACCCAATCTCAACTATTCTAACTTTTATAGTAAGTTTCTTCAGTTTAGCACCACACATATCCTAAGAAGCATTCGAAACATCTCCAAACTAAGCCGAATGTGCATTAGAGTGCATCAGAACTATGATCATTGACAAGGGTATACATCTCGGGTACCCTACCGTGAGGTACCTGGTGCACGTGACGACTAAAGGCCCAATAGCGAAGAGACAACTCGAAGCCCAAGACAGGAGGCCCAACAAGATGGAGTACCCTCCAAGTTTAGACATAGACATAATCGGTTTGTACTTTCCTTATGTGTAAACTAGGTCGGTTACAAACTCCCGGGACCCAGCCTATTTAAGGGCTGGGAGGGGTGCCGATCTAGAACAAGCCATACTCGAACCACCAAAAGCTCTAGCGAGATCGATACCTCGCCGGAGCTCCCCTGTAATCGCATAATCCACACAATCAATACCAGACAAGCAGGAAGTAGGGTCTTTACCTCCACCCGAGGGCTGGGTCGTACAAACTCATACAAAAACCACAAGGTTGCTCAATAACATGAGTTGAAGCTTCAAACACCGCAAAAATTCACAGCCTTACTCGATACACTCGGGGGCTGCATACATACAAGTGAACAAATATGTACCAAGTACAAGTGGCAAAATGTACACTCGGGGGCTGTTCCATATACATAAATACCCTAATCTTCTGGTTCGTCCTTGACTGGGAGAACGGGGCCCATAAGTTGCGCGTTATAACATTCAACCAACACCCTCGCATGTTCGACTGTATCGTCCAGATACGATTGGGACAAAGACGATCCAGGCACGGGTGTACGTAGCTGCAAATTCGGGCGCTGACTTCGGATGTATGCCATCGTTGCGTTGGCCCCATCCACAAGCTTCTGGGCGATAAAATCTCGAATGGACCTGCACTCCGGAAATGCCCGAGCAAAGCGTGGATTCCTTGAGGTTGCGGCCCAGTCGGGAAAAGCGTCTGGGTCCTCCTCAATCAGCGTGAACCATCCTCCGCTTCAGATCGGTATCTCCCTTGCCCAGTTGCCCTCCTCCAAAAGGGTTGGTTAAGAAAATTATGGCCCAAAGTAGAGAGAGGATTGTACCATCCCTTCTCCTAACTCCATAGTGTTCGTGCGCGAAGACTCGAGAGAGGTCCACACACGCGCGTGATAAATAGCGGCCCGCATGACAGTCTGGCTACGCATTTGGAGGATGGAGGTGATTCCGCCATGACGCGTGTCGCCAAGCACCCTGACTCTCATCCCCACCCCCTTGGTTTTAATCCCACATAGCAAACTTTTAACTTCAAACCTCAAAAACATCTTTTAACTTCACTGAATCTTGATTCATTCTTGATGGGCAAGAAAGAAAAAAAGACCGGACAGCAAGCTTGATCTCCTAGCGATGCCTGCAGCCTGATTCCAACTGACAAACCGGGGTAAGGGCATCTCCAGTCGTTCGCCCCCCCAGGCCGAAAAACGGTGCTATTTTGGCCCGCCTGGGGCGGCAACGGCGCTATTTCACGCGCTGGGGGGCGCCGATTCCCAGTCGCCGAACCCAGGCCGCCCCCAGCCGGCGAGTTTGGGCCATATTTCGCGCATAAAACAAAGACCAACACAATTAAAATAGTTCGACATACAAATTCACACATAAGAATAGTTCAACATACAAATCCACACACAAATATTTAACAATGCAAGCAAATAGAACAAATCAAACTAGGCATTGGCATTGTCGGCATTGCCATTGCCTTTGCGCTCCCACAAGTGCTGCACAAGATCATCCTGCAGTTGTGTATGCGCTGCAGGGTCTCGAATCTCCTGGCGCATAGCGAGGAAGACTGCCCATGTTGCCGGAACCTGGTGATCTTCCTGGCATACCAAAGAAGGAATGCCAAATCCATAGATCATGTGTAGCCACGGCCTCAAGAATCACACTGCACTCTCCTTTGTGGCCTTTGTACATCCCCTGCCATTCAAATGGACAGTTCTTCCATGCCCAATGCATGCAGTCGATGCTTCCAAGCATCCCAGGAAAGCCTCTTGCTTCGTTGCAAGCTAGGATCCGAGCAATATCTTCCGCATTGGGTGATCGCAAGTATTTTGGCCCAAACACTGCCACCACTGCCCGGCAGAACTTGTTCAAGCAATCAATGGCAGTGGACTCGGACATGCGCAAATAATCATCCTGCGAATCAGCGGAGCACCATATGCAAGCAATCTCATGGCCATCGTGCACTTCTGAATTGAGGTAAAGCCAACCGTACCGGTGCAATCCTTCTTCAATTTGAATTAGGTGTCGAACTCCCGGATGGCATGCATGATGTCGAGTAAGAGCTTGCGGTTCATCCGGAAGCGGCGCCGAAACACGGCCTCGTCCTGCATGGGATGATCGGCGAAGTAGTCGGAGTAGATGATGCAGTACCCTTCGTAGCGCTGCCTCGGCTTGCTCTTGCGGCGGCCGGGCGCCGAGCCACCACGCCGCGGCCGCGCGTCGTGCGCGAGCAGGCCAGGATCAGCAAGTGCTCTTCGTCGTCGAGGTCGGCCTGGGCTTCCTCGTCGAGCAGTTCGGCGAGCAGCTCGTCGTCGTCGGAGTCCATGGCTGGGCGGGCAAACCGCCGAACACCTAGCAGGCGAGGTGGGCGCAAGCCTTCCCGAGAGCCTTCCTCCCGGCCAGATCACGGCGGAGGGGAGGGCGGCGCCGGCGCCGTGGTTTGGGGCGATATGGGGGTTCCTAGCTGCTTGCGTCCGCGGAGGGGGGGGGGTGGTGCCGGCGGCGAGATCACGGCGACGGGCGGGATAGAGGAAAGGGCGAGCGGGGGGTGGGAAATGCGCTGTCTCCCCGACAGTGCTGGCCCACGCGCGTTTTCCTTTCCGCCGACCCCCAGGCGCAACCCGGCGCGCTGGGTTTGGTCTGAGTGCGCCGGCGCCAAAACGGCGCTAAACGGCGCTATTTGGGCTCCTGGGGGGCGACTGGTAGAGAAACGGCGTTATTTGACCCAAAACGACGCTTTTTTTTGGCCCGGGCGCTGGGGGACGGCTGGAGGTGCCCTAACCGTTTCAGCCCCCGTACACGAGCGGACGTTGGTTCGCACCACGCCAGCGAGCGCCATATAAAACGACACAGGCCGCTGCCGCCGCCGCTCCCAACCTCTCCCCCACCACAACGCCAGCCGACTCAGGCGATCTCTCTCCCTCCCTCCCCACACACACGCCACAACCAAACCCTAGCAGAGCCCGGCGCCGATGGGCACCGATTCAGGCGATCCGTCCCGCTCCAGCGGCCGCCAAGCCCGCCCCGACCTCGAGGAGGGCGAGTTCGTCCGCTCCGACGACGACTCGGCCGGCTCCGACGGGACAGCCGCTCCGTGGTCCAGCATCGCCACGGCGGTGGCGGCGACAACGACGCCCGACCAGAGATTAAGGGGCACGGACTCGAAGAGGGCCCCGCCCCGCCGTCGTCCACGCCCTCGTGCGAGCGCGACTCGGACGGGACCATCAGCGACCTCGAGGAAGGCGAGATCGTCGCCTCCGACGACGACTCGGCCGGCTCCGACGGGACATCCGCTCCGTGGTCCCAGCATCGCCACGGCGGCGGCGGCGACGACGCCCGGCCAGAGATTAAGGGCCCCGGACTCGAAGGCGTCGTCGTGGATGGAGGTATCCCGCTGTCCGCCCACGCCCACGCCCTCGAGCGAGCGCGACACGGACGGGACCATCAGCGACGTCGTCGACGCCGATGCGGAGCGGCCTCGCTCGCGCAGGACCGCGCTTCTTCCCCGTCTGCCGCGACTTGGACGGGACCATCATCGACGCCGATGCCGGCGCGGCCTCGCCCGCGCAGGGACCGCGCTTCTTCCCGTGCCCCGTCTGCCGGGAGAGTTCAGAAGCGAGTGCGCGATGCACGGCCACAGGCGCGTCCACGTTTCCGCCCGGGCGCGAGCAGGGGAATAAGGAGCCGACACCGCCGGTGATCAGCGGTGGTTGGGCCGTCACCGCCAAGAGGACTCCGTTCAGCGCAGGTCCGTTTCCCTCGAGAGCCAACAAGCGGTCGATTCCATATATTTCCATGTCCATCTGGTATCTGAGCATGAGCCCGGATTGACCCCACGCCATTCGCGTTCGCGAGCAGGAGCAGCAGCGCGGAGCCCAATCCTCCAATGTCGCGTCATCAGCAATCCTACGAACCAGGTCGTCGTGCACCCACCGTGTTCGCCGCAATGCCTCCAAGGCCACCAGCCCGCCGCGCCTCAGGTCGTCGTCGCCCAGCTCAGCCTACGACGGTCGCCCAAGGTCAACAACTCGCAGAAGCCGCGGCGGCCGCAATTCGTCATCCAGCACCCCGCTCCGCCTCAGGTCGTCGCGCACCACACAACAGCGCCCATCGTCGCCGACTACATTCCACTGCCCATGTTCCCAGCAAGGTTCTGGCTCTGCAAGGTGGAAGGGTGCGGCCACGGTTCACCACGGCGCTGGGCTCGCGCCACATGTCCGGCAGCGAGCATGGCCCAGAGTGTCACCGAAGAAGCGCCGCGCTAAACCCAAGGTGTCGCGCCCGAACTGGCGTCAGCGCTGGCACCGTCCCCTGCCGATGCCGCCCGCCGCCATGGAAGTAGCCGCTCAGCGCAGCCTGATGTTGCACGGAGAGTGCCGGGCGTCCTGAGCTTTTTGGCGTCAACATCGTGCCGGGGGAGCCACCTGCCTCTGCCGCAGAAGAAGTTTTCTTCCACCGTGACCGAAGGGATCAGAGCTCCGCGGCGTCTAACAACAGCGAGCAGTAGATCGGCGAGTACTAAGCAAAGGTTCGCTAGGATACGACAGATACTTGATAGTACGTATTGCATACTGCAGTGGTACTTCGCGTACATTGTCTAGTTTGTGTCAATCACAGTTCCATATATACTTCCATATAAGGAGAACTTCAATTTTGCATATATCTCTACCGTTCCAAATCAGTACAGCCTCAGTTGTATGTATCTTCTGTATGTGTGAGCTAAAGTAATTTCTGATCGTGGTATAGAGCTAGTATACAAGAGGCCATCTAGATCTTTATCCTCATGATGAGAAGTGATATGATGAAGGTAAAGAGCATGGCGGATTTGCCCCCATACCTGGATTCGTGTTGCATATCGTGATTTTTTACTTCAACAGCAAAAAACAGAGCATGTTGCAGTGTGCAGGTGGCATCTCATTCAGGTAATTGCTCTAAAGCAATATGGAATGTGAATCTGCCTGTGTTGTTGTGTACTTCTGAATTCATTTTTCAGTTCACTTTATTTATATTGAGCTCAAGAAGAAATCAAAAGAGAAATTTATGTCTCTTGTTTATGTCTCTCTAGTGTCCATCTCTTTCTCGGAATCATGATAGACATATCGGTGAGACTCTTGTTTAAAATTTTGGTGTGCAGATTACTCAATTGTCATAAAAAGTTGGTTTTGGGATGACTACTAGTTAACTGATGGTGGTAATCTCCTGAATCCTCGGTTTTGGGGAAATCCTGTGAGAAGTTTGGGTTTTTAGGTTTTGCTGATGCACTTCGCCGATCTCAGTTTGGACAAAAGTCTTCGAAAGTTCTAAATATTTTGGCTCTGCTTGTTATCCTGTTCAATTTCAGTGGAATGGCTTGATTTCTTAGGAACTTCAGCATACTTCAATGTCTCTAGTGTCCATTTATTTTATAGGAATCATGACAAACATATCGGCGAGAACCCATGTTTACATTTTTGGTTTGCAGGTTACCTCAATTGTCAGATAAAAAGTTAGTTTTGGAGGACTAGGTAATTGATGGGTAGTTTCCTGAATTCTCATTTTCAGGGAATTCCGTGAGAATTTGGGTTTATTAGGCTGTGCTGAGAGCACTTCCTCGATCTAAGTTTGGGGAAAAGTTTGGCGAAATGTTTAAAACATTTGGCTCTGCTTGTTCTCCTGTTCAGCTTCAGTAGAATGGCTTGATTTCTTAGGAATTTCAGCATATTTCTTAGGAGCATCCCTTTGAGAAAAAAACTGGAGTTAGCACAGAGATATGCTTGCGATCGTCATATTTGTGCGCAACATTGTGCATCTTTCAAAAATATCGGAAGGAAACGGGGTTAGGTAGTATAGCAGAAAGATGGCATGGCAAGCACAAGTAGGATGTACACAGCTGCCATAACCAGAACATACTGAAAAAGTATGTATGAAGTGCAAAATGAAGCAAGAAGCACTGTTTTCATGTCCATCCATCCACCTTGTTTTTTTTCCGGATCGCAGTGGCACCTCTGAGGAAGCAGCCGGCGATCGCCGAGGGTGAGAAAGCCGGCAGCAACAGAATAGCCCTCCGTCTTCTTGCACGGCAGCAAGTAGTTGGTCCTGAGGAATGCGGTTCACCCCTTGGAACACCAGTTCTGCTCTGCTCTGCTCTGCATCACCAGTTCACCAGTAGGGAGATGAAAGCATCACTCTGCTCTGCATCAGCATTCACCAGTAGGGAGATGAACTGTCAGACATTGTAACGCGGCTTAAGCTCATTCAAGAGATGTCGTTCATTCTCATCGGATTGAGCAAATTGCAAGACGCTGCTGAACCAACTCTGATCGATGGAGGGAGTAGACTGTAGAAGAAAGATCAACAATCAACATTTAGCAGTAAGAATATGTTCTCTGAAAAAACACGTTAAGCTAGGTAGCGCCGTCAGGTTTTTCTTCTTGAGCGTCTGCACTCGAAATTACGAAGAGATATCAGCAGTGTGACTAGTGCTGCGCTGGTCGAGCCAACGCAAACGCAGCCGACGCACCGTGTCACATTTTCCCAGAACGGCATAACGCTCATGGACCAAGCAGAGAGAGAGAGCACGAGCACGCGCACCCAAGCACAAGCAGTATCGCTCGCTGGATCTGATGGCGGTGGTTCGCTCGCGCCTCGCCGTCGTCGCGCTGCCTCGCTTCGCTGGTGCCGGGCGGGCGTGGCGCCCCGCGCCGGTGCAGCCGGGCATGGAGAGGGAGCGCTGCCACCGGCCGTTCGGTCGCCGCGCCGGTGCGCTCGGGCGGCGCGGAGGGAGAGCTCGCCGGGGAAGGGAAGGGTGCGCCGCCGGCGCAGGAACACAAGAGCCTCGTGCTCGTGAGGGTTTCGGCCAGGTGGGCCGGGCCCAGAAAAGAGCCCACAAGCCCATCTAGCGCCCAGAGCCCAGCCCGGCGATGGCGTGTCAGGCACCTTGCCTTGAAATACTCTCTGCCTTGGCGCCCGAAGGTAACCGTCTCAACAAACTCGCTCGGCTCGCCTCTCCTCTTCGCCGGAGCTCCAAGAACCCATCCATCATCCCCATCCACCTCTCCCTCTCACCTCTTCTCCCCCACCGCCTCTGCTCTTCGGCGCCGGAAGCGACCGATGGACCAGTTCCCCGACCGGCAGCACGTGTGGCTGCGGAGCCTCGTGCACGACACCTACCTCCACGCCGACGAGGACGGCCACGGCGTCTCCCTCAGCCGTCATCGAGCGTCCATGAACGCCGCGTGGGTGGTGCATCTCTACGGGATGACCAGCACGTGCTCCTCCACAGCGCCGCCTACGGCCGCTACCTCGCCGCCACGGGCGACTCGGCCCCGCCCGGCTGCCGCGGATTCCGCGTCGAGCAGCGCAACTACGACGAGCTTCAGGGAGAGGACATCAGGTGGCATGTCTTGAGGACATCAGGTGGCAACATCGTGCTCCCACGCCGCAGGCAGCCGCTACGGCTACCTCCGCGCCAACGGGAGGTACCTCCCCTGGAACGCGGACGTCGTCACCGTCGAGGACTTCAACTTCAGCACCATGATGGAGTGGGCCGTGGAGCCCATCCCCACCACCGAGCGCGTGCCTCGCCTTCCGCGTCCGAACATAGTGAGTTCGCCATGCCGCTTCTGGATTCTTCTCGAATTACTTTCGGAATTCTGAGCGATTTGGGTTCTTGAATGCCGTTAATCTGCATCGGAATTTCACTGCGGACTGCAAGTTGTGTTAATTTCACTCGCCTGGGAAAAATCCTTGGTTCTGTTCTTGGCATCTTGCAAAATTCGCTCTTCTTGGGAGCAGTTCTTGGTTGCTGGCTTGCTGCCCCTGTTTCTTGAATTCCTGCGCCTCCGTATTTTGTGTTTTCGATCATAAAATTCAGCGCAGTACTACCCTGCTTCTTTGATCTCCTGAATTTAACCATGGTTCAACTCAACGCAGCTCCGCCTCCGCCTCCCCGCCCTGCTGCAGTCGCGGGAGGTGGTGCTCACGAGGAACGGCGAAGACGTCTCGTTCGTTTTCACGGGAAGGTCCGTGTTCCACCTGAGGAACGAGGTGGCCCGACGGCTGAGCAACATGGGGGACGACACAAACAACCTCGTCATGTACGTCCGAGCGGGCACATTCGGGCGGTTTACCCCACTTGTGGTCGACCTGCCTAGCAGACAGACCCTTGCAATCACGGCCGAGCCGCCAGGTGAGTGACCCTGATGTGTTCTGGAACTGGCAGATACTATTTGCTGCATGGCCATGATCCTTTGGGGTTTGTTTCAATGGAGTGCTAATATGCCTGTGCTTGGAAAGATTATACTGAAACCATTGTACTCGGGTATCTGATTGAGTGATTGTTCGAAATGTTAGTAGTATCAAGAAACTGTTGTAGCCTGAAAACCACTTTACTGAAACTGTCGCTAATTTGCTTCAGTTAGGATTTGGGAATTGTATGGACTGTTGTAGTCTTGTAGATATAAGTAAAAGTAGCTGAATGGAAATAATACTGGAGATATTTACATTGTGCCTGTTGGATTTATTAGTACGTGTTACAGTCTTACAGATGCTACAAAGTTGTCGAAAGCTAATTGGTTGCAAGGTAAAATCATTTCACGGGTCACTTGTTCATACTCGACCTTCATATGGAAATTATTGATTTTGAAACAACTGTCCTTGTTTCAGATGATTCAGTTCTTCAATTTAATACCATGTGCTGCTAGTGAAAAACTTTGGAACTTGAAAAACCCAAATCAGTCCACTCATCTCAGTTCAGCTTCAGAAAGAAGATAATGATCTATATATGATTTAGCCTATTGTAAAATTCAATGCAGCACTACATGCAAGCTAGTTTCTGCACATTACATTTCTTTCAGGTCTTATACATCATCTGTATTCTTGATCTTGCTGTTTTACCTGTTTTAGCAATATTGGATTATTAGATCTGCTGCAACGGTTGCAGTTCCTGTGGCATGATGTCTAACTGCTACTGTTCTCTTCTATTCAGCTAACGTCGAGGTGCGTACCCGGACTTTGACGCAGAGTAGAGAAAGACCAGAGCAGGTCTCCTGACTGTTGCCTTACAGTTCACCTCTTCAGAAGTGTCTCTGCCTCGGACCGGCGACATGAGAATTCTTAATTTTTTGCATAGAGATGCAGGTTGAGAAAAACTCTGCGGCTCTTGTGTTGCTAGCTAAACTTGACCTGTCCTTGTGACATTGCTTTTGACCTCTCGTTCGGAAAATTCAGAACCTGTTTGAACAATTAGGCAGTGACTTTGGTTTGTAATGGTCACGATATTATTCTGGCAAATACTTCGTCGCTGTTAGCTGCATTTATCGCTGTGTCGTTTCAAGTTTCAGTCCAACGAAAGGGGTCACCTTTTCTAATATTGTTTGTTGGGTATGTGCACCAGCAGCAACCCAGACTTACCATTTTGTGTTAGCCTGCTTTAATTCTGTGATGAAATCCGGATAATAATTCTACCATGAAGGTTGCTGTCAGTTTATGCATCCTTCTCCATTGTAGTTTCAGATAACCACTGCCGTTTTTATTTTATGTTTGAAATTCAGGACATACTAGTTAGATTGTTGCGGAATCTTTGTTCTGAAATCGCAGCTTGAGGCGGGAGGCGTCTCACAATTTGTGCATATCATCCTCGTAACTAGCTAGTAGGCGTATGATATACACAGGCTGAAGATGATTAAAGTTTGGAGTATTCCTAGTTTGGAGTTGCAGCGAACGCTCATTGGGTAACTGTGAACCGCATTTGGAGTTTGGAGTACACAAACACAATGGCACAACTCTGTGCAAATTCCAAACCGAGTTACATTGGATGAGGACGTCAAGGAAAAGAAAACGGCAATAAACATGAGAAAAATTGTTATTATGTGGTCCTTTTCTTTTTTTCTTTGTGTTCTATGAACTTGTTACTGCTACTGTTTGTGTTGCTTCTGAACATGAGAAAAAAAAGCTTAATACTACATTGGTTAGATTATGTATTGCGTGGTTGCATGAGAGACTCTGTTTCCGAAGTGAATTCAAATATCCAGTAGCAAGCAGCCAAGCATGGCAATGGTGAATGGTTGGCTGGTCTGCTTCGTTGTAGCAGGGAGGCTTACCATGGGGTCGAACGTATTGCTTGGAACCGGCCATTAGAGTGCCGTGCTGAGTTTGTAGTGGCATCAGGCATGTGTTTCTGTTCTCCGCTTTGGTTGTTGTACTGCTGTGGTGCTCAGTGGCTACAATGTAGTTTTTTTTGAAGCGCAGCTACAATGTAGTTGAAAAACAACGTAATACCATAGTATCTTGTATCTTCAGCTCAGTAACATTTCTCACGTTCAGTGAAAAATTTAGGTGAACACACCAAATTGTACATAAACCTTTTCTCTTTGAGTTATGTTGTTTTATTAGAAACAATCTAGATGAAACATTAAGTAATGTATGCAATTATACTTTATCATGGTGAAACATTTTTAGATAAATAACAAAATAGGGCTAAAAAAGAGGAGTTATTTAAAAGGGTGGAATATTAATTATGGAAATTTTATACAAGAAACAAAAAGTTGTTCTTTCTGGTGCAGAACATGTTAGATCATTTCAAAGAGATAGAGATATTGATATGTTAGAGGGGAATCCTTAACATCTTGTTTAATGGCTAAGCCTAGTGTGGTAGAAAAGAAGAATTTAAATCACTTTTCTACATCAAGATGATGGTGTGGTTCAAGGAGATAATAGTAATTTGCAGTATGCCACTCTTTTTTATATGTAGTTCATTAGAAATTCGCATAGATATGGCCATGGGCGATTTAGACAAAGATGGTTTAGAAAAGGAGTTATCTTCAGAACAAATAAACATAGCAATATTTCAAATGAAACATAACAAGGCATCTAGTCTAGATGACTTGGCTTTTTTATGAGTTTTTCCATGGTTGCTCCGCTCGTTTCTGAAAATAAGGCCTATACTATTTAAAAAAAATAAACAATACAAAGTTTGACCAAGTTTTTTAAAGATCAACAACTATAAATATGTGGAAATCATATAAAAATATATTCCATATGTATCTAAAGTTATTAATTTGGTATTGCAGATGTTAATAGTTTTTTATTACAAGATTGATCAAGCTTTACATTGTTTTGACTTTAAAAAAATATAGGCTTTACTTTCAGGAACGTGGGGAGTAGATTGGATATCTATAGACTTAATTATGTTAGTTAACTTTGATGCCTAAATGTCCTGGCCGAATAAATACAATGTACATACCTACTTATTGAATGCCCCTCCTTTTTTTACTAATGTTATCAATTATAGCGATATTGCTTGAGCTTAGGGCAAGAAAGATATAAGATGTGTTATTGAAAAGGCTTATGACAAAATAATTTGGTAATGATGTATTCTAGGTGTTGATAATGATGTATTATACCAACATGCAAAATCTCAACTTGAAACGCCTTGTATTTTGACCCACACAAAAAATAGACAAATTTGATAAATTTGGAAGGTTCAAAATGGTGCATTGTTCACTACTTCAGATTTTCACTTTTGTCTTTTTACACATCCTACAATACAATGTATTTCGAGTTAAACTTTTGTACATATATAGAATACATCATTTGCTACATCTAGAATTTTTTCAGAATTTTTTAAACTTTAAATATTTTTCGATTTTCAAAAAAACAAGCTACATGTAGTCCGAGATACAAAATGCCACAGTCCTTTTTACGTTTCCTCAAAATGTTTGAGATAGAGGGCTGCTTCTCACCTATCCTCGTAAATGTTGTTGCATGTGTCTTAGTAGAAAGAGCATCTCTAGGGGATCCTCTGAAAGAGAAAAACTTAAAACTGTTATACATAACCCCCTAAAAATCAATTTGAGGGGTGGAACCAAGCTTGACAGAACAAAGACTAAAAACTCGCACCGTAGAACAAAATGCTTCGGAGAAAGCCGCAACATACATTAAAATGAATAATCTTTTATGCAGTGGCAATAGTTCATATAAAACTTGACAACAATATGCTTCACTATGGCAATAGTTCATAAACTTGACAACAATCTAGCTTTATTACCACAATAGTTCAAAAATTTGACAATAATCTAGCAACACTATCACACTAGTTCATAAACTTGTTGGTAATCTAGCACCGCGTTATTCAAATGGCCACCAACAATCACCTCGCGAGTAGTCATTATGCATTCCAATATCCGAGATCTTCCAATTTCCCAGCATTGACGAGTCTGCTTATCCAATCAACTAACATTGTAGAACATGACCTTGTTCTGCAATTTTGTGAGATCTAACCTCATCCTTAAGAGCTTTAGTTCCCTAGCATGAAATTTTGGCTCCATATTAATAGCATGCAATTTTTTCTCCATGAAAAGGATACCATCTTCGCATGTATCTCTATTGCTTCTTCCAAAGAAATGTTATCAATCAGATCATCTACTTTCTCATCATGAATATGCAAACTTCAGAAGGATAAACCAAAAATAAATAAGAAATACAAATAATACGCCACACAATCCGAAACTAGAGGAGAAATTCGTCCTCCCAAAATATTCCGCGAGCACGACACTGTACCCATGGGTTGGTGGCACAGACGACGTGAATAGGTGCCCATCAGCGGGAGGCGTGGAAGGCTCTGATAGGGCGAAACCTTTGGGCGAGGGGAGTAGGAAGCCCATGACGATGACCAGGCGGTGCAAGGAGGATGGACGCCGGTTGAGGAGACAAACTTTGGCGGTGATGCGGGAGGGATAGAGGGCGTGTCAAAATGTCCCTCCCGCCAAACATTTCGTGGATATAGGGAAACCTAAAATATCAGAGCCCAAACCCGCGTATATGAAGATTTGTGTGTTTCGTTTTAGGTCCAGCTTAAAAAATAATTGAGCGCCAGACCAATATATTTGATCCGCGGGGGACAAAAGTTTCCGCGGAAATGGTAAGCATGCAGTTTTTTTAAGGTTTCTGCCTTTTAAGGGATCTGTTAGAGACGACGTTTGGTTTGGTTGACCTCAGAGGGAAGATTTAATTGAGCCGTTAATATCTAATAGTGTAGAAAATGGTCTGGCAATGCTATAGTATTTTGATGATACATTTTTTGGGTTAAGTGATGTTTTAGTAGTAAGTGCTACAAGTGTTTATTTAAGGGTAACCCCAAACATGAGTTAATGAAGCATGGGTCTTGAGACTCTCTGTCGTTTTCTACCATCGGCTACACGTACGGGCCATTTCCTTCCTTTTGGTCAGAGCAGCATGGACCGTGTCCATGTGCACCAAACCCCTTCTTTCTTTCCCCACCACGGTACCTACCACAGATTGCTCAATTCCAGAATCACAAGCTGCACAAAACCCTCCTTTTTTCGCCTCCGGAAGAATGCTCCGACGCCTCGCCGGCGCCGTCTCGGCGCCCCTCCGCCGCTCCCTCTCCACGGAGGCCTCGCGCCCTCCCTGGGCCATGGTCTACAGCAGGGCGGCGCTGGACGCGTCAGCATGGGCGCCGTCGCCGGGCGCGCGCGCGTCCCTCGACCTCGACGCGGCCCCGTACGTCTCCCACATCTCCGTCCCCGCCCACCTCGCTGACGGCATGGACTTCGCCGCCGCAAGCGTCCGGGCCACCAGCTCCGACGGCCTCCTCCTCCTCGACCTGGCCGAGACCCGCCACTTGCCTCCCGGCCCCCCGGGCGGCCGTGAGTCCTTGGACAGGCCGATGCTGCTCGAATTGTCCGCGGCTGGCGCCGCCTCCGAGCTGGACGTCGCGCGCTTCGTCTGCAACCCTCTCAGCGGCCAGCTCTTCCGCCTCCCGGTCCCGGACATGGATGCCGCCTACACGAGTACGGCCTTCGGCTTGCTCACCCAGTCCGACGGCTCCCACGGCGCACCTGATCGATTCGTGGTCGCTCAACTCTGCTGCAGGCCAGGGGAGGCAGGGGGCAACCGCAAAGTGGTGCGCCGGTTTCTGTCCGATACAGGGGAGTGGGATGAGCGGGAGCTGTTCGTTCCGGCCACGATACCCGATTGGCCGCGAATGCAGATAGATTGGAACAAGGAAGTGC
This sequence comes from Poa pratensis, assembly GCA_947311845.1. Taxonomy (NCBI): domain Eukaryota; kingdom Viridiplantae; phylum Streptophyta; class Magnoliopsida; order Poales; family Poaceae; genus Poa; species Poa pratensis. The sequence goes on along the minus strand of CAMZMU010000059.1, from coordinate 35,304,058 downwards.
TGGCGTTGGGCGACCGGCTGTGGTGGGTCGACCTCACCTGGGGCGTCTTCTCCGTCGACCCCTTCAGCGACCGGCCAGAGCATAGATTCGTCGAGCTGCCGCAGGGAAGCGTGTTGACAGATTTCGACTTATCAGATAACTTGATGTTGGGAAGGCGCCGGCTCATGGGGGTCAGCGAGGGGAAGCTGCGCTACATCGAAGTTTCTACTGAAAAGGAGTTTGTGGTCAGCTCGTTTTCGCTCGACGACGAGCGATGCTGCTGGAAGCTTACGCGTGAGACAACAGTTAACATAGTATTGCCCAACAAACGCAAGCCACTGGAAGACGACATGCCGTGGATTGTTGCCATAGATCCATTCGACGCCAACATTCTGTATTTCCAACATGGCCACTCTATTATTGCCATGGACATGTCTAATGGGGAGCTGATTGGAAGACACCCTTTCCAGATAGCATCACAGGTTTAAGCCCTCACAACACTGCTTTCTTTGTGCCGTGCGTGCTCCCAACATGGCTTGAATCAAACCATATCCCTTGTGCAGGTATACATACACTTCTCTAAGTTGCTTGTTCCATACATTGGATAATGCAGCTCTGAAGTTCGTTTTACTATAATTGTTAGATTGCGCAGGTTTTGATTTACCATTTTCTGAAATCATGTACTTGGAAAAAGAAATCATGTACTTGGAAAAAAAGAAATCATGTACTTGGAAACCTGTGCATAGCATGGATTGTTTTGTTGATACTTGATATGAGCAACTGTCACTGTATTGAAGTTCCTGTAGGCAGAGACGCAATGTTTATCTTCAGCGATAGCTTAAATCTTTTCTAGACTTAATCACTGATAATAGGCTAAGTAAATTGTCCATTACTGTCTGTGCTTGTTAAAATATAGAAGGCAGAATTCGGTATTACTAGAAATCTGATGTATTTTGTTGATTACGTTGGTATTGGACTGTCTTTTATGTAAAAATTGTTTGCTTCAATAATTAGTTCAATTCTTGCCGTACGTATTAGTCCTGTGCCATTTAATTTAATTTATGTATTCGACTGTCTATCAATTCTTGAAGGAACCCTTTCAAGCAAGAATACCAATTGCGAACCGAAGAGTTTGGCTGACATGTTGGTTCGCGCAAACAGACTGGAAAAGTTGAATCGCTCCAGCCAACTTATTTGTGGTACTTTCTGTTAACTATTTCTTGTGAAAGTACACCTCTTACTCCTTTATTCTGCATTTCTCTTATGCTGCCCATGCAATATGTTTTGCAGAATCAAGTAGTTTGGACTTTTGGTCATGTTTATGGGTCACTATATTGATCATGTTTACAAATCCCTATGTTGAACAGATTATCTTGTTTAATATTTATATTATGGTACTATCCTTATAAATTCCAACTCGTTTTGTTCGTGTTGAGTTACATATGGCAGTCACCGGGGAAAGCAAGACTATTGTATTTTTTGCTTTGTGTAGCAATGATGAAAAATGCTTAGGCAAGTGGTACTCTTATATTCAACACTCATGCCCGTGTATAGGTATCATTTTCAATCATAAAAAACGTTCATTTAGCTGTTCTGCAGCAGTATAAGTGTATAACTCATGTCACATACTCTTGAATGAAAAAAAATATAGAGCTGATTTAAAAAAATATTAATCTAAATATGTGAAAAAGTGCAAACTTCATTTATGTGCTGATAAAATTAGACAATAGGATTGAATAAATTCGCAACTGAACTCTGAAAATTATATGAGTACATCATTTGCAAGAGAGAACTACCCACTGAATGCCAATATCGTGTACGCATTGCCCATTTCTCTTACAATGAGCGCGACGTATTACTATACCTGCCCCCTGCCAAATTCTGTTCATGAACAATTTTCTGATATTACTATTAGAAAGTTAAAACTTGGAGTTTGAAAAAATCATAAGGGTTATGGAGCTTAGCAGCGCATTTTCATTATGATGAGCCATTATTTTTTATCATTGATAAGTATTATCGCGTACTGATCTTGCCTAAACTGAACTATGTTTTTTGCTCTTGCTACTTCGTCACATGACCATATCATATTTTTACCTCAACAGCAAATAAGCAGAGCATCTTGCGGTGTGCAGGTGGCATCTCATTTTTGTAATTGCTCCAAAGCAATATGAATGGGAATCTGCCTGTGCTGTCGTTGACTCCTGAACTCATGTTTCTGTTCACTTGTAATTATATTGGCTCAAGAAATTAAAGGAGAAAAATATATCTCTTGTTTATGTTTGGTGTTTTCTCCGTACCAGTGTTCATATGTCTCTAATGTCCATTTCTTTTTCAGAATCATGTCACTCATATCAGCAAGATATCACTCATGTTTACAATTTTGGTTTGCAGGTTACTTCAGTTATCAGATAGAAGTTGGTTTTGGATGACTAGGAAATGGATGGTGGTGGTTTCCTGAATCCTCATTTTGGAAGGAATTCCATGAGAAGTTTGGAACGAGAGTCAATAGCAACATGACACAACGTTATGTGCTCTTACTTTGAATTGGTTTATATATCTTGGAAGTTAGAACTGTTGATTTTGTGATGCCTGGACTCCTCTTCAGGGATTTGTTATCATTATGCAATCTGAAATCCTGTTGAACTTGATAATGCTTACTTTTGAATCGAATAGATATGTAAGTTTAAACTTTAAACCAAGGTGTTGTTTTGGATTATGGGATAAGCTTCATCCTGGAATTGCATGTTTAGAGGGGCAGAGGGTCATGTATTTCAGAGATAAGGTGCTTTGAAGTTTGGTTGGTCTTGGAGAGTTGAATTACCATGCAATGGATACTGTGTTTGCTACATGCAGTTCTCTTTCCGTTTTAAGTGTGAGTTTGCGCAGTAAAGATAGAGGTCTGTGTTTTCCAAGCAGCGGACAATGGAAACCGGAAACACACTGTATCTTGTATGGAAACCACAGGAACATTCTAATTCTTGAACTGTATGCGATGCAAGCTACGGAGTATTACAGTGGAAGGATGGTAAATCTTTTGCCCTTTAAAAAAAAGAAACTTCGCACTCTGAACAAAAAAACTGGAGTTAGCACAAAGATATGCCTATGATCATTATATTGTTTGCCCAACATTGCGCATCTTTCTAAGATATCATAAGAAAAATGGGGTCAGGTAGTACTAGTACAGCAGAAAGATCGCACGGCTGCCATAACCTGAACATAATGAATAAAAATGTAGTATGAACTATGAAGTGCAAAATGGAGCAAGAAGAAGCACTGTTTTCAACTCATTACTCATGAGCCTCCACCAACTCATGAGCGTGCTGAGCTTGTCGAGCTGGCAACGCCAAACTGGTTCAGTACGCACCAGAGTCACAGCAGTACGCACCAGAGCACGCAGACCCTAGCAGACTCGCTCGCTGGATCCGATGGTGGTTCACTCGCTCCCCTGCGTCGTCACGCCGCCTCGCTTCGCTGGTACCGGGCGGGCGTGGCGGCGTCCGTGCCCCGCGCCGGGGCAGCCGGGCAAGGAGAGGGAGCAATGCGTGCGGACGTTTCGTCGCCGGCGCCGGCGCGCTAGAGCGGCGTGGAGGGAGAGGCTCGCCGCGGAAGGGAACGGAAGAGTGGTGCAGCCGGCCCTGGCCGACGCTGCCGGCGCAGGAGCAGGAGACACTTGGGCCCGTGAGGGTTTGGGCCGGTCGGCCCGGGCCCAGCAAAAGCCCGCAAGCCCATCTAGTGCCCGAAACCCGGCACGGCGACGGCGTGTCAGGCACCTTGAAATACTCTGGCCTTGGCGCCCGAAGGTAACCGCCTCAACCAACTTCGCTCGGCTCGGCTCGCCTCTCCTCTTCTCATCCTCTCCCTCCACCACGCAGCGGCCACCGCCTCTGCCCTCTGTTCTTCGGCGGCCCAGCAGCGCCGGCAGCGACCGATGGACCCGTTCCCCCCCGACCGGCACCACGTGCGGCTGCGGAGCCGCGTGCACGGCACCTACTACCTCCACGCCGACGAGGACGGTCATGGCGTCTCCCTCAGCAGTCGTTGGGCGTCCATGAACGCCGCGTGGGTGGTGCACCGCTACCACGGGGACGACCATCACGTGCTCCTCCACAGCGCCGCTTACGGCCGCTACCTCGCCGCCACCAACACCTCGGCGCAGCTCGGCTGCTACGGCTTCCGCGTTGAGCAGCGAAACTACGACGAGCTTCAGGGAGAGGACATCAGTGGCAGCCCTTCAATATCGGGGCCCGGGCCACATCCTGCTCCGGCAGCCCCCTCACGCCGCCGGCGAGCCCTACCGCTACCTCCGCGCCAACGGGAGGTACGCCCCCTGGTTCGAGCACGTCGTCAGCGTCGACGTCTTCGACAACATCAGCACCATGATGCAGTGGGTGGTGGAGCCCATCCCCAGCACCGAGCACGTGCCTCGCCTTCCGCGTCCGACCACGGTGAGTTCGCCATGCCCGCTTCTGGATTCTTCTCGAGTTGCTTTCGGGATTCGACTAGGATCGACCGAATTGGGTTCCTGAATGCTGTGTTAATCTGTATCGGAATTGAACTCGGGGGTTGGAAGCTGACAAGCTGTGTTAATTTCATTCGCCTGGGAGCAATCCTTGGTTCTGTTCTTGGCATCTTGCTAAATACGCGCGTCTTGGGAGCAGAGCCGTTCTTGGTTGCCGCCCCTGTTTCTTGACTGCGCCTCTGCATTTGTGTTTTCGATAATAAAATTCAGCACAGTACCCTGCTTCTTTGATCTAACCATGGTTCTTTGCAAATCGCAACTTAACGCAGCTCCACCTCCACCTTGCTGGACGGCGAAGACTCGCCGCCCTGCTGCCGTCGCGGCTGGTGGACTTCATCGGGAACGGCGAAAGGTTCTTCACCAACACCGTCTCGTTCGTTTTCAGGGGAAGGTCCGTGTTCCGCCTGAGGAACGAAGTGGCCAGACGGCTGGGCATCACGAGGGAGAGAAACATCGCCGAAGACCTCGTCATGTACGTCCGAGCGGGCACATACGGCCGGTTCACCCCACTCGTCGTCGACCTACCCCGCAGCAGTCAGACCCTCATAATCACGGTTGATCCGCCAGGTGAGAGAACCTCGTAATCCAACTGGCAGATACTATTTGCTGCATGGGCATCATCTTTTGGGGTTCGTTTTAAAGGAGTGCTAATCTTCCTGTGCTTTGAAAGCTTATACTGAAACCGTTGTAGCCCAGTATCGGATTATTCGAAAATGGTAGTTTCAAGAAACTGTTGTAGTCAGTAGAACTTGGGAATTGTAGTCTAAAAAACAGTTAACTGAAAGTGTCGCTAATTTGCTTCAGTTTGGACTTGGAATTGTATGAACTGGTGGTCTTGTAAATATAAAAGTAGCTGAAAGGAAGAAATATATATTTACATTGTGCCTGTTGGATTTATCAGTCTGTGTACCGATGCTAGAAAGTTGTCTAAAGCTAGTTGGTTGCCTTGTAAAATCAGTTCACAAGTCACTTGTTCATACTCAACCTTGACATGGAAATTATTGGTTTTGAAACACTATCCTTGGTTCAGATGATCCAGTTCTACAATTTAATACCATTTGTAGCCAGTGAAAAACTTTGGAACTTGAAAACCACTTAACTGAAACTGTTGCTAATTTGCTTCAGTTAGGACTTGGGAATTGTATGAACTGTTGTAGTCTTGTAGATATAAGTAAAAGTAGCTGAATGGAAATAATACTGTAGATATTTACCATTGTGCCTGTTCCTGTTGGATACATATGATAGAAAGTTGTCGAAAGCTAGTTGGTTGCTGGGTAACATCATTTCACGGTCACTTGTTCATACTCGACCTTCATAATGATTTATATGATTTAGCCCTTGTAATTGTTTCGAATAAATATGAGCAATATTCAATGCAGCACTACATGAAAGCTAGTTTCAGCATATTACATTACTTTCAGGTTTAATACATCAGCTGTCTTTTTTATCTTGCTGTTAACTTGTTTTAGCAATATCGAATTATTGAGATTCTGCAACGGTTGCAGCTCCTGTGGCATGATGCCTAACTGCTTCAATGTTTTGTGCTAATACTGCTTCACTGTTTATGTTAATTCAGCTAACATCGTGCCGCGATTCCCGGATTTCGACGCATAGTAGAGCAAGACCGGAGCAGGTCTCCTGACTGTTGCCTTACAGTTCACCTCTTCAGAAGTGTCGCTGCCTCGGACCGGCAACATGAGAATTCTTAATTTTTGTGTAGAGATATAGGTTGATAAAAACTCTGCGGCTCTTGTGTTGCTAGCTAAACTTGATCTGTGCTCGTGACATTGCTTTTGACCTTGCGGTTCTGAAATCAGACCCTGCTTGAACAATTATGCAGTGACGTTTGGGTTGTCATGTCTGTGTTCTTATTCTGGCCAATACTGGTGGTTCTTGCTGTGAATTGAGCAGAGTTTAGCTGTGCCGTTTCAAGTTCCAGTCCAACGAAAGGCATCACCCTTTCTTTCTAATCTTGTTTGTTGGTTATGTGCAACAGCAGCAACCCAACTTACCATTTTGTGTTGGCTCGGTTTAATTCTCTGATGAGTAGTAAGTAGGTATAAAATTCTGAAGTTGAAAAGATTCTCTGATATTCGGATAGTAATTCTGCCACAAATGTTGTTCTCAATTTATGCATCCTTTCTCCATTCTAGTTTCAGTATATATATATATTTTGGATAGATTCAGGGCACGCAGCGAACTCTCAAGATCATAAACATTGGTTTTTCTTTTACATTATACCCCCCGCAGACATACATTACTTGTATTGATAAAAGTATGATACAGAGATGACACGAATACAAGCAACATAAAACTAGGAGAAAACAAGCGATTAACAAACCATCATCGCCGCAACTACCAAGCATCCACTTCTTTTTCTGTTGCCGGAGAAGAAGAACACCAGCAGTTGGTACACATCTTGACGCTGAAGAAACCCCTTGCCATAAGGCGTTAATGAGCCGCAATAGCCACCAGCCCCGTAAGGCTGGATCAATCCCGCTAGCCAAGGAACATTGGCCGGAGGAACCCTCCGACCCTCTTCAACGTTGGATCTGGGGCCAACGCCACCCCATCCTTCAATAGGCGGCCGGATCCCCCACCATCCTCCGCAGATCCACAACAGTTTGCACCGCTGTACTCCAAGAGAATCCCCTTCCCGCCATCACGCCTGTCATATTGAAACTGCTCCAATAGCTTGGACTGCACAAGCCTCTCGTCGGCGCAAGCAACACCTCTGATGAGCATGAGCAAGAGCTGGAAGACCATTATTCCTACGAGCACCATCGACATCAGCCCCACCATGACGCCAACAGAGAAAACACGAAACCTAAAAAACTTAGCACGAAAACACCACACAATGAAAGCCGGAGCTCTCCTCTCCCTCGTGCCGCCAAGACGGCGAGCGGAGGGGAAGGGGAGCAGGGATCGCCGGTGGGAAACTCTGGCATAGGTTAGGAACGCGGAGAAACATTGAGTACTTTTAATTGCTTTAAAAAAGGTATTAATTCAAAGTTGGAATTGTGAACACTCATTGGGCAACCGTGAACTGCCTCTAGTACACCAACACACAAGGACACACCACTGCCGAAACTCCAAACCGATTTACACTGTATGGCTGGACGTCAAGGAAAAATAGCAGCAATAAACATGAAATTTTTTGTACTCCCTGGTCAACCCTTTTCCTTTTTCTGTATATTTTATGAAAACTTGTTACTGCTACTGTCTGTGTTTCCTCTATACATGAGAAAAAAAATGCTTAATAATACATTGGTTAGATGCTGTACTGTGTGGTTGCATGTGAGACTCTCTTGCGCAGTAAAAGACCAATAGATTACAAACATGGTCACCATGCAATGCTTGATTTTCACATACGTTTGTAATTTTTTTACATTCTCCGTCTTTCACCTAGTTAAAATCATTTATGAGAATGCTGAAAACACCATTCCAGATTAGACGGCAACGATGCCGATTCAAGAACAGCACGAGAAAGTGATGGTGGGTGGCGATGCTGCGTCCGATAAAATCAGTTCCTTAAAAATAACAGACAAGGTAGTGATCTGCACACCAAATCATTTTCTAGTATCTTGCATCGTGAGCGCAGTAACATTTCTCTCGTTCCTGGCAGTGAACTAAAGCAAATCTGTCCATTCTTTCGCCATACCCTATTTAGAGCACACTTTAGTTTTTTTTTTTGAGAATAACTTTCGATTTACGAGCACACTTTAGTCTGAAAGCAAATTCGCCAGAGCTGCCTGTAGGTACGTCGAAACAGAACATCACCAACAAGCGGAGGCGCTCCTGTATCTGCTTTTGGGCCAGAAAACAATGGGCCTAATTGGGCTCTTCTCTTTTCCTCTCTCCTGCCTACCGCAGGCGCCGCGCCACGGCGGAGCAAACCGGCGGCCGCCAGCCTTTCCTCCCCACCACAGCCGCCGACCTCGCAGCGCCCGAATGGCGGAAAACCCACCCCCGCTACTCCCGCTCGGCCATCCGCTTTCACCACCGGCCGCGCGCGTCGCTCGCGCCCCGCGGCAACCGCACGAAAACAACCCCTCCCCCTTGTCCTATTTCGCCATGCCATTCCCCACCACCGACCCACCTCCCCTCTCCTCCCTTCCTCCGGCTTCCGGCGGCTACGACCCCCGCTGCACGGGCGAGCGCACCACCAACGGCATCGCGCCATCGCAGCCAGCCCCCGCCCCCCCCCCCCCCCCCCGGCACCGAGTGCGCCCGGCCGACGACGCGGAGAGGGACGGCCGCGGCGCGGCGTGACCCCGTCCGGCCATGCTGCAGCGCGCGGCGAGCAACGCCTACTCCTGGTGGTGGGCGTCCCACATCCGCACCAGCCAGTCCAAGTGGCTCGACGCCACCCTCCACGGTAACTACGCACCGCACTGCACATCATCCATTCATTCACCGTCTCCTGGCATAGTACCCAACTGCGCATTGCATTGCGTTGCTGTCCTGTGATTGAATCTGGCTGTGACAATGGCCCATCTGCCGCCTCTCGCGTGCAGAGATGGAGGACAGGGTGAAGCTGATGATCAAGCTCATCGGGGCGGACGCCGACTCCTTCGGCAAGAAGGCGGAGCTCTACTTCCGGAGCCGGCCGGAGCTCATCACCAACGTCGAGGAGATGTTCAGGTCCTACCAGGCGCTGGCTGACCGCTACGACAGGATATCCAGCGAGCTGCACAAGGCCAACCACACCATCGCCACAGTGTTCCCGGACCATGTCCAGTTCGCCATGCAGGAGGGCGACGGCGAAGGGCTCCCCAAGGCGATCACCAGCATCGATCTCATCAACTACAAGTTCCCTGCGCTGGAAGGCTTGCCCATGGGCTCGCGGGTCACGAGCCGGGGTTCCAGCCCGGTTCCCAAGAGGACCCAGACGCACCGGAGAGTCGCCTCCCACATGAACAAGGACAAGGCGATGGAGGAGATCGACAAGCTGCAGAAGCAGATCCTGGTGCTGCAGACCGAGAAGGAGTTCTTGAAGACCTCCTATGACAGCGCGCTGGGCAAGTATCTGGACATTGAGAGGCACGTGGCTGAGTTGCAGGATGAAGTATGCTCCTTGCAAGATACTTTTAGCACTGGCTCGGACATTGAAGACAACGAAGCCCGGGCACTGATGGCTGCACGAGCCATCTTGTCTTGTGAGCAGACATTGGTTAACTTGCAGGACCAGCAAAAGAGATCGTCTGAGGAGGCCAGGACTGAATTTCAGAGATTGAACGAGGTAAAGGAGAAACTGAAGACATTTAAGGATGAGTGTGGGCAACCTCAGACGCAAAATGAAGGGCCTGATCACCTTGACACAGGACTTACTCAAGTACTGCCGCCTGTGGATGGTGATGTTTCTGTTCAGAATGAGGTTAAGCTTGACCTGCAGGAAATATGTCAAAAAGTTAAAGAACTAATTGAGTTGCACCCAGAGGCATCAGTGGCAGAAATAGCGGAAAAGGTTGATCGACTTGTGGAGAAGGTAATTAACCTGGAGCTTGCTTCTACTTCGCAGAATGCTCAGATTGATAGAATGAAGTCTGAGATAGATAACTTTCACAAGCGCCTGCATGCCATGGAGGAAGAAAAGGCTGCTTTGGTTGCGGATTCCACTAAGTTAGCAGAAAGATTGAAGCAACTTGAAGGGGTGCTGCAAATTGTCCAACAAATTGGTAGGTCCATACAAAATGGTACAGCAAATATTTCGAAAGAAATGACTGAAGCCTGCAGCGAACTTGCTGAGTTCGTAGAAACATTACATGATCCTGAGCGTGTTGGGAATTCATCCAAAAAGGGCTCAGAGGATCCTGTGGTTCGCGAACGTCTTGTTCCAAATGAATCTGAAGGCGAGGATAATATTTTATCAGAAGATTACACATCTGTCCTTCAGAGCTACAAAGATACAGAGCAAGAACTTTCAGAAATCGAAAAGAAAAATCAGAAGTATCATATTGATGCAATGTCAGAGCTGAATGAACTGAGGAGTGCCAATACAACGAAAGACGAGGAGATTCACTCTCTTCGGAGAATGCTAAGTTCTTTGCGAAAGATGAATGCTCCTGTTCCTGAGAGCATGGAGAAGTCTGAAGAAACGTCTAAAATAAGCACCACTTCTACAACTGAAGACAAAGAGATAGATGAATACATTAAGCAATGTCAAGTTGAAGAACCACTTGCATATTCAGTTGGGGAGGAAAAATTTAGAGCAGAGATCGACAAGGTGTTGGAGCAGAACATGGATTTCTGGTTGAGGTTTAGCACATCGTACCATCAAATACGGCATTTCCAAACAGCATTTGACAGGCTAAAAGCCGAGATGGTTAAATTGACTGATGCACAGGCACAGGGGGTTGCAGATGGTATTCCTACTAATCATCAGGTAGCAAAGCTGGAGTCAGCTGTTTTAGAAAAGAAATTTCGGGATTTGAATACAGATCTTCAAGTTTGGATGGAAAAGAATGTGCTATTAAAAGGAGAGGTAGAGAACAGGTTCTCCTCGCTGTGTAGCATACAGGAGGATATATCAAGGATCACAATTCTGGATAAAAGTGACGATGAACACTTCACCCTTTTCCAAGCTGCAAAATTCCAAGGAGAGGTGCTTAATATGAAACAAGAGAATAACAAAGTAGCTAAAGAGTTAGAAGCTGGGCTCGACCATGTAAGAGGTCTACAAGTGGAGGTTGGGAGGGTGCTTTTGAAGCTCCGGGAGAATCTTGAGCTATCTATAGCAAGAAGCAACCGAGCTCAACAGAACTTCCGAGCCCTGTCAACAAAAGCTGGGGTCCCCCTTAGAACTTTCCTGTTTGGCGCGAAGCCAAAGAAACCATCACTCTTCTCATGCATGGGTCCTGGAATGCATAAGCACTATGGTGGCTCGAAGACTGGTCGTAGATGAGAATGGTTGGATAATCAGCTATCTGTTTCTTCTAGCTGTCAGCTGACTTGTGCTATCTATGTTTTTTCTTAGGCCTTAAATGTGAATGGACCCTGCGTCACTTGACTCAAGTTTGGTTTGTATATTTAATTTACTTCTGCATGGACCTCACTGCCTGAACTAAATTTAGTGGAAAATATGATGTCAGATTTGTTCAAAATACTACTGTCCTATTACTGGAAGAATTTAACTATCATTGTCTTCTAATTGCTACACTGAGGTCAATTTGGCGATCCCTACTTATTCCGTGGTGGTGTTTCTGTCTTTCCAGCTTATGCAATATTGGAGAAGCATGTCTCCTCCCATATGGCAGTGTCTTTCTTCAATGCATGGTGTCAATAGAATGGCAAATTGCAGAAAAAATGTGTGTTGACTTCATTGTGTGTGGTTCATTTCCACATTCAAAGTTGATCTGCATATGTTACGATCTATTAACATCGGTAAAATCATAAAGAAGGCTAAGTTGTACTACTTTCTTCTCTTTCCTTTTTTTTCCAGAAGGTTGTGGTGCTGTTGACTACAGTTGTTTGTTATATTGCATGCTTTATTCTCTTAATAGTTTAGCATAAGTTCAAGGGCTTTGCTATTTCCTTTGCATGAAAGATAAGTGAGTGTTGGTTTGGTTGAATCATGAGAGGGAGGTGTCAGAAACTTTCCTCGGATGGACTTGATCAGGTATGTTTCGTATCATCGTTTTAGACGGCACATCATGTAAAGTTAATAATGCTACCTTGTCCATTCTTTATGTCTAACATTTTAGCATTTTTTTAGAAAACAAAAAAATGGGCTGTGAAGTGTCAATTATCAGATATAACTAGCCCTATTCTATCCATGATGTACTCACTGTTTTCAGTTTTATGCATAGTTTGCTTTATGATGAAACTGTGCAGTCCTAGTCAGTTCACAGGCTTCCTCAAAGCTTTTCTGTTTGCCGAAGCAGTGGTTCTCATTACCTACTATTTGGTAGTCAAACTCAAAACATGGATATCTCTATGCATACTTGAAAATGGCATGCATCTTTCCTATGGAACAGTCCTGCAAATGTTCCTATGAAGTACTAACAGGTTATCTAATACAAGCACCATCTTTAATTTGTCATGGGTTGCTTTTATGCTTGCTAGTTGCTACAGAGCTGGGAACTCAATGTGTATAATCGAAGATAAGGTGCACCTGGCAATTTCTAGACTCTAGGTAATGATTAAAGCTCTTGAAGTTGGGAAAGTAGGGATTGAGTTTCATCCTAGCTAGCATCACATCAGTTATCCAGCTACAGTTTGTTTTATCTTCTACACCATTCTGTTCCTGCTCCTTATGCTAGTTACTAGTCCTGTTGTCTTATTAATAAGTTGATTTCGTTTACAATTATAGATGTGAGTTATACATTTGCCTTTTCTACTCCACTTCTAGCCACTGGTCTCATTGCATTTGTAAATAGCTTCCTTGCCAAATAAGAAAAAACAATTCAGAACTGGAAAAGAGAAGATAGTTTCCAGATCCTTGGAAAAAAGGCCATTCATGTCTCTAATGTTTTTTCTTGTATTATGATATATAGTAGGTTATTAAAAAAAACCAGGAGCTTCTAAAAGTTTGGTTGTGATGTGTTATATTTATCCAAACTATCGATGTGTACTGTATGTACTACGTACCCGTGAAAAGGTCCATGCATATGTAAATATGACCGATCAGCTGCAATTTTTGTGTGTTCTTGATGTCTTATGCAGAAGGGTCAACGGCATCAATCTCCTCGTGTTTATTAATTCATTCATAACTGATTGGAGCATATTCCTTACTAGCGAGTCTGACACCTGTTCATCTCTCGAACTCTTGTGTTCAGCATACTTTTTATCTTCTACCAAATGAAGGAAGATTTTGAACTTCTTTTCCTTTAAAGGTAAAGAATCTGATCTCCAATGGCTTCGCTGGAGGGGAAAGGGCCCCAACTTTGTAGGACCTACTTGCCTCGTCACACAGCTCATCAGTATGGTATGATGATATCCTTCCATGGCATGTTTTACTGTGGCCCGTAGTGACCATACTGAGCTGATATATCAATTAGGAATTCTCTCCCTTGTTAAAAGTAGTTGCCTAGCCGCCCTACTAACTTTGGTGTATAGTAGTATGCACTATGGCACTATGCACATCAAATGGCCTCTTTTTATACCAAACCCCATCACCTGCACTTAGCGCCAAGCACATCGATCAAAGGGATTTCGTACCCAAAGCCATGTTCAACCCTTCTTCCTCGTCCGTGCCCACCTACAGTCACCTCTCCATGCACAACGTAGCGAACTTCTCCAGTGATTTGCACACAGCTCCGACTGAAATTCCTCGCGGCAACGGCTTATTCCACGACAATGGTGGTTTGTTTTCTCCTGGAGCTGCTGCTTCAGCGCCACCTCCCTACACCTCTTCCCTCCCTTCCTATTATATGAACAGGAGCACCAGCTCACACTCCTTCCCTCTCCACCTACAATTTCCTGAACCCCTCAAGAGTAATGCTGCCTTATCTTGCCCGTCTCCTTCGGTATTCCAGTTGCCCTTTCCCCCTGTTTCTTCCTCCCCTTCCTCATCCTGTGGTGACTTCTTGGAATTCAGCAGCTCCAGTACCATGCGGCGTGTCCTCAGCACCGGTGACCTGCAGGTAATGCAACAATCCTCAGGTTGTCACACAGTTCATACAACTGAAATCTGCTAACCATTTTTCACATGTGTTGATGCAAAACAGGGGAACAATGTTCTGCTGCCACCCGATGGCGCCGCGATTTCCAGGCGACAACTGCAGCCAGGAAGTGGGAGAACCATTTTCAGAGAAGGTGGGGCGTTACAGCGCCGAAGAACGGAAGGAGAGGATTGAGAGGTACCGCAGCAAGCGCCAGCAGAGGAACTTCCACAAGAAGATCACTGTATGTATTGACACCTCCCAGCACAACCTTCCAAATGCATTCCGTTTCTCTCGCATATTCCAGTTCATCACCGTCTCTGCTGCTTTCCAGTACGCATGCAGGAAGACGCTGGCAGACAGCAGGCCGAGGGTGCAGGGCCGTTTCGCTAGGAACGTCGAGACGGAGGGCGACGCGGCCACCGACATGGAGACCGAGGCCTCTGACATCAGCTATGAGCACTCCTCGTACAACGACCTGAGCAGCGGCAACTGCTATGACGGCAGGGAAACTGGCGGCGATAGCATGGTGTTTGACGACAACAAGTGGTGGTGGTGGGCAACGCCTGTGGCAGCCAATAGGCAGCAGCTTGGTTTCGACGTCGTCGTGACGACGAAGAGCAGCTGTGGGCCAGCCTCGCGGACATTGGCTGACCCAGTTCCCTCTGGTTGGTGGTGCTGCCTGGTGCGAGGAGCACCGAACGGCGGCTACGGTCAGAGCGGCGTCGCTGACCTTCTTATGCCCGTAGTGCAGCTTCGTTAGCCTTTAGTAGAAGGAAAAAAACGAGAAGGAAGAGGACCTCTCCTCACTTTCTTAGCTTGTTCTATGCGTGTAGTTACTACTACTAGTGTTACTACTTTCCATTCTTGTTCCCCCACAAAGCTTGGGCCGTGTTGTTTGGTGCTTTCCACGTACCTGAAAAATCGAAAACAAAACCTTCTTGCTGTAGCTTTCGCGTGCGCCGTTCTTGTCTCGTGTTTAGTGTTGGTGCACTGCATACATATTTGGCCACTGACTGGCATGCTGATCTAGGATGCCACCGAGATACTACGAGTAAGGGGAGTGTTGCCGACCCGAAGGTTCCGTTCCTTGGTGCAGTCTAGCTACCAGTTGGCAAATTGGCAAACGGCGATGGTCTCATTGGTACTGAGAAATGGTGGGAGTCACTCTCTCACCAGCACCCTCACCTCGGGCTTTCCTGGCTGGTTTTGCACTATGATTTCCCCGTTATGGAGATGCTAGCAGTCCTGGAAAGATGCATCAGAAGTGGCTACGCACGGCCATTCCGGCTTTGGTAAGCGTGATGCTTACATTGTCTGGACAAACATGTTCTTTTGGGTGGTGCTTAGACAGGGGAAGAGATGCAGGCTATTTCTGTCGTTAGTGTCATGGAATCAGAATATAAGCTTTCCGCCCTGGTGTGAATGACAATCAGAATACTACTATTTCTGTCGTTAGAGTTCATGTCTTAAGAACCATTTTCTGTCGTGGAATCAATATACTACTTTCTTGAACATGACCACCGGTGCCTGACTGCTAGGCTATACATCCGAAAAGGTTTGCTATCTTGAAGTATCATTATTTTCTTTTATTTGGAAAGAAGTATTAACTCAAATTTGCAAATGAAGTGATGTTTGAGGATCATTGCTTGGTCCACTTTCATATCCTTATAAGGTTACCATTTTCTTTCATTGCCAACATTTTGTTGTATAGTCTTCTGTTATGTAAATTCCAGTTTCAGTCGAGATATTCAACAAAAAATTAACCATAGCAAGTTAGCAACACACAAAATCTTTTTTTACATGGAGTATTATGTTTATATGCGTGGCAAAAAGATTTGAGAGGGCTGTGGCAATGCACGTGCATTCAACTAGTGTACTTTAATCTTCAGTATGATTTATTTTTGTAGGTTGGTATAGATTTCCCTCTACCTACATAACCTCCGGTGTAAGATTCACGAACTTTTTTAGATAAGGGCCACCCCAGCAAAACCCTCAAACATTAACCGGGACTAGACTAGAGTGCAAACTTCTCGTCTGATCTCTGTTCAGGCACAAGCTAGTGTATTCCTTAGAGCCCAAATGCAGTAATCTTCAATTCCCCTTTTGAGTCTTGACCATCTAAACCGACAAATGAGTATCATCAAGAATAAATTAAGACAACACTAATTGCCCTAGAAACGTAGCCCGACAAAGAAACGCAAAGGGGCATTTGAAACACCCAATTAGCGAGAGTTTAGCTTCATACTTCTCTCTTCTCTATACATTGTGCGAACTTGGAATCATCAACGATGTAAAGGACGAACACAAACTGCCCTCCAATTCCAAACTGTTGATTTTCAACTGCCAGGAGTGCATGAAGCACCAGAGACGGCCAGGAGATCTCGGTCAAAGGGGAATCAAAGAGCTGGGTCCTAGGCTTGTGGCATGTTCTCATGCCTTTTTTTAAACATGTTCTCATTCTTAGGAGTTAATTAGGAGCTAATATGCTTCTGCGATGCATAGGACCAGTCCTAAGTCCTATATATATATATCTCCTCTTAGGATCCCTCTTGGAGCACATTGTGGATGCCTTATGTCACTAGCCGTGTGTTTAATTGACTTGCAATGTGGATTTTTTATGAACATTGTTTCACGATACTACGACGAAATCATGTACGATTTTGTTACCAGGTAGCACACCAGTTGTTGCTCGCACCTCTTTCATTCATAATCACCACCCATTGAGCCATCGTACTAAAATCGTATTCATATTTGGGAAAACAGAGTTCTGGTTTGCACTGTTCAAAGAAGTTGAATCCGAAGTGGAGAGGGTACTTCCTATCAACCACTTAAACATATCGATTTTGTTAAATATAAGTTGTCTAGGTTTTCTTATGTCTAAGCCGAGGGTGGCTACTTGTGGGAGTCTTTGTTGGCACAAACCTTGCATATTTCTCCAGCGAAGGTCGTTAGCAAAGTCGGTGATGTCTCTCATTGTCTCTGCGGTCGGCTGTTTAGCAGGGACAAGGCAGGCCTCATGCAGCCGTCATGAGCACGCTGTTTGTGGTCGTCTATGGCAAAGTTGGAGTCGCCAGATTGGAGGCGATGAGTGACAATGATGATGCTCATGGGCATCCACGACAAAAAAAATCTTATTTGCGGTGTGTGTGAATTTGATTCGGTTGCCAGGTTGGCTTTGGGCTTGTCGTAATCTTGGATTTCACCCGGTTTTATCTAATTATAAGAGCGAATTTTTCTTATTTAATTAAAAATTATATTCTTTTGCATGCCTTGTTTTGAAAAAAAGTTGGCGCCAAAGTCGTCTGATATCTGTGTGCTCTGTCATTGACAAGCGACAATTGGGAATCTTGGAAGAAACTTGTCGAGAAACTAATGAGGGTCTTGCTTACAAATGAAGATGATTGTTTCAAATGGAAACTTACTACAACCGGGCAATTCACGGTTAAGTCTATGTATTATTATTATATGCATGGTCATACTCCGTTCTTGCATAAGTATCTTTGGAAACTTAAAATCCCCTTAAAATTAAAATATTTATGTGATTTCTTCATCGGAAAGTGTTATTCACTAAAGATAATCTGATTAAGAGAAGATGGTCTGGGTGTAAACGATGTGTGTTTTCAAGATGAGTCGGTTGAGCATCTTTTTATGTCATGTCTTTTGTGCGACATATTTGGAGACTAATTCATTTTACTTTTAATATCTCTCTACCAACCAGTGTGGCTAATATGTTTGGACACTGGCTTCATGAGGTAAATAGAAAACTAAAGCACGTATTCGCATTGGTGTTTGTGCTTTCGGTTGGCTATTTGAAATTTTAGAAATGATGTTGTGTTTAACAAAGTTAGAGATGCTCATTTTTTACAGGTCGTTCATTGTGCCACTTGTTGGATCCATATGTGGTCCTTCCTACTACCACCCGATCAAAGGGGTTTTATGGATACCGGTTGTATCCGGTTGATGGCGGTCGTGCGGGCTATCATGTGCCAGGGTGGGTGGCATCACACAAGCTAGAAAACTCCAATATGTGTAGTCTTACACTTATGCCCATTTTTCGTTGGTTGATCCGTGTGGCCATTTTGACCGATCCGTGAGCTGTAAAACTATGATGTTGCTACTATCATATTTTTTTATTTTGCAGAGGCCGGGGCTATGCTCCATGTAGAAAAAACAAAAAAGTGTGCTCTATGATGAGATTCACGTGAATGTGAGAAATATCAAGACTAGGAGAAGGCTAGCGTTGTCGACTTGGACATCAGAAATTCAAGTCGACTAAACATGTCACAAACCACCTAGAAATGCCACAAAATGCATCCTATGTTATTTAAACCTCTTTGGATGCATCATTGGATCTATTTTCTGTTGAGTCAAATTAAAAATGACAAGAAGCTGCAATACGGCATAAAAAAGAAAGTTTATTCAAATTCGCCAATATTATAGGATTCCAATCTAGTATATGTAGTAGAAATTAGAAAAACAGGTTAGCACTGGTTTTGTGCAGTACCTCTCTTATTTTAGAGCAATCAGGAGAGTTGGTGTCAGGCTAATTAAAATAAGTGTATCTTATATCATCTGCGCCTCTTTGGAACCTTCAGGCAAAAGCCTATGCGTGCGTTGAATTGCAGGGGGAGAGTGAAGGGAGACGCTTTGACTGTCCCTCCCCTCCCATAGAGGGCTGCCGGATTCCCTGTCGGCCGCTAATCCCAAGCACCAACACGGATAACTTTGTTAATTTTTACTATGATAGCAAACCGAGCTAGTACTAAATAGTAATGTTTGGTCCAAAATTTTCTGCAGAAAAATGGTATACACTTGTGAATTTGTTTGTAAAATGCTTAGTACCGTTGTTGCAGTCAAGTACTAAGTACTACACGAATTCTAGGCTATCTGTTTTGCTTCACAAAAACAATCCAACGTACAAAATGTATGTCATTCTGCAACTTTTGTTAGTGCAGTGCTCCCGTCAGTTCCTTGAAATAAATAAAAAACTTACATGATGGTCAGCATGCGTTTCAAATTAGAGGAACCAATAAACAGCTTTTGCCAAGTGGAGGGAGCAGACAAGAATCATGTGAGGTGTTTCATTCACATCTCATCGTGTTTATTATAATTTTTTTAAAAGGGACCAAAATGATGGCCATGCCCTTCTTGGACGAATCGACAGCAAGAAGAACACTTCGCATGCACAAAAGTGCACCCTGGATGCTAATGTTGACCCGGGTGAGAAAACCAGAAGGTGCCCACTTACAACCCTTCACCAATTACACCAAACGAAATTAAATTTACCCCTGGACTCTATGTTCTTAACTCATCGTCTCAACGGAGCGATCTCCAAGGGTAAATTGGTCATTTCATTGGTCTGATCAAAGGTTAAACAGTGTAAAGGAAATTGTACCTATGAAGGCCTCCTTTGATTCACAGGATTTCCTAAGGAAGTTTGTAGGATTTGGACCCTGTGGAATATTTCCTTTCCAGGGTGTTTGATTCACAGGATTGTAATTTGCAGGAAATATTCCTATAGGAACTGCGTAGTGCATTTTCAAAGGAAAACTAACATGAGCTTGGACCTCATGGAAAAATCCTACGCCTCGTTCCTATGCCCGTAGGATTCAAGTGGACAGGGCAAGTCAATCCTACAAAGTTCCTATTCCCTTATATTTCCTATCCTTAGAATCAAAGGAGGCCGAAGTAGGTCAAAAAAGTGCCGGAGAATCCAATGAAAAGTGGGTTAACCACATGTAAATAAAACTTCACATTTGGTAATGTTGCATGATGATGTGCACCGTGACAACACAAAGAGTCCGCAAGAACCTATGAGAAAAATGTAAATCACTCCAGTTTGTTTATGATATACTCAAGGGGCACGTCCTCGCCCAGCAAATTTACAGCTAGCTATTGTTGCTGCAAGTTAGAAGTTATCTAAAGCAGCAACACCAGCAAATTTGCTTCTTTTCATGCCGCCCCTCTGCTCTCACCTCATCCGCGCTGCCGCCGGAGGACGCTGTTGGGCGAAGCCCGTGTAGCCGACATTGGCGGTGTGGGAACCTCTCGCGGCGTCGTAAGATCCTTGGGCGGTGGATCTCAACGGTGAGCGGCAGTGCGTCGCACACGAGTGGTGGTGGCGTGCTATGGCGGAACTCGGGTTTGTGTTGTTGGTCGCCCAGGAAGACAACGGCAACTCGCACGACGCATCTGATGCCCTCGTACCTTGGTCCGAGGAAACTCTGTGGAAACCTTAAATCCCCTCAGGATCAAGCAATGGCGGTGCTTGTGCATCGCAATCCCTCTTGAGGGCATCATTTTTTGAGCTTGCATTAGTGTGGGGGACCCGCGACGATGGTGCCGAGGCGGTAGCCTCGTTTCGTCGGGCCGTCAGGGCTAGGGAGCGGGATCTGTAGCGGCTTGCCGCGGGGAGGTGGTGGCTGCCGATGCCTGCTACTGTGTCGCGGCACGATAGACTACAGCCGGTCTAGCGATGGCGTTATGGTTGCAATCTGCTTGTTGCGACATCGTATGAGACAGTCATGTGGATGACGCGATGGTTGGATCTTTGTTTTGGTGATGGTCTCTAGCTCTGTGGGTCGCGGTCGATGGCGGTCAGGGGCATCCTTTTTTGTGACCGTGGAGTTTCGAGGTCGGTGGCTGCATGGAACCGCCCTCTAGTTCGAGATCGGGTTTGATCGACGCAGCAGGTGCTACACACGACGGTTTCGGCGGAGATGTCAAGTCATGCCTAGCCAGCGGTGGCGATTGACAGTGTCTCATACTCGGCCGTCGCCTGATCCTGGCAGGTGCTACACATGACGTCACTGTCAAATCATGTATTGTTGTTTGACCGAAGGAGGTGCGACAGTGGCTAGAGTCGTGGTGGTATGGGACGTCATCGACTTCTTGTTTCTGATCTAGTTAGCGATTAGTCATTGGCCGGACATGTGATGATAATACTAGCGTAAAAGTCGAGGTTTCACAATTCGGTGAAAACATTTATGCCAATGTTGACACGCGCTTGCGTCGTGCCCTTGCTGAAGGTGATGGCTCGAAGCTCATCTTTGGGGATGAAAATCACAAGCTAGCTCCACCGTTGGTTGGACTCGTTGACATAGAAGCTGTGTATTTTTTTATTTATTTTTTGTCTTTTATCATATGGTTAGTGGTAGCCTGGTAGAGATACTATCGCGAGGCATGTGACCTTGGTTTTGTTTAGTTTTATCTTTCTAATCATTGGAATAAAAGAGTTGTATGCAAGCTTTCTACCTGTCTTATCCCCTCCCCGTCGTGTGCAGGAGGAGAGAGGCGACTTTTTGGGCGTTCTCCGTCGATCCGCCGTGTTCGCCGCCGAGCCGCGGGATTCTCCTCCTCCGTCGGCCGCTCCGGCGGCAGGAGGGTGGGGATCCCCGGCTCCGGCTTGTAAATACGGTAGGGTAGGGTGGGGTTCCCGTCGTCGGCGCCGTGGAGAAGATGGAGCTAGTGGCGGGCGGTTTGGTGTCGGGGAGGCCTTCTCCGGCGGTGCAGCTCCTGGGGGCTCGCCGTCGTCGTCCCCGACTTGCGGAGGCTCGAGGCCCGGCGTGGCGCTCGAATCCTTCGGGTTCTCGTCAGATCCGTGCCGGCGGCGGGTCTGGCGCCTGGAACTCAGAGCTGGGCGAGCTCGGCGGTTCTTCTCTGCGTCGACGTCGAAGGCTGCTGCGGCAAGGTGGAGAAGCTGGTGAGAGGGGGCACTCGCCGTGCCCGTTTATCGGCATAAGCTCCGTCGCTGCGCGGCGGACGAGCTCTGCGGCGATCTTCATCAAGAACGGTGCTCTCGGGGCGAGGTAAGAAGGAGGACGGCGGCCTTCGTCTTCGACGCCGGTGGAGCTGCTGCGTTCTGCTCTGGCTCTGTTCCCCTACGTATGGTGTGCTGTATGTTGTTCCTGTACTTTGTACTTTGTACTCTGTATGTCGTATCCTGTTGAATGTTCGTAGGCTTTCAAAAAAAAAAAGAGTTGTATGCATTGTTCGGATGCAAAGGCCGGAGCTCCGTTCCACTTTTCGAAAAAATCCGCCTTATGAGTGGGTCCCCCGTGTCATAAGCTTCCAAATCTTAATAAAATAGGTAAAACATGGCACAAGTTTCACTAATTGAGATAAATAAATTGATGGGGGTAATTGTTGTCATAACGGCAAACTAGGGAGTAAAAAGTGAAACTTCTCTAAAAGAATCATTTTGAGACTCGACTCAAATTTTTTATTTTAGATAAAGTCATCCGGCATGCTTTATTGATTAGGAGTAATAGTTACATCGTTTGCAATTACAGCTCTAATACAAATTGGAGGATCACCATGCCATACACCATTTTCTATCTCATAAAATTTAGCTAATTCATGAGCTGCTATATTGGCTTCCCTAGGGCAATGAGAAAAAGTAACCCGGGCAAAATTTCGACAAAGAAAAGTACACTCCTCGTATATGGCCGCTGCTGGTCCGAGAGAATTGCCCCCATTTTGCATGACTTCAACCACTTCGATACAGTCTGATTCCACAACCAGTTTGTTGCATCCCACATCACCTGCTAATTGTAATCCGTCGCGGAGTGCACAAGCTTCAGCAGTTGATGCGTCTTCAACAAATTGCAAGTTACCTCTACCACATGAAATGAAAGCACCAAGATGATCGCGGATTATAGGACCAGCTCCACCAGAACCTGAGTCAATATCAAAAGCTGCATGTACGTTCAGTTTGACCCAATCTTCAGGAGGCTTCATCCATCCATGCCGCACAATAGGGCAGGTCCCAGCCTCTTAGCTCTCATGTAGTTAAGCGACAAAGCCATGATTGCTTGTGATGATCTCAAAGGGTCTTGAATAGTTTCACCATGTGTCGCCCTCCTTCTCTCCCACCAAATATACCAAGTTGCTACAGCAGCTAGATCACATCGACGTACCTCTGGTATAAGGGGCGAACCTGCCGTGTCATGGAGAAGCGACTCCATAATTGGGGTCCCATGTAGTTCTATCATCGTGGCATTCTCAATGATCTGGGCCATACCCAGTCCCTTCCAAATCTCCTTTGTCCTGGCACATTTGAAAAAGGCATGAGACACACTTTCACAATGAACAACACACAACGGACACTGACTAGAAACTGGTACATGGCGATTCGCCAGAATGCCCATGCATGGTATTGCCCCCAGCATTGCTCTCCATGAGTGAATTTTAATTTTTGCAGGTGCCTTTAAAGACCATATCGCCTTCCAGACCGGGTTCGCCGAGGACCCGAAAAGTTGAGTTCTACGAAGTTTACGACCATGCTGATGATCCCACTCTAGATAGTATGATGACCGGACAGGAAATATTCCGTTTTTATTATGGTGCCACGAAATAAAATCATCCATCATTCCCACCGCCAATGGAATTCTTAATATCCTTTCTGCATCAGCCTCCCAAAAGAGCTCTCTAATTTGTTCCTCATCCCATGTTCGGCTCTCAGCATTAATTAATTCTGACACCTTAGTATAAACAATATTACCTCGCCGAGTCATGATCTTTTTATTTGGGCTGCTAGGAATCCAACAATCATCCCAAATATTAATGTTTTCACCATCACCGACTCTCCAAATATGCCCTCTTTTAAAAGTTTGAATCCCCGACCATATACTTTGCCATGTATAAGAACTACCTTTCTTTAGTTGACAATTCAGAAGATCTCCAGAAGGAAAGTATTTGGCTCTTAGTACCTGCGCACAAAGAGAATCCGGTTCTGAGAGTAACCGCCAACATTGTTTAGACAACATTGCCATATTAAAGCTCTCCAAATCTCTAAAGCCCATACCACCTTGCTTCTTTGGAATACACATTTTCCACCACGAAAACCAGTGCATATGCTTTTGTTGATCATCATCTCCCCACCAGAATTGGGACATTGTAGATATTATCCCTTTACAAATCTGTTTGGGAAGCTTGAAAACCGACATGGCATAAAGAGGAAGTGATTGGATAACCGCCTTGATTAAAATTTCCTTTCCTCCAAAAGACAACATTTTTCCTTCCACCCAGCTAACAACTTACATGCCCTATCAATCAGATGTTGAAAACAGTCTGTCCTGTCCACCCCAACCAGCGGGGGTAGACCAAGGTATTTGTCCGAAATTGCCTCAGTCAAAATTGAGCACACCTCTACCCTTTTGTGCACTAGGGTACACGGGCTAAATAAAATACTAGATTTTGCAACACTTACCATTTGGCCTGAAGCTGCACAATACTCATCCAAGGCACTCTTGAGACTATTCGCATTAGCACGATCCGCTTTCATCAATATCAGCGAGTCATCAGCAAATAAAAGGTGTGACACAGAAGGTGCGTTCCTGCATACTCTCACACCTTGGAGGAAACCATGGTTCTCTTGATAAGTGATCAAGCTAGTAAGCCCCTCGGCATAAAGCAAGAATAAATAGGGAGATAAAGGATCTCCTTGTCTCAGTCCACGTGTAGGAGTAAAATAATCTGAGAGAGAATTATTTAACCTGACTTGATAGTGTACAGAAGTAACACAAGCCATGATCAAATCCACCCAACCGGTGTTGAAACCTAACTGGATCATAATTTGCTTTAGGAAACTCCACTCCACCCTATCATATGCCTTGTGCATATCAAGTTTCACCGCACAAGTGCCAAAACTTCCAACTCTCCGATTTTTTATTGCATGATAACTCTCAAAAGCAACCAAGAAATTATCCGAAATAAGTCTTCCTGGAACAAATGCATTCTGCATAGGGGACACTATTTCATGAAGGTAAATCTTCAGTCTTGCAGCAAGTAATTTAGAGATCACCTTATAGACCACATTACATAAACTTATAGGTCTGAACTGAGAAATATGTTCTGGATTTTTAACCTTCGGAATCAATACGATGGTCGTATCATTCCAATGCTCTGGTATGACCCTTTGATTGATTGCTAGTAGCACTTCATCCGTCAGATCTTCTCCAATAACATTCCAAAACTTTTTGTAAAAAACCGCATGTAATCCGTCAGGCCCCGGTGCCTTCAAATCGCCAATATTATACAGAGCTTTTCGTACCTCATCGCGCGTATATTCAGCAGTCAATGCCTCGTTCATAAGATCAGTAACACGCGGCTGCACTTTTCCAATTACCTCAGGGTTCGGTACTTGGACCTCAGAATTGAAAAGATTAGTAAAATACTCAGAAGATATATTCAACATATCGCCTTCACGCTCCACCCAAATTCCAGCGTCATCTTTCAGCCTTTTCACATGATTGTTCTTCCGCCGTTTGGATGCAAAATTGTCAAAGTATGACGTGTTTTGATCACCCGAACGTAACCAATCAATTCGGCCACGCTGGACCCAGTACAGCTCCTCTTTATCCAACAGATCTTCAATTTCAATCTGCAGCTCCTGTTGTTTGCTAAGAGACTCATCATTTATAGGTCCAGACATGATTTCATTTAATTGTTTCTGCAGATCTCGTAACTTGGATCGGGGGCCCTTCAAAACCTCTTTATCCCACCTATGCAAAGACTTATGAACTTCATCAGTAACCTGTGCGAACGACGTGCCTGGCACGGACTTGGCACTGTCCCACGCAGTTTGTACAATTGTATCAACAGATTCTTCTCGTAACCATCGTGCCTCAAATCTCCTAGGTCCCATCGGACCCCTATGTTGTACACCCAAATGATACTCAGTATCGATCACAATAGGCCGATGATCAGAACGATTAAACTCCTCATGTAGCACAGCAATATGAGGGTATAAAGAGGATAATGCCTGATTACCAACTGCACGATCTGTTGTAAAACTGCGCAGCAAAAAGTAGATCAACGAAGAACAAGAACACAGATTTTTATGTGGAAACCCTTACGGGAGAAAACCACGGAACGCACGAAGGCGTATCACTATAATTGGGAGGAGTATTACATACATGAGAGGACAAACCCTTCTCGTGCTATGGATCTGGTGGATCTCTCTCAATCTCACGATCTATTCTATGACTACCTCTAGCTATATATGGGGAGCAAACAACTCTCTGTCTTGGCGGACACGAAACGGAGTTGTAGACATGCCTTATTCCGGTAGGACTCCATATATGGTAAAACGGGATTAGGATTCGGAGCACAAGAAAAATAACACTCCACCTTGAGACGAATCCTCTATAACAGTCATAGATAATATCAACTCCTCAATTAAAGTCAGCACAAGTAAACCTTGTGTCTTCAAACGTCCATAGGATGAATAAACTTCTCTCGAAATCATATTGAGCAAATCAATGGTAGGTCGTACGGAAAACAACACAGCTATCAACAAAGCAGACGGGCGAAACTTGGGTCTCCCATAAAACCCAACAAAAGTCTGAGTCTGTGCCACTGACCTCCAAAAAACTGAAACTGCTCAATCATCAATCAAATGACATAACTCATCATATCTCCTGTGGTGCCTGAACGAGCGCATAGCTCAATAGTGCAACATCTTGTTGCACATCGCATTGTGAAGAACTCATCTCATGGAATCTGAACGTGCCACAAAGCACAAACCTCAGCAAACAATACTCATGCAAGAGCATATGGTACGTATGGCATCTCGTACACCAAAGCTGCCGATGATAATGAAAATCCATGACATGGTTAAAATTTGTCCTCATAGAACAACTGTCGGATGAACGAATCTCTTCAACATGCAACAGAGCATCAACTCTGCAATAGACCCCTCTTGAAAGAGCAAAGACAACTAAATTGTACAGAAAGCTTAACAGTACTAAATGTTGTAGTATCTAGCAGATAACAAATCTCCTTGCACCTCAACTGATTCTCATCACGAAGTTGAATATCGAAACAAAACATTCACATGCATAACAGCAAAACTCTGGAGAGAAAAGAGTATATGATGGCTACCAACAGGCTTAAATAATTACCTCCTCCATAATTTTTTTTTGAATTGTGTTCATGTAATTGCAGCGATATAATAACTTGAATTTGCATCCATAAAATTTCCCAAAAGGCTATAATCAAATAAACTCCACCTTAAACAAAAAACTAACTAGTGCATCTCATAATCGGCTTGCGCCAACAACGCTCGTATATTGACTTGCCATAGGCTAAACCTTGTGTCACGATCCAGCAACGAAAGATCATACTCCATGATGTCATGAGCAGATAATCTGTGCACGAAGTAGTACAAGCCCAAAAATATTCTTTGCAGAATTAAATTGCAGAGCAAATAACTGAGGTAAACTGCACCTGGTAGCTGAACTTGGGTGGATGTAGCAATTAGCGATTAAAGAATTTGGCTTCACGTGAAGTAGCAACAGCGCAGCAGTACTGGGACGTTTCCTGCTGCTGCATGCGATAGGACATGCTCCACCTGGACCGGCTTGCACACGTCACGTTGCCAAGGCCAACACGTCTCGAACCGATCTGCTATACTTTTGCCTGGGGACTTTGATCCTGATCCATGGGTAATGAACTGCTCCAGCCGAAACAGCTACAGCAAATCGTTCCGCTTTGGAATCGACAAAGGGTGTAGCGGCGAACTGGAGATTGTCTCGGACGTGCTTCAAAAAATCAATCTGGTACCAGCGATGATCCGCACGCGTCTCTCGCACGGAATTAATGCCGACTAGAGGACATGACACAAAGCGGTGGATCGGAAGACGTACCGGACAAGATTGGAAACACGAACGGAGAACTGCAGGACGGAGCTAGCGATCTCGGTGACGAGACGCGCCGACGAAACTCTCGATCTCGAATCTGATCTGACGAATGACAGCTGCATATGATGCCGCAACCTGCGGCTGTTGATCCAAACGAATGCTGCGACGGTGCTGCCCCGGGAGCGCAGCCGAAAGTCTCTTGGAGCAGCGGATCGTCAAATTCTTCGGCTCTGATACCACTTGTTGTAAAACTGCGCAGTAAAAAGTAGATCAACGAAGAACAAGAACACAAATTTTTACGTGGAAACCCTTACGGGAGAAAACCACGGAACGCACGAAGGTGTATCACTATAATTGAGAGGAGTATTACATACACGAGAGGACAAACCCTTCTCGTGCTATGGATCTGGTGGATCTCTCTCAATCTCACGATCTATTCTATGACTACCTCTAGCTATATATGGGGAGCAAACAACTCTCTGTCTTGGCGGACACGAAACGGAGTTGTAGACATGCCTTATTCCGGTAGGACTCCATATATGATAAAACGGGATTAGGATTTGGAGCACAAGAAAAATAACACGATCGAGGCGCTCACGTATTCGCCCACGACGCCATGTAAATATGTCTCCAATAAAACCCAGATCATCAAGCAAACAGTCAGACAACACATCTCTGAAGACCTGCATACAGCGTTGAGATCTTGGCACCCCTCCCTCCTTTTCATTGCTGAACAAAATCTCATTAAAATCCCCTCCTAGTAGCCAAGGGAGATTACTCATTTGGTTCAACTCACGAATATAATCCCAAGTCAGATGCTTCCTATCACCACTCGGTTCCCCATATATTCCAGTGCAACGCCAACCAGAAGGTAGAGACTCATCCACCCTGATATCAATATAATTGGAATGTACCTTTGTTGACGTCACATTTAATTCACTATGCCAAAGCATTAGCAAACCACCAGCTCGGCCGTCACTTTCAACCACTTCCATCATGTCAAACTTCAGTCTCCTCATTAGGTTACTAGCTTTAACTTTATTCAAGTGAGTTTCAGAAAGAAAAAGAATGGCTTTACTCTCTCCACTAAAGCCAGGAGAGCTCTAACTGCCGAGGCCTTTTTCATACCTCGACAGTTATAGAATTGGGTTTTCATTGCTCCCGGACGGACCCCTCTCGGAGGCCCGCCGATCCTAGTGATGAGGAGTCAACTCCATCCATCTTTGTTCTCTTCGAACGTGCCACGGTACCATCATTTTCAAACTCAGCTAATTCCTTCTCATGTTCTTCTGTGATCATATCAGCCGAGCTCCTTGCTAGAGCGACATTATGATCCTCAATGGTCTCATTTTCTTCTAGCATAAACCTCTTTTTAGCACCAGAATCTGATTCCTTCGCCACCATGTCGCTGTCTATTGTTTGCAAGGGACTCGGTGCAAGCTCCTTCAGTCCCTCGTTAGCTAAAACCATATCCTTCACAACAGGAGTTGCATTGTGGCGCCAACTTTTGTGAACATCAAAATAGCCAGTACGTCCAGAACCACGACCACTCGACGGGTCCCTGCCACGACCTCCACGAAATCCACCACGATTTCCAGCAGTCCTCCTCCCATGCCATGTTTCCCAGTCTGCCTTCAGAAAATCTCCCCACTTCAGTTTAATATTCATAGAGAGCTTTCCAAAGCTTAATTTTTTGATACACCGTTTGGGTGCTTTTTATATGTGTCGTGGTTGTCGTCATCACCTCTTCAACGTTCGGAACAACAATCACGGGCACGGCGGCGGCGGCGAACCCATGCGTCGTCACATGTCGCCCCATAAAAAAACTAGCAACGAGAGAGGGACTATCAAAGAATTAAAAAGAAAAAACAGAGGCGGGGAGCCCGGCGCACGTGAGGAAATTAACTCATGCATTACAGGTCGGCCGAAGAGCTCTCTTCCTCTGAGCTGGTGCGCGGTCGTCCACTCGTACGTTCTTCTTCCTCCTTCGTCTCATCCTCCATTGTACATGCGCCAAGGAATGATCGGTGAAGGCATGGCAGCTGAATTCTCCGGGTTAGTAGTTTGGCTCCATCCACACGTGGGGCGTGTGTTCTATCGAGAACCTGCGCGGATGATCCGATGTTTGCGACGATCGCGCGTTGCAGATCAGAAGTCAGCACTCATCAGCTCTGGATAGCTTTTACTTGGTCATGCTCATGCATTGATGCCAACTGGCACTTGAGATTCTGCCCATTCTTCTCAGTTGCAAGAGTGGAGTCGACAAGATGTGCTTAATTCTATAGCACTGACAGCTATGTTCAGACTTCAGAGCAACCCAGACTAAGTTTTTATCTTTCCGAATAGCCTTTCATGAAAGGAAAAAAGAAAAGATACTCCCTCTTACTTTGTATATAAGTCCATTACAAATAAATATTATTTCCCACAAATACAAGGCCACTAAGAATTGATTTTGTTTCTTTTTCGTATAAAAAGGTGCATATTAATGTGGTTGTTGCATGCATCCAGAAGAAAAAGGCGCTCCACACAACATGTATAATTAGGTCGGAACACAATGGGTTTTTCCAAGTAAATTAACCACACCTCTGTTATTTTGTCTGCAATCCTGATATCAGAAAATGACATAGTGGATATGTATACATAGACAAAGGGAGTACCAGACATGATTGTTCTGGCCAAATACTTCCGATCAAATTATTATGTGCTACTTTGAACGAGCTGCAGCCTTGTAGTTCGAGAAATTAAGGCAACATGTTTAGCTTGCGATATTTTCATTTTGCGTATGTATTTTTTAGGAGCGGGCTACTGCATGACAACAACATGCGGGTGGTCTAATTATGTCATCGCAGATTACGATCGGGTGTGTGCCGCTGGTTTAGTCGAGGTTTTTCTTTGTCTTCGCATCGTTCGTGCAACATAAATCCCGTTTGTCTTATTATGATGATTATGGTGATGATGACGACGACGACGATGATGATTTGTGTAAGGCTCTTTCGCTCTTGTACAAAAAAAAATCATTTTGGGGGTAAGGACTAAGAGAAACTATAGTGGATCCTCTACAAATTCATCCTCCTTTGAAACTACTTTAGATGGTATATAAATGTAACAAATTTGTTGGATCCCATAAAACTACATTGTCTCTATGTATGTTTCTTCTGTTGCTTCTATGGATATATATATATGCATATAAACTATATTTCAACTCTAATTCTGACCATTCTCACATTTCAATATTGCATAACAACAACAACTTAAAACCATAATTACAAATGGCACATGAATAAACATGAACAAGCACCATAAAACATTTACCCATATAGCTTTCGTTAATGCTCAACAGGATCTTCACGGAGATGTGTATATGAACACCAGTATTAAATCCCATTATTCTCCCATGGTACACCTAAAGAAATTGTTGTATCTAGTTCACCCTCCTGCAGGGTCTCACATGTATTGCAACATAGTTATATTTGTAGCCCACATCATGGCCCATATCATCCTCTATGATCATGCCGCGAAGGACTCGCAAGACGTCATGATGTCTTATTTGGTCTTCATTGGAAAGCCACTTTGCAACACACCAAAGCTCTGTCAATGTGTCCATATATTTTCAAGTTGCAAGTTGTAACATCACCATTTTGCTAGTCTACCAGTAGGAGGAGATCTCTGTAGGACGATGTCATTCCGAGATGCATGCATCCCAAAGCAGTAATGACAAATCCACAAATCCTTGGAGCAACCGTTTCAAGTATAACAGTTGGATCAAGAGCATGGGTAGTGTAGTTCCCATGTCATCTTGGACGGTCATCCTTCCATCTTCAATGCATGTCGCCAATGCTCCAACGCATCCCTATCCATACTCTTTCTTCGCACATTGACAAAAAAACGTTATGTCCTCGGCACTACATGCCCTCAGATATTCAGCTCCACCGACCTTGATCACATTCTATGAAAACTACATCACAGACTTCATGGCCGTGTCTTCCCCATTGTGAAGGTACTAGATGGTGTAATCAACATGAATACCATATGTAACTGATGCGTGTAAATCATGCGCATCTTTATCCATGTTTAAACCGTATATTTGTCATGAAGATAACGATATATCGCCCTATACCTGCCAATAATCATTAATTTTCAATATCTTTTGCAAGCCTCCTTTTGAATTATTTTCTTCTAGATATGGATGGAATTCTGGCAAATATCAAACATTTATTAGAAGAATTATCTGATTGGGAGTTGCCAAAAATATTGAAGATCCAAAACCTGGTGAAACAAGACTTAACGAGCACTGGCACGGCCGCACGTGACCGTACAGGCCGCCGTACTAATGTCAGTTGGATCCAGGCGTTAATCCAACAACTTTCACGATGGGGCCAGGTCCAGTTCGCAACATAAGTCTCTCGAAAACCTAATTTTGTCTGCTGTCACTATAAGAAGGAGAGGGGACAACCATCAAAGAGAGCCCCCATTCACCATTCCCTCACGAAATGCTGCCACCGTCATTGCTCCTCCACCATCTTCATCACCGTAGTCATCTCCATAGACATACTCTACTTGTAATTTAGATCTTATCGGGGTGGGCAACAATCTAAGAACTATCAATCATTTATCTATAAGTACTTTTTATACAATGTTTTCTAATGTTGATATGATCGCGACGTGTGAGTA
Source organism: Poa pratensis (assembly GCA_947311845.1). NCBI lineage: Eukaryota > Viridiplantae > Streptophyta > Magnoliopsida > Poales > Poaceae > Poa > Poa pratensis. Next base: position 35,271,641 of record CAMZMU010000059.1, on the reverse strand, counting down.
GTCCACTCGGGCTAGGGCTGAGGCCTAGCCTCACGGCGTATGTGCAATCTAAGAAATGGGATATTAGTTTGGAGAGTTACTCAAATAGATGTCGCTCGTCAATGCCTCGCTACTTGGACTTGTCAGGTACTCAAGACCCCGAAGAGTGATAAAGGTAGATGCACAAGCAAGGGAGAACTTAAAGCTATATATGCATGAACCCGGTGAGAGGAGGGGGATTACAATAGCTGAACGTAATCCTTTCAAGAACAACAATGATGTCCTTGAACTTAAGGCTTTTGTCTATTTAATCTTAATAACTGAGGCAACCCCGCAAGACAGAATAGGGCCGACGTGGACAAATATATAATTTTTTGCTCGCATCAGCAAGTTTATGGTGTCACAAGACGCATTGCTCATATATATCCATTCTTTTTTAGAGCAGTTACCGTAGGGGAGAACCCTACGGTTAGGGATTTTCAATTATAAAGGAGCCGCATATCCATGTTATCATATGAATTGTTTAATTATCACTAACATAGATTCATCTGATCTTATATGGAGCTCTTTTTTTCTCTCTCTCTCCTCCATTATTGACCTTGGAAAAGCTTGCCCCCTCTCAATCCCTCCCATGATTCTTACATATCTTTGAGGAAAAAGTGAGAGGAAATCTAGATCTACAATTCCACCAATCCATCTCTCCTCTAAGTGAGGGGAACCTAGTAGATCTTGATCTTGGAGTTCTTGGTGTTTCTCCTACTTTGTTCTTCCTCTCTTATTCCCCCATTAGCATTTGTTGCTGTGTTGGAATTTGAGAGTGAAGGACTTGAGCACTTCATGTGTTCTTGCCACAGCTTTGTGCATCGGTTTGTGCTCTCCACGAGGATTCATGGAAGTGAAAGTTTGTGAGCTTGTTACTCTTGAGTCTTTGGACCCTAGATGCCATTGTGGTGGTTGAGACCTTTTGTGGTCACTTGTAGCCATCCGGGAGCCCCCAATCCAGTTGTGGGTTGTGCCCCGGGTTGTTGTTGTAAAGACTCCGGATTCTGCTTGAAGGATTCCGATAGTGGAAGGTGAACCGAGCTTTTGTGCGAGGTTCATCGGAGAATAGGGTGAGGCCATTTGTGGCGCTTGAGTTTGAAACTCACACCCCTCCAACGAGACGTACTCCCCTAAAAAGGAGGAACTCGGGAATACATCATCGTCTCCGCGTGCTCGGTTATTCCTATACCCGAGCTCTTTACTTATGCACTTTTACACCGTGATAGCCTTCGTGCTTGAAGTATTATATCTTGCTATCACTTTGTTTTTGTCTTGCTTAGCATAAGTTGTTGGTGCACATAGCTGAGCCTAGTATTTTTAGGTTGTTGGACTTGTTAATTTAAACATCTAGTTTTATTCCGCAATTATCAAGCCAAAACCGGAAAAGTTTTAAATCGCCTATTCACCCCCTTTAGGCGACATCCTTGTCCTTTCAGGGGGTCCTATATTAATTTTCCTATTTCATATGTCCTTCTTTTCTATTTTTGGGATATAAGTTAATATTTTTTTGATAGAGTGAACACTTTTTCCAGAACTACGAACACTTTTTTAATGGTGAACCTTTTTTGTACCGTTTAACACTTTACAAAAAATACATGATTTTTTATTTGAGAATATTTTTCACAAATACGTGAACATTTTTCATACACATGAACATTTTTTCCAAAAATACATGAAATATTTTGTATACTCGTGAACATTTTCTTACCATGATTTTTTTTACCCGTGAACATTATTTGAACCCTTCCAACATTTGTTTTGAACCCCATGCATATTTTTTGTGGACCATGAAAACTTTTTCAAACCCCACGATATATTTTTATTTAAGCACGTGAACATTTTTCTGTATGTGGCAAAAAAATGAACTTTTTAAATATACATGAAGAAATTTCCATCGTTAAAAAAGTTGGTTCCCCTATAATATTCCCTCCAATCCATATTAATTATTATTGAATCGGATGTATCTAGACATGTTTTAGTGCTAGATTATTTTTCTCTTCTTACAAAAAATACATGATTTTTTATTTGAGAATATTTTTCACAAATACGTGAACATTTTTTCAAACACATGAACATTTTTTTCAGAAATACATGAAATATTTTTTATACTCATGAACATTTTCTTACCATGAAAGTTTTTACCCGTGGACATTATCTGAACCCTACCAACATTTGTTTTGAACCCCGGGCATATTTTTGTGGACCATGAAAACTTTTTCAAAACCCTCAAAATTTGATTTTAACCACGTGGACATTTTTCTGTACCTAGCAAAAAATATGAACTTTTTAATATACATGAAGACATTTCCATCGTTATTTTTTTTGGTTCAACTATAATATTCCCTCTGATCCAAATTAATTGTCGCTGAATCGGTGTATCTAGACATGTTTTAATACTAGATACATCCAATTTAGCAACAATTAATATGGATTAAAGAGAGTATAAAAATTATCATGTAGCCTCATAAAATATCTACATATTTGAAAAAGGTATTATTGCATTTGAAAAAGCTCACACAACTTGAAAAAAATGGATTGAAAAAATTTCATGTGTTAAAAAATTAGTCATATATATATGTGAAAAGCAGAAGGCAAAAAAGTAAACATGTAAAATATATTAAAGAAAAAGAAATCAAAATTTTAAAACTAAAGGAAAACAACAAAGACACTAGCGTAGCGCAAGCACCCTGGGCAAGGCTGGGCTGCGCTGGGCTGGGCCTGGGCCTGTCATGCATCGTCACATGTATCCGAGAAAAAGAACATAAAAAGTAGAGGATAAGATGGAGGAAGAAAGAAGAAAAAGCAGAGGCACGGAGCGTGTCGCATGTGAGAAAAATAACTCACCGGCCGGCCGGAGCCTCCTGTTCCATCCCCCGGAGGTGGCGGGTGAATTCGTCTTCCTCCTTTTCAATTAATGCATCCGATCGAGAGGCTCCTCTCTCCAGTCCACAAATTTAATCCACCGATCGATACATTCTACGGAGTAGCTTCCTCCGTCTTCTCTACTCGTTCTTCTCTTCTTGCGACTCAAACCACACCGTGCATGCATGCATGGTGGACGGCGCGTGATCGCAGATCGAGAGCCAGCTGCATGCATGCGTCCGTCGTGAGTTTGCCAAAGCTAGATCGCCGTCGACGTGCATTCTGTGATCATGGAAAAACAGGTACGCGCAAGCATCCATCATGCATGGGATCGAGTATATTTTGGCCTCCTTCCATCCATGCATGGCCGATCAGTTTCACAAGTAGTGTTCGTTTAGTCGTGTGATTAATCAAGGTTCGATGTTTGCGATGTGCGCTCGCGGCAGGGAAGCCACCACCAGCTGGATAGCTTTGCTGATCACCTGGACGGGGGAGCGCCGGAGGAGCTGGTCGGTGGCGGGGGCGGCGCGGGAGCAGAGATGGTCGACTACATGCTGGGCCAGACGCCGCCACCGCCACCTCCGGGAGGCCCGCACGGTCAGGTGTCCCTCGACAAGCTCAGCTTCTCCGACGTGCTACAGTTCGCCGACTTCGGCCCCAGGCTCGCGCTCAACCAGCCGTCCGCCGATCACCACGAAGACGCCCGTGACGACGACGACGAGGACAGCTACTTCTTCAGGTTCCAGTCCCACGAGCTCCCCGCGGCGGACGACCCTGATCCCCGCGGAGGCGGGAGTGTCCACCACACGGCGGAGCAGGACGGCGGCAGCAACACGGTTGACGGATCAGGAGGCCTCCCGCACGATCACGGCGGCGGCGTCTCGGAGAGCACGACGCTGGTGCAGCAGTCTGACGGCGGCGGCAGGGCCGGAGGGGGCGGCCAGAAGGCTGGCGGGGAGCAGGCGGCGAAGAGCGGGCGGCGGAAGCGGCCTCGGTCGACCAAGACGAGCGAGGAGGTGGAGAGCCAGCGGATGACGCACATCGCCGTCGAGCGCAACCGGCGCCGGCAGATGAACGATTACCTCAGGGTCCTCCGCTCCCTCATGCCAGGATCCTACGTCCAAAGGGTATACATAATACACATACACTACTCCACATTATCCACAGAATATATTGGTGCCCTACATGCATATTGTGCAACATCGTGACATACTGCTTGCACTTGATGTGCAGGGAGACCAAGCATCGATCATAGGTGGCGCCATAGAGTTCATACGAGAGCTGGAGCAGCTGATCCAGTGCCTCGAGTCACAGAAACGGCGGCGGCTGTACGGCGACACGCCACGGCCGGTCGCCGACGGGTCCACCGGGACGGTTCCGGCGACATACATGCTCGATCCACCAACGCAAGGGCACGAGGCTTCGACCTTCTACGTCTCCCAGACACTCCCGTTCCCTCCCGCGCCGACGAGTGACGGCGGAGCCACTGGCAAGGTGATGGTCGACCTGGAGACGTGCGACGGCGGGCTCAGGGAGGAGGTGGCCGAGAACAAGTCAAGCCTGGCGGACATCGAGGTGCGCGTGCTAGGTGAGGACGCGGTGATCAAGGTTCTGTCTCGCCGCCGGCCGGAGCAGCTGATCAAGACCATCGCCGTGCTGGAGGAGATGCACATGTCCATCCTCCACACCAACATCACCACCATCGAACAGACCGTCCTCTACTCCTTCAACGTCAAGGTACGTATCGTGTCGTGCACCCATCTATATACAGATTAAACACGGATCATCCATCATGCGTATGTAAGTAAGAGACTGACCGATGGATGGAATTGCCGCTTATGATAGATCGCCGGCGAACCAAGATTCACGGCGGAGGACATAGTCGGTGCCGTCCACCAGATCCTCACGTTCATCGACGTCAACTACACGTTATGATCGATCCATATATTCAAGACTGCGATTGTGTTTGATGATGACGAGCCAGATAATTTCGAATTATATATTTTCACCGTGTGCACAATTATATTTTTTTCTCCTGCTTGTTCTTAATTAATCTTGTCACGCTATATAGATGTTTCCTTCACTTGTATGTGTGTAAGCTGATTAGAGCAGCCAGAAAGGCACAAACACTACCATTACGTTTGTTGATTCACTGTATATGTATGAATGGTGAAGGATTCAAATTTGATAACTTTCTAGGTAAAGGCCAACTCACTCTTACTTTTATCTTGACTATATGTCTATATGTATGAAATATACATCGGGTTGGGTATAGTTTACTCAAGTGTGAAGCCGATTCCCTAGCTGGAAATATGGGAAGGCCGCCACAAAATTAGCAGTGTCTAAGTGTTGGCTGGCGTGTTGCGTGTTGTGTTGTTTCGGGTTTTGGCCAGTTTTCTTTGTAAAATGCGAACTATTTCCTGCTATATTAATGAAAAAGCAAATTTGTTGCCTTGTTTCAAGAAAATTGACTTTTGTGTGTGAATAATGTGGCCATAGTAAGTCTAACATGCTTAGTCAATAAATTATGATGCCCTTCGTTCATGATCCTCATGGCAAGGTATCTGATGCAAAGTCCGGGAACTCAATTTATTTTCTGCGTCCACGGGATTGTACATTTTCTCTTTGATCAACAAGTCTAGGCAGGTCGTTACCTTTTCTATGAGTGATGAACTGGTTGGAACCTATTCTTCACAATTACTGAGATGGACATTCATCTTGAGAGTTCGCGATGAATTCTAGGACCAATGTTTCATGATATTCCACACCAAACATTGTTAAGGCTTTAGCATATAATATAGCCAATGTTGCCACCCGTACATGCTCATAAATCATTTTAAGCTTTAGATGATGACTATGTATGAGTGGCAACATTGGCTATATGATATGCTGAACTCATAAATATTTTAAGCCTGGCTTACTCACAAATATTTATAAGATTAACCAGCTAGTGTAATTTACCAGGTTGTCTTACAAGGCCATGGAAAGTTGCAAATAATTTGACTTGGGTTATAATTAAATTTAGGCACAATATTTGTAACTCAATGGGAATTTTATAAACAATAATTCCCTATGTTTCACTAACTTACTTACTTCTGCATGTGGAGATGTATACCGGCATGTGCTAGAAATTTACTTCACCGTAGCACATCAGTATTTTTTTAATGAAAGTGTTTCTTTTTGGCGTAACACCTAGGGTTCGTTTGGATACTTAGTTGTCCTTGCCTAGCTAGATTATGTTTAGCTTGCTCTGAGCTGAATTAACACCAAACAAGCATTCACTATTTGGTTGCATCATCTGTAGCTTATAAGCATATCATATTTACTCGAGCTTATGAATCTTTTTTTTTTGCATTATCACTTGCTTACCGTTGAGTGCGGGTCATTTATGCTGGCCAACTAAGTCAAGCATTCACTTGCATTTATCGACTAGCTTGCACCAAAAGAAAGAAACTTCATCTAGTAACAAACAACAACCCTTGCTACGCTATGCCAGCTTTTGCCATCTCTCTGGTGTGTCCATTGAACGTGAATTCCTTGTTCTTTAGATGATTGAGCGGTACTTATATTTGTCCATCCCGATGATGATGATAATTCATTTTGTTTTTTCTACCTATATGGTTGTGCCAAGACCAAAGTCTATCTATATGCAATAGAAAGTTGCCAGCACTACAACCAAAAGATATACATGAGTTCTTGTTAGTGTGTCTATTTTAACATACTTAACATCTTCAGGTCTCATGAATGTCAAAGAATTTTTCAAAACACTTTAGATGAAACCACACGAAGTAAATGAAAGGATCAAACTGCAAGCCGTATCACTTTTCGTTGATTCAAATATTACCAACTATCTCTCGTATTGTCAAACCTACTGAGCTATTTTGATTATGTCAACTTTCTTCGATATATATCCAAACCTACCACATTACCGAATACAAGAAAGTCAAAAGTTACATGATAGAAGACTTGTTATATATCACAAACATCAAAAGTAATGTTCACACAACTTATCGCTTCGCTGAGTTCATAAAATGACGACTAATTAATTGGACCTTACTCAACAATCAAACATCATCCAAATTGTTGGTACTATTGACTACGAAACACTTTTGGATTGAGTATATGTTTGTTTTAGTCATTGGGCACTCTAAATGCAAAGATTTTCTACTCTATAAGTCCTTCTTATGTCATTTGCATGTAGTATTGGTGTTTCTCAGTGACCAACGAACGGTATGTGGGAAAGGCACCACTATATAAACTAACAGAAGAGCATTAGACACATGATCTCGCTTAAACCATGATCGTTAACAACTAAATATCTACACATCCTTTTCAAATATCATATGTAGATATTTTGTTATGTCAAGTGGTCATCTTCTATAAGGGAATGAATTTCCACTTCTTATATATCGCTGACAAGCCAAGATTCACGGTACAGAACATCATCGTTGACATCCACCAAATCATTGCCTTTATCAACGCCAACTATACATTATGATTGATATTTGTTCAAGATTGAACACTTTTTTATGACAACGAGTCATCTTAGTTCAAAATGTCTATAGTCAACATGTGTTTAATTATTACTCAACATTCTTGTGCTGAGTTGTAATGCTACTATATATGTTTTCCGCACTTCTATTCAAGCTGATTAGAATAGAAAAAAAAAGTACCATTCATTTGGTCTATTCACGAAGTACTTATGTACAATGAATGAATCAAATTCGCTAAAAGTATTATTAGATAAGTAAAGAGGATTACTAGTAATACAATTTCTCATTGCTATACATTATTCTCCTGGATGTCGTTTACTACTTTCCTTTTTTATTTACTACTACTACTTGTGGTGTTGATGTGTTTTAATGTGATAGATTGTAAGGATTCATACAATCCATAGATAGAGGTTAGAAATCATGCCAAAGATTAAAATAAGTGTGAGTTTTACTTTTTTTTTACCCATGTATATTTTGTGACACCAATTATTGTATCTAGTAAAATGATACCCACATTACTATTCCAAAGAAACTTTGCACCATCTTTCTTTGATGTGTGTCCTAAGCAAGGTATGAGGTGATGATCATATCAGGATGACAACGAGGAATGGAATGGATGGAGAATAAAAGATTGGACATGATCGTCGATGACGCCCTCCAAAATTTACACAATGTATGTCACATTACATCGACCCAATATGTTGGTCCTAAATAACAGAATGGGAAAAATGTTTAAATCGGGTAAACCGAGTTCAAAGTTCCTTCTGTTGTTTATTTTGGTAAAATTTCAGCATTGGAGTAATATGTATCACAAATGCACAACTAGGGAGTAAAAAGTGAAATTAACTCTTAAGATAATAAAGAAAATCAATACAATTCACTCTTAAAATAATAAAATTAACTCAATAGAAGTATTACATACATTTAGGGTTGCATTGCCGACCATCGATACCTATCCATCCCCACAGATGCGTCGGATGTGGATGTAGTAGCCCTGGATCCGTGCTCCTTCGGCGAAACCTGGTCATCCCTGGCGACTCTCTACATCTACGAAGCATCATGAACAATTAAAAATACAATGGATGTTAATTACCATGAACACAGATGTCAACTAGAACTGCCTCGGTTGAGATCATGTTGAATAAAGTATATGGATATGTTATATTCTGCAAAGTAGGAGTAACTTGCAGACTATAAATGGGTGTAATTATAATGGGTTTTGCAATGTTTAGAAGCCTAGTGGTGAAGCCAATGGCAAATCTGTGGGGTTAGACTAAATACGAGAGACCAAGACAAAGATATCTATAAAATAAAGGGGATTTACAGAAAACTGCGGGGTGACCTGACCCCACAGCTTACATGTGGCTCCCCCAAGTCGATGCACATATCTCAAGACAAGGTTGGACGTCAGGGTAAGGCCGGGATGCCAATGTATACTTCTGTATAATGTGGTACTCGTGTTTATAGATTAACGTAGCAGTAGAATATTCGTGTAAGATATTTTATCAATACAAACTATGGTTTTGGTGGTCTAAAAAACAAAAATGCAGGACTAAAAGTCTAATATGTTTCTCGGGCAGTTCAAATTGTTCAAGGCGTCTTCGCAATTTATTTATTTTTGAGCATCTCAAGGTGTCTTCGCATGTAAAGGTGGGTTGTCCTTTCCGTCGTCTTGGTTCCAAGGCCTGCCGTTAATTTGGGCCAGGCTGAAATGGGAAAGGAGAAGCCCCCACCGGTGGGCGGCGCTTCCCGGCGTTGGTGCTGGTCGCTTCCCGCCGCCGCCGCCGCCGCAGCAGCAGAGGTCAGACACCGAACTCTCCTCCCTCGCTCTCTCTCCACTGCGGATGCTTGGCGGAACTTCTTCTCTTCTTACTACCCATCCTGATCCTGCCCTCTCCACTCCGCTACGGCTACTCCACGTTAGGGCTCGCGCCTCTTGGCGCACAGAATTGCCGACGCCAGCCAGGGATTCCTCCTACGACGTGTATACCTAGTATGTCCTACGTGCAATAAAAAGTGCAAGTTTGCTGTTGGTAGGGGTGTGGGATGTATCGAGCAAAAGATACAGGGCGTGTCGTTCAGGCAGTTTGATTTAACATCGTCTTACTTGGTTTACAGCTAATTTTTTTACCGAGCTAACGAGCCGAGCCGGAGGGAAATCGTGTTTCAGCAACATGAGTAAATGAATCACTTTAGTTCTGAGCGAACTTCAAAATTAATCCAATCAATTTTGAACCGAGCCAATTGCCTGTTCAAGTTCTGAATTATTCTAAGAAGCACTGATGAGACAAAAAAGAATACATGAATTCCCTCCTCCTATCTATGCACGGCAGCAGCACTAACTAATGCCACATACTCTTAACTCCTTGCACTTTGTACACCAATATATGCCCCAGCTCCCGATGGCACTTGCAGAGCTAGAACTGCTACCCGATGCTAGGATGCTACTGAATTTCTTGCTGGCCTGACCTTAGAAGTTCTCCTTGTGGAAATGGAACCGTGTTGTCGTTGTGTGGCTGAATTCTATTGCAAGGTCCTTGAGTGTTTTTGTAAGCGTTGGAGACCCACAGTAGAAAACACCTGCGGATTTATGCAGCATCTTAGTATCGTTATGCTGTAAAAAGGTGTAAAGCATGATCCAGCACTTGAATCTTTGTCTGGCGTGACTCACCTATACGAGCATTCTTGTGGGTATTGGCCAAATCAGAGTACACCTTTCTCCAGTTTGGCCTTGCGAAATGTGTCCGGATCTGCGAAAATAGTGGTCAGAAAACTAAGCAACCATGACATATCTGAATTTGTTTGCAAGTGGTGGCAGTGAGAAGGGGAATACCTTGCTGCCAGATACGATATCCATGCCATTTTTTGCGTGTTGGAGTGATTGAACCATGGCAATCAGAGCTGACCTTGCATCGCCTTCCTCGTACACACTGGTCAGGTAGTTGTGCATCTCTATTGCATCCTGTAGATCAAGACATTAAGTTACTCTCTTTTATAACTATCACTGAATATGTGGGAATTTTCTCTTTACTGAAGTAGTTAGGGTTGAGTAGTACATCGCGATCGCTTTCAGCAACTTCATTCATGACACCTTTGAACCATTCAAAGGAGCCCTGTTCCCTTGTAACCCAGTAGAAGTAAGCTCGGCTTGGCCCATTGCTCTTGAAGGTGCAGCCTAACTCCTCGTCATTCATACATTGCATCTCCTGTTGAATCCAACTCGTTGTATTAATCCTACATGTGTACACATGTATGGGATAGAACTTTCAGTCACAGTTGGAGAAGTTTACTTGACTGGACTTTAGGTTGTACAGGAGATCCTTCAGTATGCTGATGAAAGGAGTTGCACCAATTCCAAGCCCTATAAGTAAAAGAATGTCGTATTTCTTGTAATTTTGAGCTGGTGCACCAAAAGGTCCATCTATAAAGATCTTTGGAAACCTAAATGAAGAAATCCAAGTCACTAAGGTTAACACAATATATATATTCTCAAGCAATTCCTTAAAAGTGAACGCATATTCACCTAGTAGTATCCTCTGCCCGACCTTCTGCTATCACTGTGGTTTCAAGTCTTGAAAGTGTGGCCTTCTTAGAACTAACTTCTGCTTCACAGGCCTGAATGCATTATTATAATTTTTATCAATTAACTAATACAAATAAAGTTTAACCTCCTGTTAAGCTTGAACAAATTCTATTTCATCTTCCGTCGCCTCTCTCTTTTTCTACTGACCTTCCCAAATACGTTCCTTAGTTCTGTTGTCCAGTCACCTAATGTTCTGATATGTACACTCAAATAGTCGTCACCAGGTGCAGAAGTGATGGAGAAGGGATGCCTGTAAGCATTGAAGAAATTTTGAAGCCAAAGCCTTGGAAAATCCATGAGTTGGAAATTGAGGATGATGAGACAGTACCATTCAAAAGGCGAGACATCTGGGCATTTTACGAAGAGGTACATCCCACTTTTGTATTTGAAACTTGGTGGCTTCTTCATGTAAAGAGAGAGCACATTTCCAGGGTAAATTGCTGCCTGCGTGACACATTTTGGACCATGAATGAGCAATTCTCTTGTGGAACTTGCAGTTTCCAATTTATAGTGAAGAAACTTATGTGGTCATGTAGAATCTATAGCTTACCTTGATGACGCTCACTCCATAATTCTTCTCACGGATTCTTCTGGTAGCTCTCTCGGAGGCATAGAAGAGAACAGGAACTGCCAAGTACATCCATCCCTGGGAAACACATCCAAAATTGCAATTTCAGTTTTTGTGCACAGCATTAACATTTCACAAGAATAACTACTATTGCAAATAAATGTAGGAACAATACCGTTCTCTTGTACCACTGCTTGGTGAGGAATATGAAGTAGGAGTGCATCACCAGGAGGATATATGCAAACACCAGCAGGTGGTGGGCATACCAGAAGGCATTGAAGCCAGCCAGGTGGTGCAGCGGCGACGGCAGCTTTACAACGCTCCTTCTGAAGGAGTGTGTCGCCAGTGTGAAGGAGAATGACATTATGAGGATCAGGAGGATGCCAGTCCACCCTGGAGTGCTTGCAAGCAGAGATCCCCATGTTGGTTGAACATAGTTGAAGAAGGGCCCCAGCTTCTCCTCGAACTTGTTGATTGGGCATGAGACCAATCTTGGGAAGTCGCAGGTCAGGTGAGCAAGTGTATGAGTACCCGCTCCAATTGCAATTGCCAGTGCAATAACCTGGATACATTGCAATTGTTAGAAGTGGTCAGAGGGCATGCAGATGGAGGGAAGATGATAATTATATGTACCTTGTGGAAGTTTATGTTATCATCAAATGGTACGACATGCCCTAGGGCCGTTGATCTGAGCGCTGTCAGCGTGTTTCGGCACACGGGTAGCAGTATAAGGGCCATGTTCAGCTTGGTTGTCTCAGCGGCACCCTTTGCGATGCAGACACAGTAGCCCATCACGTCGAAGACTGCCCGCCTCCTGTATTGCACAAACTTGAATATGAAGAGGCTAAGGTTGACGATTCCCCACAAGGTGATGACCCATATCCTCTTCCAGTTCTCATGGATGAAGTCAACAGTCTTGGTCATACGCCTCTGCATTGGGCTCCGGTAACTGGAAGGAACCATTGTTTTCGCAAGGCTTGTTGACGCCTGGTCCATCTGATCCTGTGTCCCCTCGGCCATCACCATCCCACGGAGTAGCTTCTCCAGCTGCCAAATCTGCATGAGCACACGACTTGAGAATATATATTTGTGTATGCTGTTGCTGCATTGGAAAGAAGAAAAAAATCATTTCTTGGTACCTCAATGTAACCGCGACCATCAGGGTCCAGCTCTTCCATGATCAGCGAGGCGTAGGTCGCGGCATGTTTCTTCAATTTGGCAAGCTTGTTTGCTGACGCGCTCAGCACAATAATCTGTACATGGAGGGATGAATTTTTTAGAAGCTTTGTGGAGAAGGACAAATTCAGACTTCAGAATCTTTTAGAAGCTCTTTTAGAAGCTTTGTGGAGGCAGACTACTGACCTCTTTGACCTCATCTTCTGTGAGCTTTCCATCACCGTTCTTGTCACACCTGATTGCAAAACAATCTCATCAAGAGGCCAGCCATAAGATTTTTGCCACCGAAGAGAAGGAAGGTAGACCTTTACATGTCAAAGAATATGCGTAGCCGTGCGTCGAAGTTATTGTCGGACATCTCCTCCCAGAATTCCTTGAGCTGTTCTTTCGTTAGTCCTTGGTCTGGATCAATCTTCCTTCTCCTCGCCATCGCCACGAACACTTCGCTTGCAAATTCCTTGGAATCTGCCATGCCTGTAAGAAGCACAGCCTTGATTCAGTTCTTGCATTCCAAGAGCCGGTTTCATAGAGATATATTGATATCCTGCTGTCAGTTTTACAGACTGCAGGCCGCAGCTGATTTGTGTTCTTTAGTTTGTTATTCTTGCTGTGTGAAAGAAACTAAGGAGCGTATGCAGATTTCTTTTTAGTCAAAGATTACCCTCTTAGATTCGTAGATATGTTTCATGAACAGAATGGTTCATCTTGATCTCATGGTACGCTGTACGCACGAATGCCTTTTTTGGGACAGGAAAAGGAGAGCTTTATCCATTGTTCAGGCAAACGATTAGCAACCAAAACGTGGCTGGCTAAATCAGAAAATATATTGTATCTCACGAACAGTACGTTGATTTGAGTATATGACACCGTTTAATGATAGTTTGAAACGCCATCTGCAATCTACTCTACCAGAAAGCAAGATAAAAAGAAGACCACCGACATGCAAGAGATGCTTTACCGTATCGTCAAGCTACCAGAACATCAAAAAGATTGCGGAAGCAGGAGGCAACGAGGGAGAGAGAGCCGTTCACTCGCTCGATCGGCCGACCGTACGTACCGATGCATTTGGCGAAGTTCTCCTGGTGGAGGCGGCCGTCGTCGGCGCTCATGTCGTCGAAGCGCTTCTCGACGGACTTCCACCCGTCCTTGCCGGCCGCCGCCTTGTCGAGGAACCGCAGGCCCCGCAGCGCCGGCTGCGCGCTTGAGTGCGAGCGCTTGAGGCCGCCCATGACGGAGTCCGGCACCCGGATGGACGTCACCCTCGACGCCAGCCGCTTCATCCCGGACGCCAGCCGCGACGGCTGCTTCCTCATCACCGGCCCCGTCGACGCCGGCTGCTGCTGCGGTGTATGCGGCTGCTCCGGCTCGTTGCCGAGCGGCACGTCCACGTACCCCGCCGACGACGACGCCATGGCGTTGCGTGCACCGGTGACAGGACGCGCGCACCGCACCGTGGGGCACCACCGCCTGAAGGCTAGCTGTAGCTTGTCCGATGAGTGGATGGCTGGTGTAAATTTGGAAGGGAGGGAGACGGGAGGAGAGGAGAAATATGGCGCGTGCTGCGGAGAGGGGAGGTGCCAATTATAGCCGTTGCGTTGCATGCGCGGGCGAGCGAGCTTGGCCGCTAGCTCTCTTCTTCTTCCTTTGTTCAGGGGATCTGAGCGTGGCGCACCAGTGGCCGTGCCGTCCACGCGAGTCTGCTCTGCCCAGCTGTGAGCATGTCAGGGAGTTGAGCGTGCTGCACCTCTGGCCGTGCCGTGACTGCCGTCCACCCGAATCTGCCATGCCCTTGCCCAGCTGTGAGCGTGTGCCTGTACAGTGGCTGCCGGTTGGTGCCATATACTGTCATTTGTCTGTGGGAGTATTTACGCATGACATGATCGATGGTGGTGCCTGATTGGATGATGATTCAACTAAGTTGTGGCGCTGTCCTGTCTTAATAAGGGTATACATTTATATTGTTTGGTGTAACAGTTCACAACAATCCGTCGTAGTCTAGGTGGTTAGGATACTCGGCTCTCACCCGAGAGACCCGGGTTCAAGTCCCGGCGACGGAACATTTTTATTTTTGTTTTTTGGCTATGAAACTTCCCCTTACAGTAGCCAAATTCACAATTCCAAAATCACCTTAAAGAAAGGACTTATATAAAAAAATGCCAATAGGTCCGTCTTCAAACTTCAGAGCAAAAAACAAAAATCCATGCAAAAAAAAAAAAACAGCACCCCTCATAGTAGCTTTTCTTTTTCTCGGAAACAGAAGTCAGCACCCATCTATAGGCTGTGGCACATGGTCTGAACAGTTTCTGCAATACCAGAAGTAGGAGAACGATGAACGGTATGCAGGAGGCAGCTCGTTGGCTTTGCCTATTTATCGGTTGGCCTTGGTGCCCAGCAATTTTACCCGCTCAGTTGGACACCTCCCAAGGTAAAGGGCAAGCCACCATCTCGATTTTCCAATGAATACATTGTGTTCCCATTCATCTTTACACGAACATTTCCTTGTAAAAAATCCCCTCTCTGAATTATATCTGCAACTATTCTGTCTTGCAATCCAAACGGCAATGACAATGGCCCGCCAGGCTACTTTTCGGAAATATAACAACTGGTGGGGAGCAATCCCCCCGGCATTCTCGAAAAAAACAATGGCCATGGCATCCCAGATAGACAAGCTCGCGTCGTCGGTAATGTGGCCTCCAGATGACGCATGTCTCAGTTAGTTGGTAGTAACTCGGTTTAATTCTCAGGTAATCCAACGGAGGCGGAGGTAAGGTAGAATCAACCGACAGATAGGAAGAATTCGATCGATCGATGCCATGGCTCTGAGACAGAGCACGCAGTTCGGCGCGGCCACCGCGTTCTTCGGCGTGCTCTCCTTCGTCCTCGCCATCGTCGCCGAGCTCAAGAAGGTAATTCATTAGCTCCATGGCTACGCCTACGACATCACGATGCGTACATGCAACGCGTGCATCAGACGAAATGTCTTTTTTTTGTCGCAGCCGCCGTATGGGACGCCGATCAGAGGCGCGGGCGTGGTCGTCTGCCGGTTCCCGCCGGACCCGACGGTGGCGCTGGGCGCCCTCTCGGCGCTCGCCGCTGCGTGCTGCGCCGGGATCGGCGCCGTCTCCATATTCTTCCCCTACGAAGGGAAATCCATCCCGAGGAAGGCCCTCTTCGACTACACCCTGCTCCACGTCTTCTTCCACCTCGCCATGTAACTAATCATCAAGAACCGCGCGCATGGCCATGGTTGTCCATATGATGTGCACTTACACGCACTTTCTCTTATCTCTTTTATAGAGGCGTCACGGTGGCCGGGGCGGCGATGACGGCATGGGCGACGGCGACGGAGGCCGTGCACCACGTACGGAACGTGCACCGCGACCTCGGCTACGCCTGCCCGACGGCCAAGACCGGGCTGCTCGGCGGCGCGGCGTTCCTCAACCTCGACGCCTCGCTCTTCTGGCTTGCGTGCCTCATGCTCGTCGGTAACGTCAGGGAGGACTACTTCGACGACCAGGACGAAGGCGGCGGAGGCGCGGCGGGGCTCGAGGAGAAGTGAAAAACTTCACAACATGCATGCAGAGCATCTACACGTTGTAACATTGAGAATTGTCATGCGCACACGTATGTACAGTTGTACACCTCCATGTTCAGGCCTTTTCTCTGCATATATCTGTCGAATTCGTATTTGGGTAGCTTGGAAAACCAGAGGAATGGTGCGCGTTGCAGCCGAGCCGTGCCGCCTAACCATGAAACCTGGCATGCCAATTGCAACCTGCGGTCTGAATGCCTGATCTGGGGACTGCCAAACTGAATGCAACTGAAATCCTATCTTGAAGACGATTGGCAAGCATTTTTGTCAAAAAATTCAAACAAACATTAGTGAGAGAAATGGGGCCAAAATCATTTACATCAACTGACAGTACCTTCTCGGTACCAAAGTAATATAGTAATAAACATTTATTTTATCCAACTTTAGGTGCCCATGATGGAAAAAATTAGATAAAAGGCATAAAATGCCGAGTTTAAATTAATAAAGCTAGAGAGATCCACATGGTTATTAGTTATTACATGTTGTGGCGAACAACTTAGCCAAAGAAAAGATAGATTAAAACATGCTAGGCACACAGGTTAGCCAACTAAGCAAAACAGAGAGGGAACAAAAGCCTAACCTAGAGCTAGGCGATAAAATTCATCTTTAACAAAAACCCAACATTTTTACGAAATACGCTGTTGAATCCATCTTGCCCATGAGCTTTTCTTGGTGGAGTAACCCTCACTATCACATCCATTTAGTCTTTACTGAATGGGGCCTACTAGCTCATCAAGCCCAAGAACGATGTGGCTCATTTTGTCGATTTTTATAAAAAATATTATTTTTTAATACAAATTTGAAAACTAACATTCGAATTTAATCAAATTCCAAGTACTACGCCGTCGGGCATACTAGGGCCGAAACCCTCCTTTTACTCGGACCAAAATTGATTCAAAATTTGTATGTTTGTTTTTATATTTGTATTTAAAAAATAATATTTTAAAAATAATCCATTTTGTCCCGCGTGGCATGGTTTTGACATTGTCTGCATTTGGGCATTGAAATTTCAAATAACATGGCGCAATAGCTGAATTCACCAGAAAAATAGCATGGTGTACAAAAGGAACTGCAAACGGGTGCATGGACAAAATAGGAGCCATGAAATCTGAGCACACAATTCAAAGGAGTACCCGGAAATAAATGAAAACAAATTTTCAAACAATGTGAAATTTTTATGCATGCAGATGCCCAGATTTTTTACACGCTGGTAATTTTTCAACATTTAAAAAGTAGAGGTGAATTTGGGCCAATTATTTTGGAGGAAAACTGGACTAAGTGGGGAAATCTGTTTTGGGTCATAGGTGTAGATGCACTCACTGTTTGAAAATTAAATTTCAAAATAAATTTTTTGGGTGTATATCAGGATTTGTAGCCCGGGCTACATGTAAGCCGGATTTTGATTTTTTAATCACCATTTAAAGTTTCAAAAAATTCCGGGAAAAATACTAGATGTTGACAATGACATGTTCTACGCTTCTGCAAAATTTTAACTCGAAATATTTGTATTCTGGTCTACACGAAAATGAAAAATACTGACAATTTTAAGAGTTTTTTGAATCTGTCAATGTTCAAGAATACTGAAATATCGGTTCATATTTAGAGGTAACACAGGTGGTTTTGCATGATTCTATACTACTCCCTCCGTTCCAAATTAATTGACTTCCATTTCTTCACATGTGAATATATCACATGTCTAGATTTATCCACATGTGGAGAAATGGAAGTCAATTAATTTGGAACGGAGGAGTAGCTTGTATGGAATCCCTGGAGCAACACAAGGGAGAAATATACCAAGAATTTGAAGAATAAATCAGCTCGAAATTTGTAGGGAAAACAACAGGTGCCTAGATTTCTATCTGCAAATCTTTCAGAGGAAGCACAAGGAGAAATGAATAGATGAGACAACAACATGTTTAAAATTAGTCTTTGAGGCCGCCAAGGAGGCCAGCGCAACAGACGAGGTACTCTTGGAGGGTACATGGGTGAGCAAGAGGCACTAGATTCAGCTTTGGCCTGCTCTGGCAGTACTGTTTCACCGGTTTCCATGTAGACGTTGGCGCATCGGTGGTGAACTCAAACGGTGGATCAACAGCTCCACTCGCGGCGCTTAAATGGGCGCCCAAAGGCCGTCCGACAGGCCCTTTGGACGCTGTCCGGACTACCTTGTCCATTTGGGCGCCCTCGCTCCCCACTCGTGGCACCCAAATATTTTTTTGTAACTTAAACTTCAGCGATTTTCATTCAAACTTTAGGAAATTTTACAGATTCGAATGAAATTTAAAAAAACTAAACCTAATCTGCTGGTCCCGGTAGCGGCGCCTGAAGGCGTAGTAGGGGTCCTCCTCCTCCTCCTTCACACCGCCGCTGCTCCACGCACCGCCGGTCCACGCGCCGCCGTCGTCCTCCTCCTTGACGCGGCTCGGTCCTGGGCCGGTGAGGTCGAAGAAGGGCACGCCCTTCTCCTTGGCGGTCTCGCACGGGTCATAGTTAGCCGGGTTTCGCGGATCCCAGCGCGGGTCCTGACGCTGCTCCGGCGTCAGGTCACGCCAGTAGTGCGTGTTAACCGCGGCGGTGAAGCCGCGGTTCGCCCGCGTCAGGGGCTTCATCACCGGCACGCCGTTGACGCCGATGACGAACCCGTGGTAAACAGGCATATCCGGCGGCACCGGATAGCCGTTTCGTGCAGCGCCTCCGTCTGATCCTTGAGCAGGTGCGCGGCGCGAAGCCGTTGGCCGCGGCGCCGCCGGTGCGCCTCCAGGTGCCGGCTGATGTCTACGCACGCTTCTATTCTTGTAGACAGTGTTGGGCCTCCAAGAGCAGAGGTTTGTAGAACAGCAGCAAGTTTCCCTTAAGTGAATCACCCAAGGTTTATCGAACTCAGGGAGGTAGAGGTCAAAGATATCCCTCTCAAGCAACCCTGCAATTAAGATACAAGAAGTCTCTTGTGTCCCCAACACACCCAATACACTTGTCAGATGTATAGGTGCACTAGTTCGGCGAAGAGATAGTGAAATACAAGTGATATGGATGATTATAAGTAGTAACTGCAATCTGAAATAAAGATGGCAGCAAGCAAACATGTAGCAGAACTTGATGTAAACGGTGTTTCAATGCTTAGAAACAAGGCCTAGGGATCATACTTTCACTAGTGGACACTCTCAACAATGATCTCATAACTGAATAAGTAAAAGCTACTCTTAAACACTCTCTTGTTGGATAACAAACACCATTCATTGTGTAGGGCTACAAAAGCACACCTCAAGCCGGAGTAAACAAGCGCCACAACGTCATAAAGGAATCACACACGGTGCACACACTGTCACCTTTACACCGTGGAGAGTACCGGAGTTCATATTAAAGTAACCTATAGAGTGCATAATAGATAAAGAGTAACATCTACATATTCAACTAGATTAGCACAACTGAACACAAGTAAATACTGCTCGGGATTATTCTCCTTCTTGATGAAGCAAGAGTACTATGCGTAGGGCTGCAAAGCACACCTCAAAGTCTGAGTAAACAAACACCACAATTCCCAAGAATAAGCCATGATAAATGTCTAAATTATTCATAGAGTCACACAAGTACCCACACTGTCACCTTGATACCGTGTTGTCACAATGACTCCAGAAACTAGACAAAATCACTTGAGTAGCATAAACATTATTAATGTATTCAGCGATACTAGCAATACACATGATCACATAAAGATCACACCATGGGAGAGAGAGATGAACCACATAGCTACCGGTAGAGCCCTCAGCCTCGGGGGAGAACTACTCCCTCCTCATCATGGGAGTCAGCAGCGGCGATGAAGATGGCGGTGGAGTCGATGGAGATGACTCCGGGGGCAATTCCCCGTCCCGGCAGCGTGCCGGAACAGAGATTCTGTCCCCCGAAACTTGTCGTCGATGGCGGCGGCGCTGCGGAACTCTTCTGGAAATATGACTTGGTTTTTAGGGTTTTCGCGTCTGAGGCAATATATAGGCGAAGGGGCGCGTCGGTGGAGCCCGAGGGGCCCAAACCACAGGCGGCGCGGCGGAGGGGGCCGCGCCGCCAGGTGGTTTGGCCACCTCGTGGCTCCTCTTCGTCTCTCCTTCGGACTCCGTGTACGTGTTGGAAAAATAGGGACTGGCCTTTTGTTTCGTGCAATTCCGAGAATATTCGCAGAAGTACTTTTCTGAAACCAAAAACAGCAGAAAACAGGGAACTGGCACTGTGGCATCTTGTTAATAGGTTAGTCCCAGAAAATGCATAAAAGTGATATGAAGTGTATATAAAACATGTAGCAAATGGTATAATATAAGCATGGAACATCAGAAATTATGGATACGTTGGAGACGTATCAAGCATCCCCAAGCTTAGTTCTACTCGTCCTCGAGTAGGTAAAACGATAACAACAAATAATTTCTGAGGAGACATGCTTTCACACAATCTTGATCAATATATTGCAAGGCTCATGTCATGAATGAAGTGACTCAAAGCAATGGTCTATAGTTTGCTAACAATAGATAAAGAGTAAACAATGAATCATATAAGCAAAAACTTTTCATGAATAGTACTTTCAAGACAAGCATCAAAAAGTTTTGCATAAGAGGTAACTCATAAAGCAATAGATTCAAAGTAAAAGGCATTGAAGCAACACAAAGGATGATTAAGTTTCAGCATTGCTTTCAACTTGTAACATGTATATCTCATGGATAGTTGTCAACATAAAGCAATATAACAAGTGCAATAAGTAAACATGTAAGAATCAATGCACACAAAGTTGACACAAGTGTTTGCTTCTAAGATAGAAAGGAGTAGGTAAACTGACTCAACATAAAGTAAAAGATAGGCCCTTCGCAGAGGGAAGCAGGGATTAAATCATGTGCTAGAGCTTTTTAAGTTTTCGAAAGCATATAGAGAGCACAAAATAAGTATTTGAGAGGTGTTTGTTGTTGTCAACGAATGGTAGTGGGCACTCTAACCCCCTTGTCAACCAGACTTTCAAGAGCGGCTCCCATGAAGGACGTTATCTCTACCAGCAAGGTAGATCATCCCTCTTCTCTTTTGTTTACACATGTATTTTAGTTTCTTTATAGATGACACTCCTCCCAACCTTTTGCTTACACAAGCCATGGCTAACCGAATCCTCGGGTGCCTTCCAACATTCACATACCATGGAGGAGTGTCTATTTGCAAATTAAGTTGCTTACTGATAAATCAGGGCAAAACATGTGAAGAGAATTATTAATGAAAGTTGTAATTAATTGGGGCTGGGCACCCCGTTGCCAGCTCTTTTTGCAAATTATTGGATAAGCGGATGTATATGCCACTAGTCCATTGGTGAAAGTCTGTCAGAAGTAAATGACAAGATTGAAAGATAAAACACCACATACTTCCTCATGAGCTATAAAACATTGACACAAATAAGGAGTAATAAAGTTTTGAATAGTTTAAAGGTAGCACATGAAATATTTACTTGGAATGGCAGGAAATACCACATAGTAGGTAGGTATGGTGGACACAAATGGCATGGGTTTTGGCTCAAGTTTGGATGCACGAGAAGCATTCCCTCTCAGTACAGAGTTTAGGCTAGCAAGGTTGTTTGAAGCAAACACAAGTATAAACCGGTACAGCAAGAATCACATAAAAACATATTGCAAGTATTATAAGACTCTACACTGTCTTCCTTGTTGCTCAAACATTTTACCAGAAAATATCTAGACCTTAGAGAGAACAAATATGCATCCCAAGTCTCAACAAGCTCTACGGTAGTTCTCCACTACTAGGCTTTAACTACATGATGCAAGAGCTTAAACATGATCTACTTGAGAGCTCAAAACAATTGCAAAGCATCAAATCGAAACAAGACAATGATCTACAAGAATGCATATGTCTTTTCCAATACCAACTACTACATGTAGCATTTTCTTTCTTCCAAACAAACACCAATCAATTTATTTAAACATAAACTCTCCAAATGATAATATAATGCAGCAAGAGAGTATTTATAAACAAGTGCTAACAGCTCGAAGAGATGCATGAAAAACAGGAGCTAAAAGCACTGCAGTAGCTAGTTAAGAATACTCAACAAATATAAGTGAAGAACATGAGTATTCACATGAAAAAGCGGAGCGTGTCTCTCTCCCACACAAGGATTGCTAGGATCCGAATTTATTCAAACAAAAACAAAAATAAAAGCACACAGACGCTCCAAGTAAAGCGCATAAGATGTGAAAGAATTAAAATATAGTTTCACTAGAGATGACCTGATAAGTTGTTGATGAAGAAGGGGATGCCTTGGGCATCCCCAAGCTTAGACGCTTGAGTCTCTCTGAATATATGGGGATGAACCACGGGGGCATCCCCAAGCTTAGGCTTTTCACTCTTCTTGATCACATAATATCACCCTTCTCGCTTGATCCTTGAAAACTTCCTTCACACCAAACTCAAGACAGTTCTCATTAGAGGGTTAGTGCATAATCAAAAATTCTCATATTCTGTAATGATACAATCATTCCCAAAGCTTCTGGACATTAGCTACAGCCACCAATGCTTTGTGGAGCAAAGAAATCCACACAAACATCGTAAAAGAGCGAATGCAAAACAAAAGGCAGAATCTGTCAAAAACAGAACAGTCTGTAAGACGAATTTTTTCGAGGCACTTAAGTTGCTCAGATGGATCTGGCCAAATAATGAAAGTTGCGTACATATCTCAGGAAGATGCGTGATTTTTCGTAGAATTTTTCGAATTTTCTACAGGGAGAAAAGCTCAAATTCGTGACAGCTAAAAATCTGTTACTGCGCAGAAATCCAAATCTTGCATCAACTTTCAATATAGAACTTTACTTGGCACAACAATGCATAAAATAAAGATACAAAGGAGTTGCTACAGAAGTACAAAACCTTGACTCAAAGAAAAAAAAAAAAATAACAGAAAATAAAAAATGGGTTGTCTCCCATAAGCGCTTTTCTTTAAAGCCTTTTAGCTAGGCATAGTGATTTTGATATGCTCTCATATGTATAAGAGTTGAATATAAGAGAGCATCAAAAGCAAATAAAACACATTTAAATCTAACACTTCTATGCAAGGAGTCTTGTAAGAAAATAAATCAATGAACAAAGTGACTAGCATAGAAAGCAAAACAAGTGCAACTTCAAAAATTTCAACATAAAGAGAGAGACTTAATATTATTGTGATATATGAAATCGTGTCTCCCTCTCTCATAAGGACCAGTAGGTCTTAAAGTACCCAGCAAATAAAAGCAAATCAAGAGAAAGCTCAAAACATTCATCATAAAGAGAAGAAATTTAGTAACATGAAGATTTCTATAACCATACTTTCCTCTCTCAAAATAATTTTCAGCGGCATCATGAATAAACTCAACAATATAGCTATCACATAAAGCATTCTTATCATGATCCACATGCATAAAAGTATCATTACTCTCCACATAAGCATGAACATTATCATTAGTAATAGTGAGAGTAAAAGTATCACATCCATCATTGTAATCATCAAAAATTGGAGGCATAGAATAATCATAATGAATTTTATCCTCAATAGTAGATGGACTGAAATATCATATTCATCATTGTAAACATCATATATAGGAGGCATATCATAATCAACATAAACTATATCCTCAATAGTAGGTGGACTGAAAATATCACAATGATTATAATCATCATATATTGGAGGCAAAGTATCATCAAAGCAAATTTCCTCCTTAAAGCTTGGGGGACTAAAAATATCATATTCATCACAACTAGCTTCCCCAAGCTTAGACTTTTCCATAGCATTAGCAATAATGGTGTTCAAAGAATTTATAGTAATACCATTGCTACCATCATGCAAACAAGCCTCCATAGGTTTTTTAATTTTCTCTTCAAAAGCATCATGTCCTAATTCAATATAAAGTTCATAAAGATCTCTAATTTTTTGTTGTTTTCCATTAAGCCTAACTAGTGAAAATAAAAACAAGAAACAAAAAGATATAATTGCAGAATCTAAAGGAAATAACTTCGAGCACTCACACACTAGCAACATACTAGAAAATAGCTTAGTAGCCAGAGGATGTGAATACCTTTTACCTTACCTCCCCGGCAACGGCGCCAGAAAATAGCTTGATGTCTACGTGCTTCTATTCTTGTAGACAGTGTTGGGCCTCCAAGAGCAGAGGTTTGTAGAACAGCAGCAAGTTTCCCTTAAGTGAATCACCCAAGGTTTATCGAACTCAGGGAGGTAGAGGTCAAAGATATCCCTCAAGCAACCCTGCAATTAAGATACAAGAAGTCTCTTGTGTCCCCAACACACCCAATACACTTGTCAGATGTATAGGTGCACTAGTTCGGCGAAGAGATAGTGAAATACAAGTGATATGGATGATTATAAGTAGTAACTGCAATCTGAAATAAAGATGGCAGCAAGCAAACATGTAGCAGAACTTGTTGTAAACGGTGTTTCAATGCTTAGAAACAAGGCCTAGGGATCATACTTTCACTAGTGGACACTCTCAACAATGATCTCATAACTGAATAAGTAAAAGCTACTCTTAAACACTCTCTTGTTGGATAACAAACACCATTCATTGTGTAGGGCTACAAAAGCACACCTCAAGCCGGAGTAAACAAGCGCCACAACGTCATAAAGGAATCACACACGGTGCACACACTGTCACCTTTACACCGTGGAGAGTACCGGAGTTCATATTAAAGTAACCTCTAGAGTGCATAATAGATAAAGAGTAACATCTACATATTCAACTAGATTAGCACAACTGAACACAAGTAAATACTGCTCGGGATTATTCTCCTTCTTGATGAAGCAAGAGTACTATGCGTAGGGCTGCAAGAGCACACCTCAAAGTCTGAGTAAACAAACACCACAATTCCCAAGAATAAGCCATGATAAATATCTAAATTATTCATAGAGTCACACAAGTACCCACACTGTCACCTTGATACCGTGTTGTCACAATGACTCCAGAAACTAGACAAAATCACTTGAGTAGCATAAACATTATTAATGTATTCAGCGATACTAGCAATACACATGATCACATAAAGATCACACCATGGGAGAGAGAGATGAACCACATAGCTACCGGTAGAGCCCTCAGCCTCGGGGGAGAACTACTCCCTCCTCATCATGGGAGTCAGCAGCGGCGATGAAGATGGCGGTGGAGTCGATGGAGATGACTCCGGGGGCAATTCCCCGTCCCGGCAGCGTGCCGGAACAGAGACTTCTGTCCCCCGAAACTTGTCGTCGATGGCGGCGGCGCTGCGGAACTCTTCTGGAAATATGACTTGGTTTTAGGGTTTTCGCATCTGAGGCAATATATAGGCGAAGGGGCGGCGTCGGTGGAGTCCCGAGGGGCCCAAACCACAGGCAGGCGCGGCTGGAGGTGGGGCCGCGCCGCCAGGTGGTTTGGCCACCTCGTGGCTCTCCTTCGTCTCTCCTTCGGACTCCGTGTACGTGCTGGAAAAATAGGGACTGGCCTTTTGTTTCGTGCAATTCCGAGAATATTTCCAGAAGTAACTTTCTGAAACCAAAAACAGCAGAAAACAGGGAACTGGCACTGTGGCATCTTGTTAATAGGTTAGTCCCAGAAAATGCATAAAAGTGATACGAAGTGTATATAAAACATGTAGCAAATGGTATAATATGAGCATGGAACAGCAGAAATTATGGATACGTTGGAGACGTATCACCGACCATGGAGAAAGAGAGCGGCGGGCGGTTTTCGAGTGAAGAAGGAGCGGCGAGGTGAGGGAGAGAGAACGGCGAGGGCGAGAGTGGAGGCCGGCGCGCGCATTTTATTACCGCCGGAGAGCGGTGGCATTAACGCCGCTCGCCTCGAAAAGGCGCGCCGCATTTACTCCGGTGAGCAGAGGACGCGACGGCTCCCTGGCCGCCCGCAGGCCGTGAAAACGAGGAGTCGCCACGCGGCACGCGGCTTTGACGACGCCTTTGACCACGGTGGGGCGTGGCCGTGTGTCACTGCCAGGCGTGGCCCGCGCGTCGGAGGTGTGCGTTTCCTTCCGTCCGGGGCCGCCCCAAGCCTCCCTAAGTTGAGGGCGTGGGCTGGGCGTGCCGGACACAAAAATGGGCCCCGCCGGACCGAATTCGCGTTTGGGCGCCGCGAGTGGGCGCGATTTTGTGTCCGGCATGCCCCAAATGGCTTTGGGCGGCCGTTTGGGCGCCCCGACTGGAGATACTCTTATCAGCCAGATACTGCACCGAGCGTCTCCACGTAAATTGTGTTCCCTGCCACACATGTAAACCTCCTGGACAAGAGGGAGAAACATGACACCTCCCCGACAAACACTGCCCGGTGCCAGCCAATGTCCTCCACCAGGAACAAGTCTGTTCCCGGCCACATCCATATCCAACACCTGCACCAGGTTCCACAGGTACTCCCTCAATTGGTGCTCCACCCTGATCATGTCCATTACCTTCCTCCTGCGCTTCATGATTCTTCGCTTGTCACTCGTCAGTGCTGGGGTGATCCAGCGCACCATGCACATGCGACCGCCGCAGTCGTCAAGAGGAACAAGGTAGCACAACATGTTGTACTTGGTGTTGAGCAGAGGCCGGGCACGGAGCTAAAGCCGAAGACGGTCGCGCGCAGGATGCGGCGCCGGAAGAAGCGGGAGCGCGAGCAGGCGAATAAGGAGAAGAGGGGGAAGGCGGCGGAGGCCGAGAGGATTGCGAATGCGGAAACGCAGGAGGAGCCCGAGGGTATGAGCACGCCCGCACCCAAGGTCAGGCGCCCTACTCCCACGCCAGCTCCGGTTGCGGCAAGGAGGTCCACGTCCT
This sequence comes from Poa pratensis, assembly GCA_947311845.1. Lineage (NCBI taxonomy): Eukaryota > Viridiplantae > Streptophyta > Magnoliopsida > Poales > Poaceae > Poa > Poa pratensis. The sequence goes on along the minus strand of CAMZMU010000059.1, from coordinate 35,244,536 downwards.
TGACCACGAACCAGCAGGAGGAGCCGTACCACATCGCAGACGATTACCTGTCGCAGGCCGGCCCGACGCAGGACGATGAGGTGGTGGTCAACTCTCCACTGCTCCAGCGGACGCGGGCAAGTTCCAGCCTCACCGATAGCAACCACGTCCACAACCTGTTCGACGGAAGTCAAGACGACCTTGGGGTACGGATTTCTATCCCAAATTCATAGTTTGTGGTCAATTTTAGAACGGTAGTTTAATTGTTAGCATGCTTAGGCTGACTTTATGATGGATTTGATCCAAAATGGGGGCGATCCGTCAACATAGGATCCGCCGGCATCCACACTTCCCCCCTTTTATAGTGTGGGTGAGGAGGAGCCGTCCGCCGCTCCGACGAAGAATAAGGGGAAGGACAAGTGGTGTACAAGCCTAGAGGCATTTCTTATACTACTTTCAAAGATGTTTTGCTTTGCCGGGCTTGGTTGGCCACTAGCATGGATGCTATATGTGGAACCAAACAAAAGGGTTCGAAGTTGTGGGGGAAGATACATATCCACTTTCATCATCAAAAGCACTATGTGAAACCACATGCTATTGTGTCCGATCGTAACGCCGGCTCTCTCCAACATAGGTGGGTATCGATCCAAGAAAGTGTGAACAAGTATTGTGATTTCCATGCACAAGTGGTCAATAGGAATTGATACGTCTCAAACGTATCTATAATTTTTGATGTTCCATGCTATTATTATTATATCAATTGCTACATGTTTTGGTTCACTTTATATCATTTTTATGCATTTTCTGAGACTAACCTATTAACAAGATGCCACAGTGCCAGTTCCACAGTGCCACAGTGCCTCTTCGCTTATATATTCTCTGCGACGCGAAAACCCTATTACGGTCGATCATATTCCACGAAAAGTTCTGTCACGGCCGTCATCGTCAATCTCAGATCGGAGGAGTTCTGAAGCTCTTACCGGCACCCTGCCGGAGGGGAGATCATCACCGGAGGGCTCTACATCACCATGCCTACCTCCGGAGTGATGCGTGAGTAGTCCACCCCTGGACTACGGGTCCATAGCAGTAGCTCGATGGTTGTCTCTCTACCTTGTGCCTCCATGTTTAGATTTGTGAGCTGTCTAACATGATCAAGATCATCTTATTGTAATGCTAGATGTTGTGTTTGCTGGGATCCGATGAATATTGATACCATGTTTATTCAAGTTGTTTATCTATGTGCTCTTGATCTTGCATGCTCTCCGTTGCTAGTAGATGCTTTGGCCAAGTAGATGCTTGTGACTCCAAGAGGGGGTATTTATGCTCGATAGTGGGTTCAGTCTCTAGATATCTGGATCAGTGACAGAAAGGTCTAAGATGGTAGATGTGATGTTGCTACTAGGGATAAAACATTGGTGCAGTGTCCAAGGGCACTTGTATTGATTACATTACACACTTTACTTCATGCAATAATCTGTTGTTAGCAACTTAATACTGAATGGGATGCGGATGCTGCCTTGAAGGTGGATTATTTAGGCATAGATGCTGTTGGAATAACGGTCTATGTACTTTGTTGTAATGCCCAACTAGATTTCATAGTAGACATCTTGGCATGTATTGCATTGTTATGCCCTCTCTATTTGTCAATTGCCCAGCTGTAATTTGTTTACCCAACATGCTAGTTATCTGTTCTGAGAGAGACACCACTAGTGAACTGTGGACCCTGGTCCAATTTCCTCATACTGTTTACACAACCTGCTGCAATCATGTGTTTCCTGTTACTTGCTGTTTTTCCTGCTGTTTTCCACACCATACGTTTAACTCTTTGTTTCTGCAAGACCGGAGAGATTGACAACCTCTCTGTTTCGTGTTGGGCAAAGTTCTGGTTTGTGTCTGTGCAGATTCCACGTTGGTGCAAGCTCCCTAGCGCCAGGGGGAGTCAACATCAACAACCTTCCGATAGATCGTCAAGTCCTACTGGATTGATAACCTTGGGTAGATTTCTCAAGGGAAAACTTCTGCTGTCTACATCATAACCTTCCTCTTGGGGTTCACCAACACGTAGCCATCAAGCTGTTTTCTGGCGCCGTTGCCGGGACTTGGAGGCTATTGGAAAGGGGAGTCTCTCAGTTCCAATCTCTTTACTTTGTTTTTTGTCTTGTTTTATTTTTGTTTTGCTTGCTGTTAAAAATCAAAAACCCAAAAAAATTAAATTCCTGCATCTAGTTTTTAATTTCGAGTTGCCCTGTTGCTTGTTTTAGTCTTGCTAAAATGAGTAATCCTGATAATACTGAGTGGTCTGACTTTAACAAATTCGAGTTCACAGCTTTACCTATCTTGAAACCTGAATTTTCCATGATAAACATACAAGTAGGTAGTGGCTTGTCATAGGGGAAAACAACATTGAGCAATTTCTGAACTTTGAGAAAGTCTGATGACTTTAAAAAGAAATCTATAGCTGAACTTGCTCCTAATTATGAAACTGCCATAGCTTCCCTTGTTCAAATGCTAGAAGCTAGGTTTGTTAATATGCATCCTATAATGCAACACATGTTTTTAGCACTTCATGATATGAAAAATGGTGAAAAGAAAGACTTTGTGTTAGAAACTTTGCATGAAGAATTGGGAGATGTTGCTAAGGAAGCTAGAATGATATTTGCTAAGTATAAAATGTTTGATTGCTACACTGATGTTATGAAAATTCTTAGAACAAGAAGGGAAAATAGAGCTAAATATTCTAATCAACCTTTTGCTAAGAATGGTCTGAAAATTCCAATCCCCTATAAAATGATGGCATTGCATGACACCTTAGAAAATAATTTTGGATGGATTGTGCCTGAAAATCTTTTTGATGAAGAGAGTGTACCTAAGAGAAAAGAAAAAGAGAACTCTGAAACTAGCATAAGTAGCATACAATGCATTGTTGATAAGACTTTTAAGCTTTCATTGTATGATCTGGATTTTGACAATACTTGATGCATCTCTTCATGCCTAGCTCAAAGGCATTAAAGAAAAGCACTTCTGGGAGATAACCCATGTTTTTATTTGTGTTTTATTTTTGTTTTCTTGAGTCAAGGATGCTTGTTTACCTCTGTAGCAACTCCTTTGTATCTTTTATTTGTTGTTTTGTTGTGCCAAGGAGAGTTACTAATGCAAAGTTGGTATTTATTTTCGGGACTGCATTGGGACAGATTGCTGTTCGTCACCGTTTAATTCAGTAGAAAATCAGAAAAAATCGAAAAATGCTGAAATTTTTGTGCATGTTCCTGACGATGTTACGCAACTTTCATTATTTCAAAGGTTTTTCATCTGAGCATCGTAAGTGCCTCGAAAAAATTCGTCATACAGACTGTTCTGGTTTGACAGATTCTGTCTTTTATTTTGCATTCTCTCTTTTACAAGTTTTTAAGTGGTTTCTTTTCGTGTAAAAGTGCCCACTTGAGCCTAGTAACAGTGGCTAATGTTTAAAATAGTTGGCTTGTGAGTTTTGTCTTTGCTAGAACTTTGAAGTATTATCTTTTAGTGCACTAACCTGCTAATGAGAAAAGCTGTTAAGTTTTGGTGTGAAGGAAGTTTTCAAGTGTTGATAGAGGAGAATGATATTACATGATCAAGAAGAGTGAAGAGCTTAAGCTTGGGGAGGCTTACCTCCCCAGCATATTTCAAGAAGACTCAAGCATCTAAGCTTGGGGATGACCAAGCATCCCTTCTTATCTACAAATTATCAGGTCATCTCTAATGGTGCTATATTTTTATTGCTTCATACTAGTGTACTCTTCCTTGGAGCGTCAGTGTGTTTTTGTTTTCAGTTTGTTTTGTTTTGTTTGCTGTGCTATACTTGTTGGATCCTAGTATTCATGTTTGGGAGAGAGACACGCTCCACTTTTTCATTAGAATACTATTGTGCTTCACTTATACTTGTTGAGTATTCCTGTCTAGTTGTTGTTAGCTCTCAGTTTTTCATGTATCTCTTGTTAGAGCTTTCAGTTTTTTTGAAGAAAGTACTCTCTTGCTTCACTTATATCTGTTTGGAGAGTTGTCAAATAAGTTGATTGGTGTTTGGTTGGACCAGAAAAATGCTATGCATGTGGTAGTGGTATAAAATGCTTACATGAATCTTTTTAGATCGTTGTCTTGAGTAATTTGATGCTTGCCAATTGTTTTGAGCTGTCAAGTAATTAATGTTTAAGCTTGTGCATCATGTAAGTAATGGCTATTAATGAAGAACTACTATAAGGATTTTCTGCTATAATAATCTGTTGCATGATTGGAAGTCCATAGTAGTCTAGATAATTTTTGGATGAAGGCTATGTGTTAACAAGGAAGACAGTGGGAGTCTATGGTTCGTCAAACCTTGTGTTTTATGTACACTCTTGCTATTCCAGTTGATAATGATGTTTGCTTATAATAACTTTGCCAGCCTAAACTCTGTACTAAGAGGGAATGCTTCTTGTACATCCAAAACCTTGAGCCAAATCCATGCCACATGTGTCCACCATACCTACCTATTATGTGGTGTTTTCACCATTCCAAGTAAATTTCTTCATGTGCTATCTACTAACTACTCAAAACAATTATCCCTTTTTGTGTCACTACTTGAAAAGCTCATAAGGACGTAGTAGTGAGATTTGTCATCTTCCATGCTAATTAATTTACAAGGATTGACAGCTTCATCTGCTTCTCCACCTTTTATTTTGCATTAAAGAGATGGTTAGTCCACCCTATAAATAAATAAATGAATAGACACTCCTCCATGGTGAATGTTGGTGGGCACGAGGATTCGGTTAGCCATGGTTTGTGGAAAGTAAATGGTTGGGAGGAGTGTCACCAATAAGTGCTTGTTACAAATGCAGTCCTAAAAACTCTCGGAACCGCTCTAAAAGTTAGTTAGCCATGGAAGATGACAAGTACCTGCTATTTGATTTGTTGACACCTGTATACACCATTACCTTACAAAACAATATTTTATGCTCTCTATATGCCTTCGGGAACTACAGCTCTAGCACATGATGTTAATCCCTGCTTCCCTCTGCGAAGGGCCATTCTTTTACTTTTATGTTGAGTCAGTTTTCCCACTTCTTTCTGTCTACTTAAGCAAACATCATTGTCAACTCCAGTATAACAGTTTTTACATAACTTTGTGTTTGGTTGATCATATTCTTTGCATTGACATTATCTATATGATATACATGTTGAAAGTTGAAGCAAAAACTGAAGCTATTATCTTCCTTTGTGTTGATACAAACACTTTCATGTTGAGAATTATTGCTGCTGTGAACTAACTATTATGTTAGACTATTATATCTCTAAATGTTTTATAGTGTTATTCATGAAAGTTTGCACTTGTGTGATCACTTATGTTTACTCTTTATTTACTTGCTTGCAAACTATAGACCATTGGCTTGGATCACTTCATTCAGATCATGTGCATTACATTGTTATTTGATCAAAGATTGTGTTGGTAGCATGTCACTTCAAAAATTATCTGTTTTTATCGTTTACCTACTCGAGGACGAGCAGGAACTAAGCTTGGGGATGCTTGATACGTCTCAAACGTATCTATAATTTTTGATGTTCCATGCTGTTATTATATCAATTGCTACATGTTTTGGTTACACTTTATATCATTTTTATGCATTTTCTGGACTAACCTATTAACAAGATGCCACAGTGCCAGTTCCCTGTTTTCTGCTGTTTTTGGTTTCAGAAAATCTATTAAGGAAATATTATCGGAATTGGACGAAACAAAAGACATCGTCAATAATATCACGAGGAGATCACGGAGTCCAAAGGGGAGTCGGAGCAGACCCACCAGGGGGCCACGCCACACTAGGGCGCGGCCCAGGGTGGGCTCGCGCCCCCCTGATACATCCAAAACGTATCTACTTTCCCGAACACTTTTGCTATTGTTTTACCTCTAACTTGTGTGTTTTGAATACAACTAATGCGGACTAACGCTGTTTTCAGCAGAATTGCCCTGGTGTCTTGTTTTTGTGCAGAAAGTCAACTTTCGGGAAAAACACCAGAAAAGATCGCAAACCTCCTATTTTACCAGAAGACTCACGGAGCCAGAAGGGGAGGCGGAGATGGGCCACGAGTGGCCCAAACCACATGGTGGCGCGGCCGGGGCCTGCCGCGCCAGCCATGAGGAGGGCGCCTCGGGCACCTCCCCGAGTCCCCCTTTCGACTACTTAACCCTTCTGACCTAAAAACGTCGGGGGGTCGTCCACTTCATCCAGAAACATCACCGTACGCCGCCACCATCGCGAAACCTATTTCGGGGACCAGAAACTCCGTTCTGGCACTCCGCCGGGACGGGGAATTGGAGGAGATCATCGCCATCATCATCACCGACGCTTCTCCATCGACCATCCATGTTTCCCCCATCCATGTGTGAGTAATTCCCTGCTGTAGGCTGAGGGGGATGGTAGGGATTGGATGAGATTGTTCATGTAATAAGCTATAAGATCATTAGGGCATGGTGCCCAGTATCCGTTGTTAGTACTTATTGATGTTGTTGCAACTTGTTGAGCTTAATGCTTGTCACTAGGGCCCGAGTGCCATGATTTCAGATCTGAACATGTTATTGTTTCATAATGATATGCACTGTTTATTGATCATACCTGCAAGTTGTATACACATATTGTTGTCCGGAACCCGCGGTCCCAAAGTGACAATAATTGGGACAGCCGAGGGGAATGGCTGCGATGTGAGGATCACATGTGTTCACTGCGTGTTAATGCTTTGCTCCGGTACTTATTAAAAGGAGTACCTTAATTACCAGTAGATTCCCTTGAGGCCCGGCTGCCACCGGCTGGTAGGACAGAAGATGTTGTACAAGTTTCTCATTGCGAGCACGTACGACTATATACGGAACACATGCCTACGTTTACTTAGTACTTGGATGCTTTATCATTATTATCTGCAATGCCTATGTCTTGATTATTATATGAGCTATCTTATCCATGCAGCGCCCGTTCATCCATCCCTATGCCTACAGTGTTTTAATCCTACTGTTTACTGCAATCACTACTGCTGTCTCTATTTACTGCTGCTATTATTTCACCGCTACTACTGCTATAAAACTGTTGCTACTGATAATCTGTGTCGAGCAAGACTATTCACAGGTGCAGCTGAATTGACAACTCCGCTGTTAAGGCTCTCAAGTATTCTTTGGCTCCCCTTGTGTCGAATCAATAAATTGGGTTTTACTTCCCTCGAAGACTGTTGCGATCCCCTATACTTGTGGGTCATCAAGACTATTTTCTGGCGCCGTTGCCGGGGAGCATAGCTTTATTTGGGAGTTCACTTGTGATCTATATTGCTCGCTGAAATTTATTCATCATGGGTAAAGCTCGTGATGAGAGGGTCCATGTATTGCCATCCACTACAAGAAAAGGTACGACACTTAGTACCTCTGCTGCTCTTGACTCACCATCTGTATTGAGTCAACTTGTTACACCACCACAATCTTCACGTGTTGGTACTACTGCTGAATCTGAAATTGCCTCTGATAATGTTGATGATGCTTCTACTGTGATTGATGAGAATATTTCATTAGGTCCACTTTTAGATGCTGCTATTGCTAAGTCTAAACAACTTGAAAATACTAGAACACCTAATGGAAGTCCTACTACTCCTGTTTATTCACCTGAGTTAAGGGATTATACTTGTGATGATGATCCTGATGAAACTTATGTGGAACTTGATGATGATTTTATTGATAAATGTAATGCTACTACTGGTGCAAGTAATATGAGAAATTTTCTTGCACAACATGCTGTTAAATACAAGTTGTCACCTGATCCTAAGTTTGCCACTTCTCCTATAAACATTAAAGATAAGGATTATGATTTTTCTCTTGATTTATCTCATATATCTATTGTTGAGAAAACTCCTTTTTGTGGCACTAAGAGTGAAAGTGCTGTAGAGCACATGAATGAGCTCTCTACTTTGAGTGGCTTATTTTCTGATGATATTAAGAAGCGTAGCTACTTTGTTGCTAAGATTTTTCCTTTCTCATTAAAAGATGATGCTAAAGCTTGGTATAACAACTTGTCTCCTGGTTCTATTACTAGTCCTACTGGTTTGCTTGATGTTTTCTTTCAGAAATATTTCCCTGCTAGTGCTAAACATGATGCTTTGCAAAGAATTTATAACTTTGACCAGGAAGATGAAGAGAAACTTCCAGAGGCATGGACAAGGTTTTGCTCTCTTATCAGAGCTCGGCCTGGACATGATTTGGAAAAGCATGATCTACTTGATATATTTTACAGTGGACTAACTATTGAATCTAGAGCATATCTGGATAGTTGTGCTAGTTGTGTTTTCAGGAAAAGAACCCCTGAAGAAGCTGAAGAATTATTGGCTAAAATCAGCCAGAATTATGATGATTGGACTCTACCTGCGCCGACCCCCACACCTACACCGACACCAATATCAAAGAAGAGGGGAGGTATGATTGAATTGAATGATGAAACAATGAGGGAGCCAAGAAGACTCTCATTGAGAAGGGTATTAAATCTGAAGATGTGAAGAACCTTCCACCTATTGAAGATTTGTGTAAGCCAATTCCTCATCCATCCATAATTGAGGTTCACTCTCTCCACAGGTTCGATGAAGGAGATATTCCCTACTCTAAACCACCTGATCAATGCTTAGATGAATTTGATAATTATGTTATTAAGCAAGATAATTTTAATATGAGAGTAGAGAATCATTTGCATGAAAATTCTCTAGCTATTAGTAAGTTGCATGATATTGTGGAGAGAACCTCCAATGATGTTAAGATGCTTATTAAACATTTCCATATGGTTCAAACTCAAATTGATCAACTCACTAAAGTGCAACAAGACATGTTAGCCAATGCTTCTAAGAAAAATTAAAACCTGTCTATGTTAGCACTAGAAGTGGAGCTCATACTCAGGATCCTTTATATCCTGAGGGACATCCTAAAAGAATTGAACAAGATTCTCAACTAGCTGAAAATCCAGTTTCTCCTTCTAAGAAAAAGAAGAAGAAGAAACATAAAAATGTTGTAGAATCCTCTGAAACTGTTAATGATCCTAATAGTATATCTATCTCTGATGCTGAAACTGAAAGTGGTAATGAACTTGATAGTGATAAGGATAAAAATGATGCTCTTGATAAAGAAGTTAGTGAAAAGGAACCTGAAAAGCATACTAAAAACACAAAGTACACTAAGGAAGATTTCATTGCTAAGAAACATGGTAATGAAAGGGAACCTTGGGTTCAAAAGCAAATGCCTTTTCCAACTAAGAAACTAAAATCAAAGGAAGAAGAACATTATAATAAATTTTGTGAATGGATGAAACCCTTGTTCTTGCAAATTCCTTTGACTGATGCTATTAAATTGCCTCCTTACTCAAAGTATATGAAAGATATTGTTTCTAACAAAGGAAAATTCCTAATGAGGAAATTTCTACTATGCTTGCTAATTATTCTTTCAATGGCAAGGTTCCTAAGAAGCTTGGAGATCCAGGTATACCAACCATCCCTTGCTCCATCAAGAATAATTATGTTAGAACTGCTTTATGTGATTTGGGAGCAGGAGTTAGTGTTATGCCTTTTTCTCTTATAAGAGACTCTATCTTGATAAATTGATACCTACTGATATATCTTTGCAAATGGCTGATAAATCTACTGCTGTTCCTGTTGGCATTTGTGAGGATGTCCCTGTTCAAGTGGCTAACAATTGTTTAATTTTGACTGATTTTGTTGTTCTTGAAATGCCTGAAGATGATAATATGTCTATTATTCTTGGAAGACCTTTTCTAAATACTGCAGGTGCTGTTATTGATTGCAATAAAGGAAAAGTAACTTTCAATGTTAATGATAAAGAACATACTGTTTATTTCCCCAAGAAAGTTGACAAGATTTATGGAGTCAATACCATCTCCAATTTTAAAACTATCAAAGTGGGAAGTATTGATTGCCCTATATATGATCATCAAGAAGGATATCAAAACATTATGATTGGATCCATATCAATACAATACAAGGTAACATGAGTGTTTCATGATGTTTAAATCATTTGTGTCATGTAAATTTATTTGGTGCCAAGACTTGATCAACCTTGTTATCAAATGTATTTGCATACATAAAAGAGCTAAACAACATTTCTTTCTTCAACTTTGTTTTACCTACTGTTGTGTTACTGAACTTGCAAAGTTTTAGTTGAAACTGGTCTTTATAAAATTCTATTTCTGCTCTAAGTTTATTATTTAAATATCCAAAAATGTGCAAAATGAAAGTTTTCAAAAATTTCTGAAAATTATACCATAAATATTAGTTTTTAAAGAGGAATGTGGGAGTGCCTGGAGCTGACCAGGGGGACCCACCATGCCACCACACCACCCCACCGCGCGGCAGGGGTGTGGGCCGCGCCGTGGCATGGTGTGGGCCCCACCTGGCCCTCCACTCACCCATCTTCCTCTCATTTCTTTCTCTCTCCGACCAAACACACCACCATTGCTCAAACCCGTGTTCTTGCTGCTCTTGCTCGAGATTTTTCGATCTCCTTGCTCAGCCCATCTTTGTTGCTGAAATTTGGACCATTTGCTCTCCGGTATGTGACTCCTCCATGTATCCAAGTAGAATTTTGTTTAGTAAGTATACCTTGAGTATTTTGCTGCTGTAGGTGACTTGTTAAGTGAGTATGCATGCTTGTTCTATGTTGATATAATCAGTTTTGATGCATGTTTAGTCCTCTAGCAAGTTCATATAGTAGTTCCCCTCATTTGTATGCTTCAAAATCAATTTTTATGATATGTGTCAAAAATTTCAGAGGATGGAGGGAAATGAACACCAACTAAATCATATGAATTGGTGGTTCCTGAGGTCATGGGGATCCATCGTGAAGAAGGAGTGTTCCCATCCTGCTATCCATGCTTGGAATTCATGAGAAGTTCGGGGATCTTGCGTGATTTTCGTACCTTGTCTCTAATACAGGATTGAGTGATTTTGTAGAGGGAGAACCCTACCAATATGCAAAGCTAACTGTGTCTGTGGTGCAGGACTTTAGATTTGATTGGTCTTCACCTAACCCTATGGTTCACTATAAAATTTACAACAAAAGTGTCCTTGCCTTTTGATGCTTTTTGTGCAGCAATTAGGGTGCCGCAATGGGGATCACGAGGGAAGATACATGGGCAACCCAAGCATTTGACGGACCTATACGAGGAATGTTTGGTCAGTCACCGAGGATGAATTCGACGCGTACTTGAGGGATCATGACCTGCATACAGAGGACGATGGAGAATGGGCGGACGAGGACTCCACTCAGTTTTTCGGGACTGGGGGCTCGCGCCCCTATCCTGGGGATGCTGGACCCTCTGCTTCATCTTCCTCAGCGGAGCCCGATGTTGAGCACGCCCAGTATGACCCGCCGGCTTGGAGTTCCTACCCGCGTTATTATTAGCCTCCACTTAGGCCAAAAGCCTAAGCTTGGGGGGAGGTATATCGACATCTCACTCATTTACATATCATATCTTGTCGATACTTTGTATATCCATGTTGCAGTTCTCTTTAATTGTTTACCTTTTTATTGCTGCATTCCAAAACACAAAAAGACCAAAAATATTTCTGTTGTTTCTCTTCATTTGTTTCTTTAAGTTTCAGTATTAGTTTGCGTAGTTTCTAAAATTCGGTTTGTTATTCAAAAATCCAAAAATATTTTGCTTTATTGGTTGTTTCTTTTTGCTCTTGTTTCAAAAACTCGAAAACCCAAAAATATTTGTTGTTTCTTTTTGGTTTTGTATAGTGTTTTCAGAGTTGGACAGCTATCCGTGACTCCGATGGAGCTTGGTTTTCATTCTTATCATTCGAAGCAACACAAGTGAAAAAGCAATACGGATGATCTACAACAACTTGAGTTGGGGTGAGAGGCTGGTATGAACTCTATTTGTTTTCATTTTTGTACATATACTCATCTATGTGAGCATGCTTAGTTGGTTCATGTGAGGTATATGTCATTTAGTGGATGCTTAGTAGTTCTTGTTCTCTCATGATCAGTCCCAATTTATTAATAGTGGTAGCATGTTATGTTGATGTTTGCTTGCATTGTTCTATTCATAGAGGGTATGGCATTGTGGTATCCTCCTCTGAAAAATTCATTTGAATTGACTTGGCACATGCTCATGCATGCGTATGACTGAAAAACAAAAGTCAATTAAGCCTTGATGATTTATTTTGACTCAGAGTTCTTGTATCACTTTTATGTCTCAATTAATTTCATTTTGTCGCAAGCATGATTATGACGGTTATTGCTCTCTTGATTGTCGCTTCCCAGTCTATTGCTAGCCTTCACTTGTACTGAGCGGGAATGCTGCTCGTGCTTCCAAAACCATGAAAACCAAGTTATTTCAAAGTGTCCACCATAAATACCTATGCATGGCATTTCGAACCATTCAAGTAAATTTTCATGTGCTACCTTTAAAACCTTCAAAGTACTTCTCAATTTGTGTCAATGTTTTATAGCTCATGAGGAAGTATGTGGTGTTTTATCTTTCAATCTTGTCATTCAGACTTTCACCAATGGACTAGTGGCATATACATCCGCTTATCCAATAATTTGCAAAAAGAGCTGGCAACGGGGTGCCCAGCCCCAATTAATTACAACTTTCATCAAATAATTCTCTTCACATGTTTTGTCCTGATTTATCAGTAAGCAACTTAATTTGCAAATAGACACTCCTCCATGGTATGTGAATGTTGGAAGGCACCCGAGGATTCGGTTAGCCATGACTTGTGCAAGCAAAGGTTGGGGGGAGTGTCACCCATAATGAAACTAAAATACATGTGTAAACAAAAGAGAAGAGGGATGATCTACCTTGCTGGTAGAAAGAACGTCCTTCATGGGAGCCGCTCTTGAAAGTCTGGTTGACAAGGGGGTTAGAGTACCCGCTACCATTCGTTGACAACAACAAACACTTCCCAAAACAATTTTGCTTCTGTTTTAAAAATAAAAAGCTCTAGCACATGATAATCTCTGCTTCCCTCTGCGAAGGGCCAATCTTTTACTTTCATGTTGAGTCACCATCCTTTCTTTGAGCACTTTCTCGAGAGCATAGTTGTCATTCTTAGTGTAATGTGCTTGTCCCAGAATGTGGTTAACTGTGATATAACTTTGATGCTTTTATCTTTGATATCTTTGATTCTAGTCTTCCCATGAATTTCAGAGGTGCCTGGGCATTTATGTTTTGCTGTACCAAAAACGGGCAAGCGAGATACCATCTTATCATATCCTATTATGAGCATTACAATCTTGTGAATTAATATGTTTCATGTTTGTCGCTATTAGTATGTTGGTATCTTTTCATAGTTTACATGCCTATTGAGTGACATTATGTGCATTTGCCTCATCTTGAATTGCCTAAGCATTTGTACATATAGTGAGAATATATGCATCATATGAAGCAAATGTGTTTGTGAAAGTCTTTTATCGCACTCAGTTGTTAACTGAATTGCTTGAGGACAAGCAATAAACTAAGCTTGGGGGGAGTTGATACCTCCAAAACATATCTACTTTCCCGAACACTTTTGCTATTGTTTTATCTCTAACTTGTGTGTTTTGAATACAACTAATGCGGACTAACGCTGTTTTCAGCAGAATTGCCCTGGTGTCTTGTTTTTATGCAGAAAGTCAACTTTCGGGAAAAACACCAGAAAAGATCGCAAACCTCCTATTTTACCAGAAGACTCACGAAGCCAGAAGGGGAGGCGGAGATGGGCCACGAGTGGCCCAAACCACATGGTGGCGCGGCCTGGGGGCCCGCCGTGCCAGCCACTGAGGAGGGCACCTCGGCCACCTCCCCGAGTCCATCTTTCGACTACTTAACCCTTCTGACCTAAAAACGTCGGGGGGTCGTCCACTTCATCCAGAAACATCACCGTACGCCGCCACCATCGCGAAACCTATTTCGGGGACCAGAAACTCCGTTCTGGCACTCCACCGGGACGGGGAATTGGAGGAGATCATCGCCATCATCATCACCGACGCTTCTCCATCGACCATCCATGTTTCCCCCATCCATGTGTGAGTAATTCCCTGCTGTAGGCTGAGGGGGATGGTAGGGATTGGATGAGATTGTTCATGTAATAAGCTATAAGATCATTAGGGCATGGTGCCCAGTATCCGTTGTTAGTACTTATTGATGTTGTTGCAACTTGTTGAGCTTAATGCTTGTCACTAGGGCCCGAGTGCCATGATTTCAGATCTGAACATGTTATTGTTTTATAATGATATGCACTGTTTATTGATCATACCTGCAAGTTGTATACACATATTGTTGTCCGGAACCCGCGGTCCCAAAGTGACAACAATTGGGACAGCCGAGGGGAATGGCTGTGATGTGAGGATCACATGTGTTCACGGCGTGTTAATGCTTTGCTCTGGTACTTTATTAAAAGGAGTACCTTAATTACCAGTAGATTCCCTTGAGGCCCGGCTGCCACCGGCTGGTAGGACAGAAGATGTTGTACAAGTTTCTCATTGCGAGCACGTACGACTATATACGGAACACATGCCTATGTTTACTTAGTACTTGGATGCTTTATCATTATTATCTGCAATGCATATGTCTTAATTATTATATGAGCTATCTTATCCATGCAGCGCCCGTTCATCCATCCCTATGCCTACAGTGTTTTAATCCTACTGTTTACTGCAATCACTACTGCTGTCACTATTTACTGCTGCTATTATTTCACCGCTACTACTGCTATAAAACTGTTGCTACTGATAATCTGTGTCGAGCAAGACTATTCACAGGTGCAGCTGAATTGACAACTCCGCTGTTAAGGCTCTCAAGTATTCTTTGGCTCCCCTTGTGTCGAATCAATAAATTGGGTTTTACTTCACTCGAAGACTATTGCGATCCCCTATACTTGTGGGTCATCACCCCCTATGGCGTGGTGGCCCCCCTCGGCCACCGATGCCGCCTCTTCGCCTATATATTCTCCGCGACGCGAAAACCCTATTACGGTTGATCATATTCCACGAAAAGTTCCGTCGCGGCCGTCATCGTCAATCTCAGATCGGAGGAGTTCTGAAGCTCTTCTCGGCACCCTGCCGGAGGGGAGATCATCACCGGAGGGCTCTACATCACCATGCCTACCTCCGGAGTGATGCGTGAGTAGTCCACCCCTGGACTACGGGTCCATAGCAGTAGCTAGATGGTTGTCTCTCTACCTTGTGCCTCCATGTTTAGATCTTGTGAGCTGCCTAACATGATCAAGATCATCTTATTGTAATGCTAGATGTTGTGTTTGCTAGGATCCGATAAATATTGATACCATGTTTATTCAAGTTGTTTATCTATGTGCTCTTGATCTTGCATGCTCTCCATTGCTAGTAGATGTTTTGGCCAAGTAGATGCTTGTGACTCCAAGAGGGGGTATTTATGCTCGATAGTGGGTTCAGTCTCTAGATATCTGGATCAGTGACATAAAGGTCTAAGATGGTAGATGTGCTGTTGCTACTAGGGATAAAACATTGGTGCAGTGTCCAAGGGCACTTGTATTGATTACATTACACACTTTACTTCATGCAATAATCTGTTGTTAGCAACTTAATACTGAATGGGATGCGGATGCTGCCTTGAAGGTGGATTATTTAGGCATAGATGTTGTTGGAATAACGGTTTATGTACTTTGTTGTAATGCCCAACTAGATTTCATAGTAGACATCTTGGCATGTATTGCATTGTTATGCCCTCTCTATTTGTCAATTGCCCAGCTGTAATTTGTTTACCCAACATGCTAGTTATCTGTTCTGAGAGAGACACCACTAGTGAACTGTGGACCCTGGTCCAATTTCCTCATACTGTTTACACAACCTGCTGCAATCATGTGTTTCCTGTTACTTGCTGTTTTTTCCTGCTGTTTTCCACACCATATGTTTAACTCTTTGTTTCTGCAAGACCGGAGAGATTGACAACCTCTCTATTTCGTGTTGGGCAAAGTTCTGGTTTGTGTCTGTGCAGATTCCACGTTGGTGCAAGCTCCCTAGCGCCAGGGGGAGTCAACATCAACAACCTTCCGATAGATCGTCAAGTCCTACTGGATTGATAACCTTGGGTAGATTTCTCAAGGGAAAACTTCTGCTGTCTACATCATAACCTTCCTCTTGGGGTTCACCAACACGTAGCCATCAGGAATCAAAGTTGTGTCAACGTTGATTCCCATGTAAGAAATTCCGGCAACATTTTATCACATGCCATCTCTCCAAACCATTTGTGTAATTGCTTCTACTTGTTTGCTTGCTGGAGTACTTTGGCCTCCACTTTGTACCATCAAACGGAGGGCAAACCCTTCACCATGGCACATTGTTGGCTTGAATTGACCGGGAAGCCGAAGTGGATCTCCCAATATGATGATCACAAGAATCTAGCTAAGAAATGGAAAACCAATGATGGATCAAGCTCATCCATCCCAATTGGAGTTGATGAAGAAGATGGGTTGTCCGAGGCTGGAAGCAGGCGAAAGAGGATGATGATGGGGAGGAGATGGGAGAAGGATAAGGCGGCTCGTGACGGCGTCGCAACGAAGATGTCCGCCAAAGATGAAGCCATATGAAGAAGTTGGAGAAAGAAAGAGAGGACAAGAAGGCCGAGAGATACGAAGCCTTCTTGGCTTTGCAAAGGGAAAGAATGGACTTTGATCGCCTCCGGCTAAAGGAGAGGATGGAATTGGAGAGGGAGAGGTTGGATTTGGTCAAGGAGGAGGCTTGGATGAAGGTCCAATTGGAGCAAAACAAGTTGGAAACCAACCTAGCGGTGGAGCAAGAGAAAGTTCTTCTTGCAAGAATCATAGAGGAACAAAGGATCATGTTCCAAGATGCTAGCCTCTTAGATGAGCCAAGTGCAAAGTGGATCCTCATGATGAAGAGAGGATCTTTGTCCATGACCTCGACCTAGATGGATCCGGTGCAACCGCCCCTTGAATTCGGACCATTTTCTTTGTAATTTGGATCTGGTATGTATCAGACAACTAGTTGAACTTCTTTACTTCCGTGTTGAATTCGGACCATTTTGTTTTGTAATTTGGATCCGGTATGTATCGGATCGACGTTGCATGTCATTGCATGAGTATGGAGAGAAGATTTGGGGGACATGGTTGTAGGAGCCCAACTTTGGGGGTGGTCCAGTCACTGTCCGCGGACACGTCTGGACGTGTCCGCTGACAGTTTGGGGGCTCCGACTGGAGATGCTCTCAGATCTGATGCTGGATTTCCAAGTGATGTTGGATGAGGCGTGGCGGTGGCTCAGCGCGCAGTCGCACACGATGTGGTAGGAGACATGAACACAATCACAACGGAAAGAAAAAAAAAGTCAGCTTAAAAATGTGTCTTTCTGTCTTTGCTTTTATTCCATGTCTAGTTTTTTTTATAGAAAATTTCATGTCTTAATTGAAACAATAGAAATCCCACGCGCTTAGACAGTGCCGCGTTGGGCCTGAAGCTAACTAACTAAGCTAGAGAATTCTCTCCAAAAAAACTAAGCTAGAGAAAGTTGTTATTCAGCACTCTTTCTTGCAGAAACATTTCAGTATAATGGGTTCTCCCCATACTAGGACACACGTCCCATCAATAAATCACTCCTTGTGGCAGGCCTCAACACATGGATCATCACGACAATTCCCAACGGTATAGGTCTTGCTGGCCTCCTTGCAAGTCTTGGCATCGGAGCCTACAAAACAAATAACACAATATGGCGTATGAAAAAAATGCTATATTGTTCTAGAAAGATACAAGATAATATAAGAGGCATGGAGTATGAATTTCCCATATGAATAGCAAATGTATAGATGATGCATTGAGGAAGTTTCTTGTTCTTTAATTGATATTTTGATACAAAACTTACTAGGAGCCGAGAGGAGTAGCATGAAAAATAGCAAGCACAGCAGGCTTGAAACCTTGAGGACTCCCATGTCTCAACGATTATGAAGACACGAAGAAATGTAAGTGGCCACAAAGTTGATGCACATCCAAATAGTCTATGCCATCTCTTACAGCCATGGATGATATGGCCTAGTGGCAAATTAATGAAATATTAATGGCAAATTAATGGCAAAGATATTATTGTGTGATCATATTAGGCAGATATGATTGTGTGATCCTATATATATATATGAAAGATATGATTGTGTGATCCTATTTGGAAGATATGATTGCGTGATTATATTTTTAAAGAAATTATCATGTCATATTTCTTGATGTGGAACTGTTAAGATTAAAGAAACCACACGTGTTTCTATAATACAAGATGCATAGTATTAGACTATTAGTTCCACAGACTCGCCGCTGCCTTGAGTATTTTTGCAGTCACTATATTCTCCATTAGGCTGGCAGCTTTGCTTTTTATTATATTCATCTTTCATGTTCACTGTAAACAAAATTTGTTCAATCCTGGAAAACGGGTTGATGTTTTGTTCCTCTGTCTCATAAGTCTACTCGTGTTCTGGAACTAGAGAAGCTCTGGTATCCTGGCAATATTTCCATACCAAAATATTCCTTACAGAGTTCTAATCATGTCGTGATTCAAGCATAGTTTTAATTTTTCAGGACTTATAAAATGCATGTGACAAGTTCATATATGCACATGATTATGTATGACACAAATACATCTGTTACATATAGAAAATACTAAAGATATTACCTTAGTATTAAAATATTCATATAATCTATCCCATCGAGGTTTATAGAAAATATTCATGATAGAATTAATGCATAAAAACTAAAGTTAAATCTCCTATGTTCCTAAGAAAACTTTTGCATGGGTATGAAACTATTATATGGTTTAGTATTTCGTGGCCAAAAGGTGACTCATGCATGTAAAAATATTTTGGAAACTTATACATACATATAGGTTAGGGGAAAACGGAACATGCACTAAAGTTTTGATTTGCATCTTTGTTGCCCACCAAGGCAGACAACATCATACACATTACATGTGCATATTTTAACATCACCTATAAACCCAGAACCATTTAGCCACTACATGACTAAAATTGTTATGCACGATCAACGACTGGAAGAGTCCAATGCACGCAAACAATCTCAAACACTGATTATAATATGACTCTTTTTATACCTAAAAACTCCTAGCATTTCATTAACATGTAAAACCGTCTTATTCTCAAGTAACTGAGACCTACAAACCCCAATGTTTATTTTCACTCATGGATCATATTTAATATTCTTTAGACCATATGTGTAACATTGATAACATCGTAACACAGATAATTTTACAGCGTCATACCATGCGCTCTCCCTAAAAACTCCTAGCATTTCATTAACATGTAAAACCGTTTTATTCTCAAGTAAATGAGACCTACAAACCCTAATGTTTATTTTCACTCATGGACCATATTTAATTTTCTTTAGACCATATGTGTAACATTGATAACATCGTAACACAGATAATTTTACAGCGTCATACCATGCGCTCTCTCTATCTCGATTTATAAGATTTTTCCATGTTTCTTAATTTCATTTTGGAAGTAACAGTTACATGTTAGACATACCCCTACCAACAACCCAAGCTAACATTGAAAAGAGACTTTTGTAAAAATTCAGTAAATAATTGTCATTAGAATATGCACGACATTCGGTTTTCTAAAACTATAAAAATTCATCGCGCCAACACCTACAAACAATTCAGCTCCATGAACAGGAACAACATGTCATACAGCTGGACTTAGCAGCCTGACAATCTCACCTCTAGATGATAAATGTTTAGTCTAAAACTATGAACAAATTATCCTGGGTAGTCAAATCGACTACAAAGCAGTTAAAGAAATCGCCAGTGGCTCGATGTGGTATTGTAGAGTTGTCTAAATTTATCATAGGAAAATAGCAATCATTTGTTCATTGCCTCAATGCAAGTTTTTCGGTGAACTAAAAAGGAAAACTGTGCACGGTTGAAAATATTGATGGATCTTTCATTCCATTGTCGTCGGACAAGATTGGGAGGTAGTTCATTTTTTATTTTGCGTGCAGTTCAATTGCAGTTGAAAAGAAAAATTGTAGTGCTGATGCGAAGTTCATTTTATTTTGCGGATGGGAGCTATTTCATTTAGAGATTGGTTTGTGAGCTGGCCCCTATGCTCATAGACTCGCCTGCAGGAGTGCCTCCCAGTGGAAAGCCCAAGAAGATGCGTGCTCTACTAGTTTCTTCTTGTTCGATGTTCTTCCTTTTTTCTTCAGGTCTTTCCTTTCTGCTAGTGGCACCATGTACGCAAATGGCGCCCCCCCCCCCCCCAAGCCGAAAACAATTTTTTTAATTATCCGCTACTAATTAGCTATGAATTGGCCAAAATGAGAGCAGTGGCCACCCAAGGCCCAGAGATACGACCAATTTAGAGGTAATTTGTCGTTAATTTGCTACTAGTGGCACTACTTACATATACCTACGAAAAAGAAAATATGGTTCACCGAAAAAAGAAACCAAGATTAAAATTTAAATTTTTTGACGAACCACATCAAATAGAACCAAAATTTAAATGGTCAAATTTACGGGTGAACCAAATAAAAAAGAAAACAAAACTAAGATGAACAAATTTCGGTGAACGATATCAAAACAGAACAAAAATTAAAATGAACAAATATCGGTCAACTATTTCAAACGGAACCAAAATCAAAATGAGAAAATTATGGGTAAAAAATATAAAAAAGTACCAAATTAAAATTGAACATATTTCGGTGAACCGTATCAAACGGAACCAAAACTAAAATGAGCAAATTAGGGGTGAACCAAATCGAACGTAACCAAAATTAAAATGAGCAAAATTATGGGTGAACCAAATAAAAAAGAAACCAAAATTAAAATGAACGAATTTCGGTGAACCCTATCAAAACAGAAAAAAATTAAAATGAAAAAATTTCGGTCAACTATCTCAAAAGGAACCAAAATCAAAATGTGCAAATTATGGGTGAAAATATAAAAAAGAACCAAATCACAAATGAACAGATTTCGTTGAACTGTATCAAACGGAACCAAAACCTTAATGAGCAAATTTGGGGAAAACCAAATCGAAAGAAACCAAAATTAAAATGAGCAAAATTAGGGGTGAATCAAATATAAAAAAAAGAAACCAAAACTAAAATGAACGAATTTCGGTGAACCATATCAAATGGAACCAAATTTCGATGAAGCCATATCGACCGGAACCAAATTAGGAGTGAACAGATTTTTCGGTCAACCATCTCAAACGAAACCAAAATTAAACTGAGCCAATTATGGACGAACCATATCAAAAGAAACCAAAATTAAAACGAACAAATTCAGGTGAACCATACGTCCATATCAAACCGAACCAAAATTAAAACTAGATAGTTAGGGGGTGAACCAAATTAAAAAGGAACCAAAATTAAAATGAACCAATTTCGATGTGCATAAGGTTTTACTTTTATATGTGTTGAACTATGTGGGTTTCGTTTTCAATGAAAATGAAGCCGATCCTTGATATTCTAAAAAAAAACATCACAGCCTCTATGGTGCCACCCGCGTTTGCTATGATAGCCACGCAAAACCATGGGCTAGATCATTAAGATTTGCTTGGTGTGACACCCATTCACGAACACACTGACACCGCCTTGGTCAAGACGTCACCATCGAGAACACATAACCTAACTAGAAGAACAGTACCGTCCGCTGGTATGTAATACATGTACAACATTTGTTTTTTTATAAATGAAGTATACTAATATCGAACTGATTCCGATTACATCCTGTCTCTGCAACAAGTATAACGTATAGTGAACTAACAAAAACAAACATTTAGCCAACCACTTGGCGTAATTCCATTCCATCCCACCATAGAAAAAGACTTCACCAAGTCGGCAGCTTCACATAGTCAATGGAGCCGTTTAAAGAAGAGTGCGACGGTGTCAAACCAAGAATTCAACTGTGTGTAAGAAAAAAGAACCACCAGACTGGGATTGGGTAAGACTATTCATAGTGAGAAGTATCATACACTAGTATCATGCATATGATACTAGTCTATGTTACTACTTCTATAGTGGGTAGTAACATATGTGTGGTATCATATAATCATGCATTTATTAGTCCATAGACTCATCTTGTCTCGAAATCCGTTATGTTACTGTATCTACCTATGATACCACCATCATTTCTCTTCTCTTTAATTGCATGCCACATCATCATTTGTACTTATGTGACACTTATGTTACTACCTCCCACTATGAGTAGTCTAACCGAACAAGACGACCCCGAGGAGCACGGAAGAGGATCATCGGGATCTCGGCCTCGGCGGACACAGGTCAAGTCACGGTCCAGTAACCAACCTCCGTTTCCCCGTGTCGTCAGGGAAGGCAAGCGAGAAACAAGGCGCGGCGCCAACCACGAGGCCGGTCGTTCGTTCCCCAGTCCAGTCCCCACCGTTTCTCACTCCAGTCACATCTCGTCTCGGGGGCCAGATCACCGCCACCGCACTCCCTGCCGCCGCCGCAGTAGCGCGAGGAGGAGATGAAGCCCAAGAGCCTCCCGTTCATCGCCTTCGAGCACAAGCGGTTCGTTCCCCGCTCCCGCTACCCCTCCCTCCCCCGCTAGCGTGGCTCTCTCCGCCGTCACCGAGGCTCCTCCTCGGGATTTTCGGTTGACAGCCAAATTTGTGTCGCCCGAATTTTGGCGTCTACGTGGTCGCTAAACCGAGGATCTCTCTCGCCTTTGTAGTCCGTTTCGCTCTGTCCCGTTGCCAGATTTCCGCCTCGCGGGCTTCGAAATTCCACACGCTTCGTTCGCCGGGGATCTCGATTCGGCGCGGCGCGGGTGCGGCGAGCCGCGTCGCGTCGGGAGGGTGTCCCTCTGCTGAATTTCGTGGTAATGCCGCGCGAAATTGGGTATGATGCTTAGACTGTGAGGACTGTTTGAGTGTTGCCGAGTGGCTGAGCGCCGGGGTGCGTGTCTGGATCCCCACCCCATGTAGGCGGATGCCGAGGTTTTGTGCTGCAGGTAGATTGGTTGTGGCATTGGGTGAATTGCGGGGTTTACTGATGTTTGCCATTTCGGTAAGATCTGGGATTCCATGGAAGTGCCGCAACTAGTTTAGGATTGTTCCAAGTACACGATTCTGCAATTGAATTGCGACAGCGTCATATTTTACCGAGTATGATTATTTTTTCAGCAAAATAAATAGAGCATTGGACTTCTATTTTTTTAGATAATGAGGGATCTCCTCCCCGGTTCCATTTCATTGAAAACGAAACCAACATAGTCTGTAGCTACAGGAGTTCCAAGTTCCAACTACTTCGTACATCCATTACCCGAACTCTTGGACTTTTATGTATGTATTTCTTAGTAAATAATGCCAGTATCTCCTTCCTGATGTTGTGCGATTGAACCAGGGATGCCTATGGCTTCGCTGTGCGGCCCCAGCACTTGCAGCGTTACAAGGAGTATGCAGGCATCTACAAGGTAGTAATCCTATATATAGTACACATGCCCCCGAATTTTTGTATGCATTGTCTGGTCTTGACGAGCTGCCCACATTCTTGCAGGAGGAGGAAGAGGAGAGATCTGATAGATGGAAGAGTTTTCTGGAGAGGCGGTCCGAATCGCCTGGACATGACGCTACGGTTTCACCGTCCGTGGACGAAGCTGATGCTGCAGTTAGTGTCGACGAGAATGTTGGGACTGGAAGTTCTGAATTGTTGCATGAGAAGAGTCTGCAAGGGTGGAAGCCAATTCGGCCATCCCTGGGCAACATCGAGCAGATGATGGGTCTGCGTGTTGAGAAGAAGCATTCTTCTGCTGTCAGGCCGCAGTCGGAGGAATCCACCCATCCTGTGACGGTTGAAGAGGCCAAGGTGTCAGGGGACTCGGACGATGAGTTCTATGATGCAGATAAGGTCGACCCTAGCCCAGAAGTGCATTCGGGTGATAGTGTGAATGCTGAAATTGGCAACATGAGCCAAGAAGAAACTTACTCTTTGAAGGAAGAGTTGGAGTGTCTTGTCCATGGTGGACTGCCAATGGCTTTGAGAGGAGAGGTACGGCCTGTTTCTCATAGCTTTTCGATTTATGTCTCTAATTTTAGATTTACTCGGCTCATTCAGCAGCCCATTGCTTTTGTGATGACAGCTGTGGCAAGCTTTTGTTGGTGTTGAAGCTCGCAGAGTAAATGGGTACTATCATTGTCTGCTTGCTTCCGAAGGTGAACTAGAAGATAGCAGACGTTCAGATTCTTCGGCCTCAGAAGGCGTCGATGAAAAGCCTGATGTATTCTCAGCAATTTCCTCTGAAAAGTGTAAAGGGCAAATAGAGAAGGTAAATGTTCGTCTTCACTGTCATGAAAGAGTACTATCCTTTTCGTTAATAATTTTACATCTGGCGATGCTAATAGAATCCATTCTGACACATTTGGTCTCTTATAGGACTTGCCTAGAACTTTTCCAGGTCATCCTGCGTTAGATGAGGATGGAAGAAATGCCTTGAGACGCTTGCTTCTGGCTTATGCTAGGCACAATCCAACAGTTGGTTATTGTCAGGTAAGTGTATCCAGTAATGCCACCCCACATTATTTTCTTTATGGTGCTGGTTATCTGTTTCTCTCGAGCTTCTGAACAACATTTGAAGTAAAGTTGTTGTATTCCAAGTCACACACCCCACTACTGAACCCAAAACTTACTACTCAATGCTTCCAATAAATAATGCATGTGACTGTAGAAGTCTTTCTCAATCAAAATTCTGGTCTTACAGTAATATAGTACAAATGTATAGGCTTGGACATTTTTTAAATTTTCTCATAACATGAATTATCTGTGGAATAATACTGTAGGCGATGAACTTCTTTGCTGGACTCTTACTTCTATTGATGCCAGAAGAAAACGCATTTTGGTACGCCCACCATGACCAATTTTTGTACTGTTATCTGGGTTTAGGCTTGCAACCCTAAAATCTCAAGATAGCTCAATTGAATAGTATATTAAATCTCTTGATGGTATAACAGGACATTGGTAGGAATTATTGATGACTACTTTGATGGGTACTTTTCTGAAGAAATGATTGAGTCGCAGGTACTTCTATCTTTGCAAAGCTTGCATATGCCAGTGCTTGAAACTCCAAGTTCAATAACCGCCTATGTATAATTAATGTTTGGTATCCATTCAGGTGGATCAGCTTGTTTTAGAGGAGCTAGTCCATGAGAAATTCCCGAAATTAGGTTAGCAACTTACTACAAATATAATGCATTATTGGTGCGACTAGGCTCATCTAGTTATTAACTGCAAAAATTGAAAACTTCATGGCTTAGCATGCTTTTCAATGCAGCAAATCACCTGGACTACCTCGGGCTTGAAGTTGCATGGGTTACTGGACCGTGGTTCCTATCCATTTTCACCAATGTGCTTCCCTGGGAGAGTGGTTAGTGTTACTTATGTTTTTTTCAATAGTTACTGCTTCTAAAAGCACATTTTCTTGTAGTCTACCTTAGCTAACTCTATGAGGAACACAGCTCATCGACGTCTCATGATTAAGTCCAAGCCATCATCACTCTTAGTGAACAACACTAATCTGATGTAACTATTATATTTATTGCAACATGTATGTGATAGAGTGACCGTAGATGACACAGATACATGTGATCTTTATAAGGAGGAGGTCAGGGAGAGGTTGGTTAAGACAGCCCTCTGCTCTCCCTAAAAATGTGAAAACGACCATAATCATGTCTTTCACATCACAATTGATGCCTATGGGGTACTCCCTTCATTCCAAATTAGATGACTTCCATTTCTCTACATGTGGATGTATCTAGACATGTTACAAGTATAGATACACGCAAATGTAGAGAAATGGAAGTCATCTAATTTGGAACGGAGGGAGTACATAGGAACCATGAATATTGTGGTTTCTGATAATCAGTTATGTTTATTGTTGGTCACCTGTACGTAAGCACTGTCTGGTGTAGAAGTCGCATGCATGCTTTGTGTTAAAAATGACACAAATTTATATTGAGATGTACTGCTTGAACATTTCAGTCCTCCGTGTATGGGATGTGCTTCTGTTTGATGGGAATCGTGTGATGCTGTTCCGGACAGCCCTTGCACTACTGGAGTTTTACGGTACCAAGCACACTTTTGATTTGTCGTCCTTTCCAAAAAAAGAACATGATAATATTTCATAGATGCACCAAATAAATCCATCTCATGAACTGAATTGAGACTTATGCTTGACTTGTTGCGCTAATTGCAGGCCCTGCTCTTGTGACTACAAAAGATGCTGGTGATGCAGTTACCCTTTTGCAGTCTTTAGCTGGTTCGACTTTTGACAGCAGCCAGCTTGTCCTGACAGCTCGCATGGGATATCAGTCTGTAAATGAAACAGGATTGCAAGATCTGAGGAACAAACACCGGCCATCTGTTTTATCTTCAATGGAAGAAAGGGCGAAAGGTCTAGGTGTCTGCAAGGACAGCGGTCTTGCATCAAAGCTCTATAATTTCAAACGTGAGCCTGAACCGCTGGTATCAATAAATGATTCAGCAGATCAAATGAGCGATGTCGCAGATGGGGATGTTAACCAAGAGGGTGATTCTGGGGACGTGGATGATATGTATGGTGGCCTGACAGTCAGTTCTGAGATTGATTCCTTGCCGGATCCGAAGGACCAGGTAGCCATCTCAATCAAATAATCCAAGCTTTGCTACTGTACTCAAGTACTTGCAACCTGTGACCCCATCATTTCGGTTCTACCTTTAGTAGTAACTCAACAACTCACATGGTTGCTGTAATTTGCTAATTTGTGTTAATTGTATTAAAATTGCAGGTCACCTGGCTGAAGTTTGAGTTATGCCGATTGCTAGAGGAGAGAAGATCAGCTGTTCTCAGGTATATTCTCTACATATTTATGATTGCATTTTGTCGCATGTTGCTGAAACAATCCTTCTTAGCCATGTCCGATCCAGTTTCCACGTTTCATGATTGTAGTTTGTTCTAGCTTGCTGGAAGGAGCAATCTTATATGATCAATCCACTTTTAAGATAGTTGCAGTTGTTCAAGTAAATATTACTGGTTTCTTAATGATGTTTGGGGGTCCAGTTTTCTGCAGTAATATGTTCTGAAATTGGTAAACCACAAGAATCTCACAGCATAACCAGTTCAAACTTCACCAACCTTGTTTCAGTTACAAGCAAGCTGGAATCTGACCATTTATAGTTATTTTCATCCTTATTGTCTGCTTACCGTTGCAAGACCTGGTTGATTATAGTATTTGATTATATCTACACAAACCTGTCATAACCACCAAGCCAAACTATTTTTTTTCTTGAACAATAAAACATCCACAAATAGTCTTAGAAGTGTTTTAACAATGAAATATACTTTTAATATGTACATTTCCACTGGATACAGTTCAATTGTTATGTCTCACAAAACCAAAAGGACTTTTAGGTGAATGCATGCTTGCATGGTTCGTCTGCGCATAATTGAAGGAGCCAATCTATAATGGTAGAAACCTTACTAGGATCAACCAAGATGCCATGCTGATTGATGAAATGACCGAGAAAAGCCACTTCCGAAATCCAAAACTCACATTTCTTTGACTAGGCATAAAGTTTATTCTTCCTCAAAGTTTCAAGCACAAGCCTCAAATGGCGCTCATGCTCTTCTTCTGTCTTGGAATATATGAGGATGTCATCAATGAACACTACCACAAAGTTATCAAGGAACCCACGTAGCATACTGTTCATTGTCTCCATAAAGAAGGCAGGTGCATTGGTTAGTCCGAAAGACATAACTTTGTATTCATAATGCCCAGAGTGGAATATTTTTAGCGGTGTGGCTTTCTAACACGTATCACCAGTTCACAACATACCCAATGGCAAGAGATGAAATGTCTAGAGCCTTGAACGGGGACCGAAAGAGGTCAAACCATTTTTTATTTAAATTGCGAAAGCCGAGACTTGAACTAAAGACCTCTGCTGTGATACCAAATTAAGTTTCATGCACCAACCAGTAGAACCAAAAGAGCCGAACTTATAGAGAAGGTTGGACAATCCACATATACTTCAACAAGCACATATGAATTTTTTACAAGTATTTAGATGTAGTAAGAGTAAATTATTGACTGCTGTAACGTGCTACCTATTGTTCTTGGCTCATTGAAATTGAAATGCAATGTTCCTTTATATGGCTTGTTTCTTTTCCACAAAGATTTTCTGCTCAGTGTAACTGTTCTTTTTTAATGATTTTTGTTCCTTTTGCTATTCAGAGCTGATGAACTAGAGACAGCATTGATGGAAATGGTTAAGCAAGATAATAGACGGCAATTAAGTGCAAAGGTATAGCTAGATATACTTGTCATTATGTCAACAGTCAGACTGCACAGTAACATTTAACTTTAAAACTCCAAATTGTTGCCTATGCAGCTATGCCACAGAAATAGCTTATTCCTAGTTCTGTATGTTAAGCTTGTATTTTTTTTCTAATTTTTAAAATAAATGCACCTTTTGTACCTAAATAACCATTTCACCAAACTAGAAATTCTGCAAGACTTCTATAGCATGGGCACTTAGTTTTGTAATAACCATCCACTAAATTATAACCCCTCCAGTCTATCATAGTTTATCTGAGGATCTACATCTATTTTTCTTAGAAGAATATAGTCGTGCAAATAACCACATCTCTGTTTTAGGCTGAGCAGTTTGAACATGAATTATCTGAACTAAAGCAGACCCTATCAGACAAGCAGGAACAGGAGCAAGCGATGTATCAGGTACAACTGTCAGTCAGTATAGCTTCACCAAATGTATCTTTCTAGTTTCTACTATGGCATATTCGCTAACAAGGAGTCATATTGAAGGTACTGATGCGTGTAGAACAGGAACTGAAATATGCAGAAGAAGCACGCATCTCTGCTGAGCAGGATGCTGCTGCTCAAAGATACGCTGCTAATGTGCTGCAGGTTAATTTACCAACTTGATCTATTGTGTGCACTATGCACAGACCATCTCTGGTTTCTTTGGTACCACTTATTCCATCAGAACTAACTGAAATCCCAAGTCCTGTTCAATGTAGCATCAGCGTATAGTAATTATTATCGACCCATTATGTTATTAGAGATTTTGACACAATTTTTAACAAAAAGGAACACCAAAATAGTTACAATCTTACACTCGGAAGATGGCTAAGAAACTTGGTTAGTACCCTTACCAAATATACCAGGCTATTAGAGAAAAGCTGGCCAGTTTCTACAGCCAACTTGGTTAGTACCCTTACCAAATATACTAGGCTACCGGTACTTTTATGCGGAGTTAACTGTGATTACAGATGTCGTGTGGTTCTAATTGATGTTGTCATCAACTCTAGTCTGCTGATTTTTTTTGAAGAACTTCTGCTGTGGTAAAGTGGCAAGTAGCATAACACTTGACGACATCATTTTAGAGAA
Organism: Poa pratensis; assembly: GCA_947311845.1. Lineage (NCBI taxonomy): Eukaryota > Viridiplantae > Streptophyta > Magnoliopsida > Poales > Poaceae > Poa > Poa pratensis. The sequence goes on along the minus strand of CAMZMU010000059.1, from coordinate 35,215,136 downwards.
AAGGCGTCTAAACAGTTAGAAAGATGTTCTTCTTTCATGCCTGAGTTGAATCACTGTATTGGATTACGGTACATTTCTACTATGGAATCTCAAGAGGAAAAGTGGCCATGATGGCTCAGACACACTTCAGCTCTATGCTTGCCATATTCCTCATCACTACACTCACCAGGATCATGACACATGTGCAGGAGAAGTACGAGGAAGCTATGGCATCATTTGCCCAAATGGAGAACAGAGCTGTAATGGCAGAAACAATGTTGGAGGCCACACTGCAATACCAATCTAGCCAGCAGAAAGCATTTTCCCCTTTGCCTTCTCCAAGGTATCTTAGTCTTGCGTCTTCACATGTTTGTAGTACCAGGCGGCCTTCTGCCTAAACCTGGAAACAAGTCGATATTGATTTAGAGATCTTTTTTTAATACTATCTTAAGTTCTGAACTTATTTGGTGCTGACTATTTAAGGCTCCTAAGTGCACTTATGGCAGCTCTGTTATAAAAGTTTGATTCCCCACCACCAGATTAGCAAAGTGTACTACTCTGATAATGAATTTGAGCTAATTATTTTCCTTTCTAAAAGAAGAGTTAAATAATTTCCTGTTATGGTGTTCCAGTGTTGATATTTACTGGGCTTTTATTCCCTTGTAGAGCATCTGTCCAAGATGATTCATCGCAGGAGATCCAGCCTAAAAGAATAAACTTACTTGGACCATTTTCACTTAGTTGGCGTGATAAGAGCAAGGTAACTTATTCTGACCAATAGACAAGACATTTGGCCGCACCAGTTTTGTCAATTGAAAGGGACTCAGGTTGCCAATCCAGTAACTGTTTTAGTTTGCAACTTAACAATGTAGATACCTCCTGTGCTTGAGATAAAAAGCTAATCTACTAAGTACTATCTAGTGTCTAGTACAAGTATAAACTTATATCATCTCAACTAGTATAATATTTTTAAATCGAAGCAATGTGAAAATTCTTGGTTAGATTTAAATTCCGAGCAAATCCTCCATTCCTTGCAACCCAGGCTGTACCTACACTTTTACCAGGTTATATGCTGACCTATTAGCATCGGTTCCTCTCAGGGAAAACAGAACAATGCTGATGACTGCACAGATGCCAAGCCTACAGACACTCATGATCAAAGTGAAGAAACACCCAACATGGATGATGAGAAACAGGGAGGAACACAAAAACTGGAAAGTGAATGGACAGTAGAATCACCCAAAGGAGACGACAAGCTGATGGCAGATACGCCGAAAAAGGACAGCGAGCTGCCAAAGGTCTATACAATCAAGAATGATATGAATGGGCAGCACGAACAGTTGCAAGAGATACAATTGGATTGATAATTATAAGCTCATCCGGTACTATCTTCACCACTGTGGTATACATTGCTGTTGAGGCAACGCTGGATGGCTTAAAGTTTTGAACAATCGTGTATTCTTTTTCTATCTCTCTGCCCTTAAGACTTTTTTTTCCCTCTGTTACCACTTTGTAGGTGTATAGGTTCCTGCTTTTCTCCGTTATTACTTGAGAGAGAAAAAATGGCAAGGTTATATGGCTGTCTATTAGTTGTCACCTTGTGATGTAAATGCGTTTTAGAGAGAACGTACCAAATGAAGCTGCTGCAAAAGAACATAATATGCTTTGTTGCGAAGTATCATCTCGGATAGAGAAGGGGGCATGGTGGCTGCCAGTTACAGTGTATATATTGTCAGTTTGTCACTACAAATGAGCTCCTGGTGCTAGGCCTTGATAAAATATTATGCTGTGCTTCTTGTCCTCCGCGATTTTGCTTTTGTTGTCTGCACAAAACAATGGTAGCAAAATGGAAAAGAAAAAAACGCCTGTAATCGGCGCCTGGTATATATACGGGAGCCGACTTTTTTCAGGCAAGCAGCGCTGACACCGGACACGGGGGGCGGAGAGATAAAGAAGCGATACCGCATCAGATTCGATTCCATCCACGAGTCCACCGACTCCCCCGGGGCCTCTGTCCCTTCCCCGTGATCGCCGTTGCACAAAGCCATTCTATCCATCTTTTCCCCTTCTTTCCGCCTGCAGATGAGATGAAAGCCTCTGCTGCCTCTTGTCCAGTAGCCAAATGCTGTGTGGAGCAGCCGCTCAAGTTCTGAACCGTTCAATTGGTCCGTCGCCTTATTACTTGCTGTTACTGTGCAGCACTAATTGTTGTAGGCAGGTTATAACGACGGTGTTTCCGAAAGTCAAACGAAGAAATGCCGATTAAAAGGGTAGTAGAAGATGGCATGGGGACATAAACAGGTGGAGCTCAGCAGTGTAACCCGCGTACGTAACCAACCTCCACGCTAATCACTAGCTAGCTCATGCATCCGTCCTACTCCAGTACTCCTACTCCGCGTAGAGGTAGAGCTGCCTGTTGCGTAAAGGAGGGACGGGGCCTCGTGCATCCATCCATCCAGGCACGCAAAGGAAGGCAGTAGGTGAACAGTGTACAGCATGCGCATCACCTCTGGGTGAAATGGTGAAGCAACTGTGAGACACTTTTTTTTTTGAGGAAGGATCCAATCCATATATTAAGACAGCTCGAACACTTTACAAAAAGGACCACAGAGAAACAGAAAATTACAAAGAGGTCCCGAAAAGTGCAAGAACCACCTCAAGCCGCCGATAAGGAAACACGATTGAATCCACAGAGCCACACCCAAAGCTCCTACGCATCGCCGGAGACGCCGTACCGCCGCCCGTCGGGAAGAAGCGCCACCATATGTTGTAGACGGCCGCAGAAGCCATCCGTCGCGAAGCAACGGAATCTGGTCTCGTTGAACGAGTTCGGCCACAACGCGAGCAACCCGCCTCCACCCTTCTTCCAGCCGCCACGGCGACGCCCAGGACCACCATCGCCAGCACCAAACCACCTCCCGCCGCTGCTCCCCTCGCCGCCACGGCCGGCCAGAGCAAGGACGACAAGGAGAACCTCCAGAACCACCAAGCAACAGAAGCAGATCGCCACCGCCCAACCTCTTCTCCCCCTACCACCACGGTCGGACAGAGCAAGAAAGAAGGAGAGAGCCACCTGACGGAGAAGATCCAGCTGCCGAGCTCCTCTTCCCTTTTCCTCCTCGCCGCCACAGCCGGCCAGGAAAAGGATCAAGAACCACAGCAATCGGACCCAAAAGCACTTATTGAGGAGACGGAGGGAGTGGAGTAATGTATTATACTCCCTCCGTCCTAAAATAAGTGTCTCAAAGTTATTCAAAAGTGAATGTATCTATACTTGTTTCATGTCTAGATATATCCACTTTTTGACAAATCTAACACAGTTATTTTAGGACGGAGGGAGTATTTAAAAACGGAGGAAGTATGTCTTACGATGGCGTTTTCAATGGAAATGAAAAAAAGTACACGTGTACAGCTGAAGGAGGGCTTAATTAAGGCGAAGCCACGATGGATCAAAACAGATCGACCCACGGGTGTGCAGCATGGGATGGCTACCTGCGGCGTACATCCAGCCAGCCAGGCACGGAGAGCCGACACGTGAACAGTGTCCAGATGACCCATGGTGTCTTGAAGGGAAGAGCAAGGGAACGAACAATCATGGCGCAGCTACGTCCTGATCCACTTGGCAGACGAGTCAAACAAACAAAAAGGTTGCATGCTTGCTCCGTTCAAAAAGAGGAAAGATAGATCAACAAAAAAGGTGGTCGCATACCTGTATGATTTTGCTTGTGTCATATCATCCGTGCCATCATGAGATGCCAAATATAAGATCAGGCAGTGTACTGAGACGTGGACCAATCGGGACACTGACCGGTAGATGCACGGCAACAGTACACGATCCCGTCAATGGACGTTTAATGGGTCTCCGCATTGCTATCCACATCTTCATCTAGGGTGCTTCTCAATGGAATTGCCGGGGCTCCGATCAAGCATGGGAGGGGATTGTGGCAAGGGGACCCCCTCTCCCCTCTTCTCTTTGTGTTGGCTATTGACCCACTTCACCACATTCTTCGCAAAACTACCGAGCAAGGCCACCTTCAAGAGATTGGGGGGAGGGCTCCCACCATCCGCACCTCCCTCTATGCCGATGATGCCGCCATCTTCGTTGCTCCAAAAAAAGAAGACATTGACTTCCTTGCCTCCACCTTAGATCAATTCGGCATGGTCACTGGCCTTGTTACAAATTGCAACAAAAGTCAAGTGGCACCAATTAGATGTGATGGTCTTGATCTTGATGGCATCCTTCAATCCTTCCCGGCGTCTCGCACTACCTTCCCGATGAAATACCTTGGACTTCCCTTGTCGGTCACACGACTCAAGAGAGTTCATTTCCAACCATTGGAGGATAGGGTGGCCGGAAAGCTGCGGCCTTGGGAGGGGAAGAACACCACCATGGCTGGTAGGGCGGTCCTTGTCAAGTCGGTTCTCACAAGTGTGATCATCTATTTCATCACCGTTCTTGGTGTGCCTTTGGAATCTCTCTTGAAGATTGCTAGTATTCGACGCGCTTATCTATGGGCGGCTTGTGAGAAGGTAACCAGAGAAAAATGCAAAGTTAATTGGGAGCAAGTGTGCAAGCCAAAGGATTTAGGGGGGCTTGGAATCCTCAACCTTAAGAAGTTTGCAACAGCCCTACGCCTCCGATGGCTTTGGTTTGAGTGGGATGAGGATCCCAAACCGTGGGTAGGTCTTGGGAACCCTTGCACCCCAAATGATGTCAACATTTTTGTGGCTTCAACTAAAGTGGAAGTGGGCAATGGAGATAAAGCTAGCTTTTGGCACTCTTCATGGCTTGATGGAAGGCGGCCAAAGGATTGGGCTCCTCTCATTTTTGATCTCTCCAAGAGAAAGGTGTTCTTGGTTCATAAGGGTTTGGAGAATGACTTTTGGGTCTCTCAAATAAATACATAAGATGGTCTCACCGTTGAGCACATATCCCAATTTGTCAATCTTTGGAGAGCACTTCATGATGTCCAACTTGATCCGGCGACTCCGGACAAGATCACTTGGAAGTTCACCAAGAGTGAGAAATATTCGTCATCCTCGGCCTACAAAATGCAATTCTTGGGGCACACAAACTCTATGATGTCCTCATTGGTTTGGAAAACATGGGCGCCCCCCAAATGCAAAATCTTCTCATGGTTGATTCTACAAAACCGGGTGTGGACGGCGGATAGGCTTGAACGAAGGGGGTGGCAAAATTATGGCCAATGCAAGCTTTGCAACCATGCACAAGAAACGGCGGCACACCTCTTTTTTAAGTGTCGGTTTACCAAGAGAATTTGGTCCTCTTTGAGGGATTGGATTGGGCTTCATGATCTTGATCCATCGACGTGGGATACTCTACAAAGTGTGAAGGAATGGTGGACTAACGTCATCCACAAAAGGGGAGCTAACCGGAAGGCACTTGCTTCGCTTGCCATGCTTGTCTCATGGGAAATTTGGTTGGAGAGGAATGCCCGGGTTTTTCAAAACAAGGAGATCACGGCTTCTATGCTTCTCCAAAAGATCAAAAGCTAGGTGGTTTTGTGGTCTACCGCCGGTGCCAAAGCGTTGTGTAATGTAATGCCGTGAGAGTAGGTGTTTATGGTTTCGTTGGTTTTGCCTCTTTTTTAGGCAAGGCTTGGCTTGTAAAACTTCTTCTTAATTAATGAAATGGCAAGCCTTTTGCCTTGTTTCAAAAAAATAATGCAGCCGCGACCTGTCAGTTTCGGCCTTTGCTCGTGATCGTGCAGACCTCCAGTTTTGAACGTACAAACCTACCACTACCAACGACCTGTGCCTATCCTCGGGCGACGAAAATGGGAGTTTGTGTCATCCCTTCCACGGTCGTCTCCAGGTCCATTTTTATACAAGTGATGATCTCCTTTGAATGCATGAAATATTTACCCTCTGGTTGCGTGGCACCCACCAATAATGCATATCCTTGAGCCTAAAATGTTAACTTGAGTTGATGAACATACACACCTATCAGAGAGCTGTGTCCATTCTTATACAAGTGATTTGCTTTAAATGCATGAAATATCTAGGGCCTCTTTTATTCATAGGAATCTCAAAACACAGGAAAAGGAAAAGTATATGAGTGGAGTGGCATCCCCATTTAATCGTATAAGATTAGGCGATTAGCAAACCACGGGAATTTGCATTGGAGAGTGTTTGATGGCACATGAAAAGCAAATGAATTGTAAACGGAGACCAGACTGAATGCTAGATTTACGATGGGATGTATAGTGCAATGATTTTTATGAGAAAAATTACTATATGAAACAATCATATAAATCAAACAACCAATGTAGGAAAAATTACTATATGATCAAAATCTCCAATTCGTACAAAGGTCCTTTGAATCAAAGAGCCATTCAGCGTTGTGTTGCGTGGCACCCATGAATAATGTATATCCTTGAGCCTAAAATGCTAGGATGACACTGCTATTTTTTTAGACAATTTACTCTCTCCCCCTCCACTCATTGTTCTGCCAATGGGTGGGGGTGGGGACCCCAATTCTCTGTTACGAATGTAGAACTAGGTTTATGGTTTCACTTTCCTTGCTTGGATGGCGGTGACATCGTCATTTGGAATAGTTCTTCTCCTATCTGAACTCCACATCCGCCGATCGATTGATCTGTGGCGGTTGGTCTTCCACCGTTCTTACAGTGTGGTGGATTCGTTGTCCAACTGGGTGGGTCGGTGATGGACGCCCTAGGCGTCGCCATTTGTGCGCGAGGGATGGATAAGGGTCTAATATCTATGAAGCATGCAACATTGGTGGTAAGAAACGATTGTAGGATCCAGCCTTTAATTGATAAGATCCTTAGTACGATTGCTGGATGGCGGGGCAAACTCCTGTCCTATGCAGGTAGGCTGGTTTTAATCAAATCCTGCTTTGCAAGCATCCCCATTTACCTGCTGTCTTTCTTCAAATTCCCTAAATGAGCAATTGAGATGATAAATACCCAGATGGCACACTGTCTCTGGAATGACTTTGAAGGACATAGGAAACTTCATCTGGCCAATTGGCGCCTAGTTTGTATGAAGAAAGAATTTGGGGGTTTAGGAATCCCCAACTTGAGAGAAATTAACCTTTGTCTATTAGGATCATGGATTAAATGGTACCTTTCCCAAGAAGATAGAATTTGGAAAGATATGGTAAACCACAAATATAACACAAACAGGCCAAACATCTTCAATAGTAACACGCTGGATTGCTCAAGATTTTGGAAAGGCCTCATATCCGTGATTAAATCGATAAAGTTTGGTTTTAGATGGACGATAGGGAATGGGAAAAAAATCAAATTCTGGGAGGACACGTGGTTTGGTACCTCCCCACTAGCAGTTCAGTACTGGGATGTTTACCAGATTTGCAGTGAGGAAAATGCCGCCATCGCTGAGGTCTAGGATGGTGATGTTCTCAAATTAACGTTTAGAAGAGTTTTTCAACCTAGGATGATGGAAAAGTGGTATGAATTAAGTATTTCCCTGTCTGACAACATGGATGCCCTGATCTGGCAATTAGAAAACAAAGGAGTTTATACCACTAGTTCTCTTTATCATGTCATTAATTTTAGAGGGGTTTGTCCAATTTTTATCCCCTCCATCTGGAACCTTTGTGTGCCACCAAAGATTCATATCTTCCTTTGGTTATTGGCGCATAATAAAATTGTGACGAGAGACAACTTAAAGAAGAGACAAATAATCAGACCAGAAGACTGTGTCTTCTGTACTGAATTAGAATCAGTCCAACACTTAATGTTTGGTTGTGTTGTAGCTGAAAACACTTGGAATTTACTGTCAGAATTCTTTGGTAGAGATATAGGACACAGCTATGAATCTGTTGCTAGGTTCTGGGTGTCAAACAACAAGAACTCTGCTTTAAATTCTGTTTCGTCAGCTACCTTATGGTGTCTCTGGAAAACTAGGAATGATATTGTGTTTAATAACGCAATTTGGTTGGATATAAAGCAGGTATGGTCTATGCTGCTGAGGACTCTGAGAAATTGGTGTATCCTTTGCAATGGAGAGGCTCCGGACAAGATGAAAGAATTCTGCCAGTTCCTTTCGCAAAAGCTGAGAGCTCCTCATAGCCAACTGTTCGTGCTAGGGTTTCGTCGGCGCTCTGGCAACTGGCGATTTTCTGGCTCTAAACTACCGTGAGATGGCGATCGTGATCGTCATTCTCTGATCTCGTGCCTCCCTCTCTGTTCCCCGCCTTGGTTCCTCCATTGAAGTGATCGCCTGGGTTTGGTAATCGGGGTGATCTTGTATCACCGTGGTTCCCAGGTCATGTGGCAGTTACGTTTCGGTGGGGTCATGACGGATTGAGTGGAGACGGGCGGAAGGAAGGTGGCGGTGGCAGATCCCAAATCTCTGGACGGGCGGGGTGTCCCAACGGAGCCCACCCGATCGGAAAAGGGGAAGTCGACGGCGGCTGGGATGGTTTCTGCGACGGAGGGTTCCTCATCCAAGAAGGATCCGTTTGAGAATATGATGGCTCGGTTGCGGCTGACGGCAACGGAGTCGGATGCGGTGGTTCTGGACGATGATGATGATCTAGAGTTGGTGGATCCCGACAAGTCCTTCGTGGGCAAGGTGATGGCTCCTACTGTTTATCATATCCAGACAATTAGGGCAGCTATGAGGCTTGCATGGGGTAACCCTAAGGACCTCGTTATCAATCCTGCTAGTGCCAATCTCTTCATCGCGGAGTTTGGGTCATCAGCAGATCGGGATCGAGTAATGGAAGGCTCACCGTGGAAGGTGGGCAAGCACGCGGTGCTGATGAAGAAATACGATGCTGAAGTGAGACCACAGCAGATGTTGTTTGATCGTATGGCTATTTGGGCCAGAATTCTAGCTCTCCCTAACAGACTTATGAATGTGAAAAGGGGGGGAGGAGATTGCCAAGAAAATTGGGCTAGTGAAGAGAATTGAAGCAGATTCTCTAGGCCGCTGCTGGGGCGGCTATATGCGACTAAGAGTGGAGATATCAGTTCAAGATCCTCTAGTTCGCTATGTGACTGTGTTTTCTCAGAAATTATAGTCCACTGAAGTATACAAGGTTCAGTATGAACGGCTGCCCTTGTATTGTTTTTCATGTGGCATGCTGGGACATTCCAAGCTCGCTTGTCTGAACCCAGCTGACCGGGATGAAAGTGGTGAACTCCCGTATGACGGCAAGAAACTGGTTGTGCCTGAGGAGGTTAACAAGAAGTCTGGCTCTCTGTCAGGCTCTAGTCAGAATCAGTTTCCAGAATCTAAAGGTTCAACGGGTGGATCATCTATGCATGGTGGGGGTCGGGGCAGAGGCAGAGGTGCTGCTGCCAATATGAGTGCTGAGGATCACGAGGTTTCGTCTCCTCTCAAGGAGGGAGGCCGAGGGGGTCGCGGTAGGGGAAGAACAGGCCGCGGACGGGGCAGGAGCCGTGGAGAGGCTACTGGCAAGGAGCTCTTCCCATTGAAGGATCCTAAGCAATCCACGGCTGGACAAAAAAGGAAATCAGTAAAGGGACAGGGGGCACCAGCTCAAACGTCTAAACCTAAACTTAATGCTACTGGGACCTTGGCTCTGGTCGTGGTTGATAAGAACAAGACTGGGCCGGTTGATGATGCTTCTCATAGCTCTGACTCTCACAAGAAGCAACGAACTACAAACTCTGGATCGGCGGATCAGGCGAGACTGCAGCGCAGTCCCGCCAGACGCAATGAGTCTCTTAGCATGGAGCTGTCATGGTCTCAGGACGGACGCGACAGTGGGCGAGCTTCGCTGGTTAGTGAAGACCTTCCATCCTGAAATCCTCTTCTTGTCTGAAACCAAGCTGTGGGATACAAAAGCGAGGAACTTCATGTGGTCTTTGGGCTATTCGGGTTCCTATGCTGTCAGTTGTGATGGCCGGAGTGGTTGCCTTGTGCTCTTCTGGAAGCAGCCTTTCTCTCTCACTCTCCGCGGGTACAACTCTCACTGTATTGATGTGACAGTGTCCGCAGATGACATGGAGCCTTGGCGTGCTACCTTTGTGTATGGTGAACCAAAACGTGAGCTTCGATCGACTTTCTTCGATATGCTTCGTCGGTTACACCATGAATGGAAAGGACCGTGGGTGTGTTGTGGTGACTTCAATGAGGTTTTGGGTCACAATGAGCACTATGGTTCCCATGACAGATCTGATGCTCAAATGGAGCTATTTCGTGACTGTTTGGATGCTTGTCAGCTGGTGGATCTGGGTTTCTCGGGACCAAAGTTCACCTGGACAAACCGTTAGGATGCCCAATGCAATGTTTGGGTTCGTCTTGACCGAGCAGTCGCCAATGATGATTTTAGATCAAGGTTTGATTGTTGTTCAGTGGAAAATATTATCACTTCAACCTCAGACCATTATGCCGTACTCACACGGCTGCATACGGAGGGTCAGCGCCAGCTGTTGGGCCCAATTCAGCATGCCTTCAGATATGAGGCAGCATGGAAAAGAGCTGAGGACTACGCTGGGGTGGTTGAATCGACCTGGGCCGCAAGGTCTAGTGGGCCGAATGCTCTGTAGGCCACCTGGTCCAATATGCACCAAATGGCTAGCTCCCTGCGTAATTGGAGCCGGGATTCCTTCGGGTCTGTTCAGCGCCAAATTCAAAAACTGGAAAAGTAGCTGAAAAATCTTTGAATCTCTCCGGTTACTGCCGCGATCATCGCGGAAGAGAAGGAGGTGGAGAAGCAACTTTGTGGGCTTTTTGAACGGGAGGAAGTCATGGTCCGTCAGAGATCTCGAGTCGAGTGGCTCCAAGAGGGAGACCGAAATACTGCCTTCTTTCACTCTAAAGCATCAGCACGTAAAAGAACGAATCGCATTGAGAAGCTAGTGAGAGAGGATGGCTCAGTTTGTGATGATCAAGCTGGTATCAAAAAGATGGTGCATAAGTTCTATGAGGATTTGTTTACATCAGAGCCATGTACATCGATGGATACAGTGCTTGATGCTATCCCCAACAAGGTTGAGGATCACATGAACAATGACCTTTGCAAGCCTTATTCAAATGATGAAATTAAGGCTACGTTGTTCCAGATGGGACCCACAAAGGCCTCGGGCCCTGATGGCTTCCCGGCCATGTTCTATCAGATTCATTGGGATATTATCCAGCAGGAAGTGTGTGATGCTGTTCGAAGCTTCTTAGGCGGTTCAAATATTCCTGATGGCTTTTGTGATTCGGTGGTGGTCCTCATTCCCAAGGTATCTAATGCAAAACACCTGCCCAAATTTTGACCAATCAGCTTGTGTAATGTTCTATACAAGATTGCTTCGAAAGTAGTGGCCAACAGGTTGAAGATCCTTCGACCCGATATTGTCTCGGAATTCCAAAGTGTCTTTGTTCCGCGAAGGCTTATTACAGATAGTGCTCTTATTGCTTATGAATGTCTCAACACTGTTAGACGTCAGAAGAGTAAGAGTCCTTTCTTTGCCCTGAAGATTGACATGATGAAGGCGTATGACTGCATTGAGTGGGCTTATCTTCATGGGCGCCTAACAAGGTTAGGCTTTGCTTCTAGCTGGATTGCATCTGTCATGCGGTGTGTCACCATAGCTAGGTATGCAGTCAAGGTTAATGGGGAGCTCACCGACCCTGTGGTTCCCTCGCGTGGTATTCGCCAGGGTGATCCAATTAGCCCATACTTGTTTCTCTTGTGCACTGAAGGTTTATCGTGTCTTTTGCAAAAAAAAGGAAGGTCTGGTGAGCTACAAGGTTTACGTAATGGAAGACAAGGCCCTTCTATATCCCACTTACTGTTTGGAGACGATAGCATCTTCTTTGCACAAAGTGATCCCCGAAGTGTGAGTGCTCTAAAATCTGCTTTTACCACATATTGCGAGGCTTCTGGTCAAAAGCTTAACCTGCAGAAGTCCTCTCTGTTCTTCGGTAATAAATGTCCGGAGGTATCCAAAAACTTTGTCAAGGCAGAGTTGGAAGTGGACAATGAAATACTGCAAGACTCTTATCTTGGTATGCCGACAGAAATTGCTAGGTAGGTTACATCCTCGTTCAAGTTCTTGCCAGAGAGGGTATGGAAAAGTGTGAACAGCTGCTCGATCCTATAGCCGAAGCATATCGAGTGTCATCCACCTCGGCTCTTTCAAGGGCCGTCTGTGGACACTGAGCCGTGCTCAATGTTTTTACCTTGACAACCGGCACAAGACCCTTCTTTGCCAAATGCATATTGAACTCCTTCAATATCTTGTCAAGATAAGTACTTTGACATAACGCTAGTAGGCGCCTGGATCTATCGCGATAGATCTTAATGCCTAATACGTATGTAGCTTCTCCTAAGTCCTTCATCGAATATTTACTGTTTAAATATTCCTTCTCGCTTTTTAGAAGTTCCACATTATCCCCAATTAGTAATATATCATCCACATATAGAACTAGGAATGCAACTGAGATCCCACTCATTTTCTTATAAATGCAGGTCTCTTCCGTATTTTGGACAAATCCAAAACTTTTGATCACCTCATCAAAGCGAAGATTCCAGCTCCGAGATGCTTGCTTCAGTCCATAAATGGAACGCTGAAGTTTGCATACCTTGCCAGCATTTTCTAGACTGACAAAACCTTTAGGTTGCACCATGTACAACTCTTCCTCAATGTTACAATTCAGGAACGCTGTTTTAACATCCATCTGCCATATCTCATAATCATGATATGCAGCTGTTGCTAGCAAAACCCGAATAGACTTTAGCATAGCTACCGGTGAAAAAGTTTCATCGTAGTCAATCCCATGAACTTGTCGGAAACCCTTTGCGACAAGCCGAGCCTTATAGACGGTTACATTACCGTCAGCATCAGTCTTCTTCTTAAAGATCCATTTATTCTCGACGGCCTTGCGCCCTTCGGGAATCTCCACCAAGGTCCATACTTGGTTATCATACATGGATCCTATTTCGGATTTCATGGCCTCAAGCCATTTCTCGGACTCGGGTCCTTCCATCGCCTCTTTGTAATTCGTAGGTTCGTCTTGTTCAATCAACATGACGGTGCAAACACGATTACCGTAGCATTCAGGAGATGTATGGGTTCTTCCAGACCTACGAGGTATAATAGGCTCCTCGACATTTTCTCCCACTCCATCTGTTATGGAGGACGGTTCAGGAACGATTTCCGTTGCGCCACTCGGAATTTCGAGTTCAGGATCAACTATCTCGTCGAGGTCTATTTTCCTCCCACTTACTCCTTTAGCGAGAAACTCCTTGTCGAGAAAGGTGCCGTTTCTAGCGACAAACGTTTTGCCCTCGGCTTGGTGGTAGAAGGTGTATCCTATGGTTTCCCACGGATACCCTACAAAGATGACCTTCTCCGATTTCGGTTCGAGTTTGTCAGGCTGCAATTTCTTGACATAAGCCTCACAACCCCAAACTTTCAGGAATGACAGCTTAGGTATCTTACCATGCCATACCTCATACGGTGTCGTTTCCACGGATTTGGATGGAGCCCTATTTAAAATGAATGCGGCTGTTTCTAATGCATATCCCCAAAACAATACGGGCAAGTCGGTGAGAGACATCATAGACCACACGCTATCTAATAAAGTACAATTACGTCGCTCAGACACACCGTTGCGTTGCGGTGTTCCTGCGGGCGTAAGCTGTGGCACTATTCCACAGGCCTTCAGATGTGTGCCAAACTCAAAACTCAAATACTCGCCACCACGATCAGATCGAAGGTGCTTTATTTTCTTGTTAAGTTGATTTTCAACCTCACTTTGAAATTCTTTGAACTTTTCAAAAGTTTCTGACTTGTGTTTCATCAAGTAGATATACCCGTATCTACTCAAGTCATCAGTGAAGGTTACAAAGTAATGATAACCATTGCGCGTCGATACACTCATTGGGCTGCACACATCTGTATGTATAACTCCCTATAATTTCGACGCACGTTCAACGAAACCATTGAACGGTGACCTAGTCATCTTGCCCATGAGGCATGGTTCGCAAGTGTCAAGAGACCCAAAGTCTAATGACTCCAAAAGTCCAGCTGAGTGGAGTTTCTTCATGCGCTTTATACCAATGTGACCAAGTCGGCAATGCCACATATACATGGCGATATCATCACTAAGTCTAATCCTTTTGGCATCTACGCTATGGATGTGTGTACTACGATCGATATTCAACAAGAATAAACCATTATTCACAGGAGCATCAACATAAAAGATATCATTCATCGAAATAGCACAACTCCTTGATACTGAATTGAACGAATATCCATCTTGCAACAAGCAAGAACCACTTATAATGTTTACACTCAGAGATGGTTGATAATCCCCAAGAGCAAGGAATCACCATAGCACAATTCGATAAGTATTTGAGTGTCGAACCCACGAGGAGCTGAATGTAAACTATCTATTCTCTAAAGCCCTATAACCCTCTTATATGGCCGTTTGTGCAAAGCAATAAGTTTAAATATGAAAGGAACTAACTAATGAAAGCAAGTGATGTGGAATGGGTTTATCTAATAACAAGTTTCTCAATCAAGTTTCAAACGCAAATTTCTTAGAGCAAGTTTCTCAAAGTAGCAAGTAGCAAATATCTCAAGTAGCAAATATCTCAAGGGAGCAAATGTTCTAGCAATTGTTATTTCATTCGTGTGGTTGCCACAATTAGTGAAGCACATGTTTCAGTCTTAATTGTTTCTTCTAGGAAGGTGCCGTAAATAGGTGTAGCCAAGTAAATGAACTAAATCTCATGGCCAAGTAAATGAGCACACAAGAATTATTAAGACATAAAAGTCCCACCATAGCCTTAAGTTCTAAGGTCCCCTATATATCCCCCAATAAAGTAACTTCATGACTCGGTCTCAGGTTTACATGTCCTCCCAAGTCTCCCTCACTCCATTACATTACCGGTGATCACCTTACATGCATTCCCCAACATTTGTGTGGACTCATATATTGTACATAAAGACAATCATAAAAGATAACAAAACTTGTATGCAACCAATCAACGAACTATTTCACTATTGCCATGAACAAATCACTTCTCAAACATAGATGGGGAGACACAATAGATCAAGGGAATAGTATATTGCATCCTATATCATGTTTGCCAAGAGTTTACAGTGGAGAGATGGAGATGATCTTGCTGTAGATGTTGATGATGAACACGCCGGAGGGGGGTGGAGCCCTCCGGAGGTGATTCCGGCGGCGTTTCCCCCCTCCGATCTTCTCCGGCGGCAGCCTTCTGACTCTCTGTTTCGTGGTTTTGTGTTTCTCTGCCGCCTCCTTTCTGAAGGGCATCGGGGACTATTTTTATAGTTGTTTTTAGGTCAAGACAGAGGCTCGGGAAAAAAGATCGACGGCAACAGAGCTCCGAGGCCCCAGATGGTGGTCCCACGCGGCCAGAGAATCTGGCCGTGTGGGCCACCCTCTTCTAGCCCTCGGGCCTCCGTTTGTTCGCTTCCTTCTCTCCCACGCTTCGTTCCTTCCAAAAACTGATCCCCGTAAATTATTAGGTCATTTGGACGTCGGTTGGGTCCCTGAAACATCAAAATATAGAAAATAGGGTTTTCTGCCTGTGTAGGGTTAATTCCAGAAAAATAGGGAAACAATGAAATATTCCCAAAATCAATATAAATCAATGATATAACCCTTATATGATGCAAATATGATTGAAATATAAGTAATATAATGCAAAGTTCATGTATGCATTTTACATGCATCAATGGTACAAAATAACACTTATTCAAAACCAAAACTAACCCCGATGGTAGATGCAGAGGGAGCGTGCCGACGGCCACCACGTCTGATGGGGGGATAATAACCCAGTAGGCCCATGGAGAGGGAAGCGTGACCCGCCAGGCAGGAGGCCCGGCCAGGCCAGCTAACCATCAGCATGGGTCGGGTTATGTTGCTGGGCCAGTAGGTTTGGCGGTAACCCGGTTCAGGAAGGAAAGGTTCTAGAGAACTAGAGGCGGTTCAGGACTTGGAGGACACGAAGGCTAGAACAGCTAGAGTAGGACTCCGAGTCTGGGTAGAGCCCGGGCTTACCATGTAAAGAACCAGGAGACCCGGCTGTCTATATAAGCGGGCTCCTAGGTCATAGTAAGACAAGCAAGGTTTTACCTGAGAGAACTTTACGATCCAAGCTTAGGCGAGAGAACCCTAGAAAGAAGCATACGCTACCAAGCGAACCTTGTAACCTAGATCGAGATCCGGCTCTGTTGTCGTAGCCGGGTTATCGAGATCAAGATCAATAATAAGATAGCAGGAAGTAGGTCTTTATCTCCAATGGAGAGGCCGAACCTGGGTAAATCCTTTGTCCCTGCAATGCTAAACAATCTCCCAGACACTAGAGTCGCCTTGCCCATCAACTCAAGCTACCCCGAGGTAGCATCTGCCGTGTTATCTACCCCACGACAGTTGGCGCCGTCTGTGGGAATCGCGTCCAAAGGTGTCACCATCATGGGAGAAGCAATGCAAGGAGTGGAGAATTTCGTTTTCGGCGAGATAACCCTCAACTCACAAGGAGAGCCCATCGTCGACGATTCTGGCTGGGGGCCGGAATCGGATCTACTTGAATCAGGTGATGTTATTCCGATTGGCAAGTTCCATGTTTTTTTGGTATGGTTGCAACTAGATCTGCTAGTGATGGAGACTATGACCGTGTCAGGAGCTGCTACAATTGTCCAATCTGATGGAGAAGAATCAGTTGGCACGGCTGAAGATGAGCTGCCCCTGGACGTGCACGAGGAACGATCGGGAAACCCGGCTCCAATCCCGGGTGACGTGGTAGACCGTGTAGATTCAGAATCGAACTTGCCCCTGTTTGAGGGCAGGTTTGGATATGAGGTAGAAGAATAGGCTGAAGAGGAGCAAGAGTCCAGCCCAAGCCCGGTTAGGAGGGTGGCAGTTTACACGGCCCCGTCTACCAATGTGGGAGCATCACCATCAACTGTCGTGCCACCTACTTTTACCCCGGGTCCACAGCAGCAACAATTACCACCAGTACTGGAGTTAGCGGGTCAAAGAGTTGATGGAGACGCGGCTTCGGTGTCATCAGAAAGTGACGACACGACGCGTTTTAGGAACATCTTCAGTTTTCTCAATAACCGGGCTCAGGGCGAAGAAAGAAACAAGGCCTGGGGAAACAATACAGCTGGTTCCCAGGCCTTGTCTAACAATGGCCTGGTCCTAGATCCATCAGCACTTACGAGGTTGGTTACCCCAAAAAACGCGGCGGCTAGAGCTATGGAGTAGGATACAGCACACCGGGCTTTGGAGCAGATGCGCAGAGACACAATGGCAGAGAAGCAAGATATGGAGGTTAGGCGAAAGCAGCTAGAGGATGAGGAAAATCGTCTCAATGAGATGACCAGGGCTCACCGGAGGAGGCATCAAGCCGGCTGGCCCCAGGGGAGAATGTCATAAATCCAGCGGTATTGTTTAGAACCCCAGAAAATCAGCCAATCGATATAACTCAAGTAGCTCCAGTAGTCAGGACAAATGCAGAGACAAATAGAGGAACATGAGGAGCTGGTGCTGCGGCTGCAGCATTGCCGGGTCTTCTCGCTGGGGGAGCCAGGGGAAATCCGGGTCTGCCGTCCAGAGCACCAAGGTTCCACACGCCAACAGGTCATTTTTCCAATCCAGCAGATAACGTGTACGCCGCAACTTTAGCACTTGATCGTATTCCATTAGGGGACTCGCCAGCAGAGATTGAGGCCCGACGTGCCATTGACATGTTGCGCACCGCAGTAGTTCAGCAAGTCCAGTATTCAAAAGAGAAAAGTGCGCTTCATTCCACGACTTATCGTAGTAAGAGTCGCCACGGTGAGAACCCGCCATTGGCCGGGCTTGCCGCGGCACAACAGCAAAACCCGCCCCAGCAGAACCAGAACCAGCACCAACCCGCCCTGCAATTTCGGTGGCTCAGCATATCGTCAATAGATCGCGAGCAGGAAGAAGTGCAGCCAATGCAAACCCGGCAATACCTACGGCTGGAGTGCCACAGGAGGACCGGGTCCCGCGCCAGCAGCATCTGCAAGCTCGCCGGGTAACAATAATTTTTTAGCAAGTTCTTCTACCTTAGCCGGCCAAAGTGTCTTTCAGATGCCATTAGAGCGGAGCCTTTCCTGAGAAGTTCAAGAGCCAAGCAAGATTGCCAATTACGAGCCGAGCACGGACCCGGCAAGTTGGTTGAGCAGCTATGAGATGGCAATGTGTATACGCAATGCCACAGAGAACGTTTGTGCAAAGTACATGTTTAATGATGAGTGATGGTGCAGCAAAGTTGTGGTTCAAGAATCTGCCAGAGAAGTCTATCAATTCTTGGGATGAGTTGAAAACAATTTTTATCAAGCACTTTCAGGGTACGTGCAAGCGATTATTTTCCATTGAAGATCTTGATCGTTGTGTACAGAGGAAAGGCGAGTCACGCGTCACTGGATGGGCCGGGTCACGGAATCCTGCACTCCTCATCAGGTATCGAGCCCAAGGACGCAATTTCATCGATGGAGAAAACTTGCAAGTACGCTCCCTTGGTCCAGAAGCTGGGTCGCATGAAAGAGGGACACCGGGTTAAGCCTGTTACTATGGCAGAGTTGATGGATGCGTGCAACAGACACGCAGCCACGGACAAGACCCAGGATGATAGTGAGGAAGAAAAAGGGAAAGGTACTGCGAATAATGGAGGAAGGAACAACAATGGCCCGGGAAACAATAACAACAACAATCAGAATCAGCACAAGCGTGGGCATCAGGAGGGAAACTCAGAGCTAGTGGCAAACGCAAATGCCGGGTTTCAGAGGCAAAGGATGGACGGAAATTATCAGGAAAACAGAGGTTATCAGGAAAACAGAGGTTATCAGGGAAACAATGGGAATTACAGTGGTGGAAATAGTTATCAAGGATCACGTCCAATGAGCACTGAAGAGGCCTTCAGGATGCCGTGTCCTCGTCATAGTAAGAACGGCAGACCCGCCAATCATTCATTGGCCCAGTGTGTAGATCTGAACAGGTGGAAAAACAATGAAGTTCAGAGAGCTTTGCAAGGAGCAAACAGAGGTGGAGGACCCGGCCCGAGTGCTAACCCGGCTGCGGGGCCTTTAACTGGAGCAAATGCGGTACCTACTGGCAACGCAGGACCCCCAAAATACAGGTAACCAGGGTGGATTCTCGAACCAGCCAAGGCAACTTGGCCAATATCATATATACACTAGTGGCACGACCAAGAGAGAGAGAAAGATAGTCAAAAGGGCAGTTAACTCAGTGGCTGCAGGGGTGCCAAGGTATTTAAGATGGTCAGAGCATGCTATTACGTGGAGTAGAGCAGATCACCCGGGTGTGGTGGAACACCCGGGTCTGCTTGCTTTAGTTGTGGCTCCTCAAGTTCATGGCTTCGAGCTAAAGAAGGTTTTGATGGATGGTGGTAGTAGCATTA
This sequence comes from Poa pratensis, assembly GCA_947311845.1. Taxonomy (NCBI): domain Eukaryota; kingdom Viridiplantae; phylum Streptophyta; class Magnoliopsida; order Poales; family Poaceae; genus Poa; species Poa pratensis. The sequence continues at coordinate 35,195,755 of CAMZMU010000059.1, read as the reverse complement.
ATATCTTGTATTGGGAGACATTTATACGCATGGGTCTGAAGGAATCACAGTTACAGAAAACGTCAACAGTGTTTCATGGTATAGTTCCTGGGAAGTCAGCTACACCAGAGGGAAAAATTTCATTAGAGGTTGCTTTTGGCGAGTCTATCCATAACTTTAGGTCAGAGTGGCTCACTTTTGAGGTGGTGAAATTTCCAAGTCCTTATCATGCGTTGTTCGGAAGGCCGGCTTATGCCAAGTTCATGGCAAGGCCGTGTTATGTGTACTTACAGTTGAAGATACCGGGTCCCAAGGGGATCATCACAGTTCATGGTAACAGAGAAATTGCAGCAGAATGTGACGAGGGAGATGCAGCCCTGGCAGAGCAAACTTGTGCTAGAGAGGAGTTGAAAGCTTACAGGTCTAATCTTGACCCGCAGGACAACAAGGCACTCAAAAAACCAACAACAGAAGATGACAGGGCAAAGTTTAAAGCAGCAAAAGATACAAGATGGTGGATTTTGTGCCTGGGGATTCCTCCAAGCAGTTCGCCATAGGGACCAGCCTAACTGATAAATAGGAAAGCGCGCTCATCGAGTTCATCCGTGAGAATCGGGATGTTTTTGCATGGACACCTAGTGACATGCCAGGCATTCCGACTGAACTCGCTGAGCACCGTTTACATGTTGATCCAAAGGCAAGGCCGGTAAAACAAGGTTTGAGAAAAATGAATGCAGAGAGAAGAAAAGCTATAGGAGAGGAGATAGCCCGGTTATTGGAAGCCGGCTTTATCATGGAGGTTTTCACCCAGAGTGGTTGGCTAACCCGGTTTTGGTTCTGAAGAAAAATAATGAGTGGAGGATGTGCATCGATTTTACAAGTCTCAACAAGCATTGTCCAAGGACCCGTTTGCACTGCCGCGCATCGATCAAATGTTGACGCAGTTGCAGGCAGCGAGCTCTTGTGTTTTCTGGACGCATATTCAGGTTATCATCAGATCAAGCTTAACAGGCAGGATTGGGAAAAGACATCGTTCATCACCCCTTTGGTGCTTTTTGTTACAAGACCATGACTTTTGGGTTGAAGAACGCAGGAGCAACTTATCAGAGGTGTATTCAAAATTGTTTTCATGATCAGATTGGACGCAATGTGCATGCTTATGTGGATGATGTGGTGATCAAGTCAGAAAAAGCCGGGTCATTTATTGTGACCTTACAGAAACATTCAAAAATTTGAGGAAGTACAAGATGAAGCTCAATCCTACAAAGTGCGTGTTTGGAGTTCCAGCGGGAAATTGCTTGGTTTCATTGTGTCAGAGCGTGGAATTGAGGCAAACCCGGAAAAAATCAGAGCCATCCAAAGTTTGAAAAAACCAGAGGAATTGGCAGATGTTCAGAAGTTGACAGGCTGTGTGGCTGCGCTAAGCCGGTTTATATCCCGGCTCGGAGAGAAAGCAATCCCTTTGTATAAGTTACTGAAGAAAACAGACAACTTTGTGTGGAATCAGGAAGCAGATGAGGCATTTGAAGCTCTGAAGAAACAGTTATCAGAAGCGCCAGTTCTGGCGGCCCCGGGTCCCAAGGAACCCATGTTGTTATACGTCGCTGCCGGGCCTCAGGCTGTGAGTGCTGTGGTGGTGGTCGAGCGTAAGGAGGAAGGCAAGGAAAACCCGGTTCAGAGGCCGGTCTATTATGTTAGTGAGGTGTTATCAGAAGCAAAGCAGCGCTATCCGCACTGGCAAAACTAGTGTTTGGTGTTTTCATGGCAAGTAGAAAGTTGAAACCATATTTTCAGGAGCATCCAATCACAGTGGTGAGTTCAATACCCTTAGCAGATATCATCAGGAATTCAGAAGCTACAGGAAGAATTGCCAAGTGGGCAATAGAGATGGGGCCGTACCACATTGACTATGTGCCTCGCACAGCTATCAAGTCTCAGCATTGGCTGATTTTCTTAATGATTGGACACAGTTGAGTGCACCACCCCTTACCCCGGTCTCAAGCCTTGGGTCATGCACTTTGACGGGTCTAAGCAAGCACAAGGTTCAGGAGCTGGAGTTGTGTTAACTTCTCCCAAGGGTGATAAGTTGAGCTATGTTTTGCAGATTCACTTTGATTGTTCTAACAATGTGGCAGAATATGAGGCCTTGTTGCATGGTTTGCGTATGGCAAAGGAGATGAACATCAAGCATATCAATTGCTATGGGGATTCAGATCTTGTGGCACAGCAAGTTTCAGGAACATGGGATAGAAAGATGCAACAATGGCGGCTTACAGAAGAGAGGTGGACAGGGTAGCCGGGTTTTTCTCAGGCTATCAGGTGGATCATATTGATCGCAGGAAAAATGATGCTGCAGATGCTTTATCAAGACTCGGCTCACGCAGAGAGCCGGTTCCACCTAATGTTTTCTTGGACGAGCTATGGACTCCATCAGTTAACCCAGGGCGTGGAAGAGCTTGCGTCAGGAAGACCCGGATTCGCAGTTGGTAGCAGCAACTCATGAAATTCCAGAGTGGACAGAACCTTACTTGGCGTATCTTTTGCGTGGAGAGTTGCCAGAGCAGGAAGTTATATCCCGGCAAATTGTGCGCCGGGCTAAGGCTTACGTGGTTATTGATGGCGAGTTATATAAGAGAAGTGTCTCCGGAGTGTTTCAGAGATGTGTGTCTGGAAAGGAAGGCCGGCAAATTCTGAAAGAGATTCATGAGGGAGATTGTGGTCATCATGCCTCAACAAGGTCTTTAGTAGCAAAAGCTTTCAGACACGGTTTCTTTTGGCTCACACCCAGGCAGATGCAGAGCCCTGGTAAGCAGATGTGATGGTTGTCAGAGGTACGCAAGGCAAATTCATGTGCCGGCTCAGGAGTTGCGAACAATACCTTTGACTTGGCCTTTTGCAGTTTGGGGGCTTGATATGGTGGGTCCTTTTAGCATGTCTCCTTGCAAAAAACCCACCTCTTGGTTGCCATTGATAAGTTTACAAAGTGGGTTGAGGTGATGCCTGTTACAAATTGTGAAGCAGCTACAGCAGTCAAGTTTTTGAAGCAGATCATACACAGGTTTGGGTATCCTCATAGTATCATCACAGACAATGGCACTAACATGTCCCTTGGTGAGATGGCAAAGTTCTGTGGAAACCAGGGTATACGTTTAGATGTTGCTTCAGTTGCTCATCCGCAGGCCAATGGACAAGTAGAACGAGCAAATCAGGAGTTGCTTCGAGGTTTGAAACCACGTCTCGGGTCCCGTGCATCAGAGCCGCTGGAGCGTGGGTTGAGGAGTTGCCATCAGTAGTTTGGGGAATCAACACAACACCAAACAGATCCACCAAGATGACCCCTTTCTTTATGGTGTATGGGGCAGAGGCAGTTTTGCCAAGTGATATATTCATGACTCGCCTCGCGTGGCGGCTTACGTCGAAACAGAAAACGAGCAGACCCGGCAGGATTCTGTGGACCTGCTAGAGGAGAACAGAGAGCAAGCATTGGAGAGATCAGCAATATATCAGCAAGATTTGAGGCGGTATCACAGTCGCCGGGTTAAAACTCGCACTTTCCAGGAGGGTGACTTAGTGCTGCGATGGACGCAATCCAAGGAAGGGATGCACAAGTTATCTCCTCCATGGGAGGGGCCTTTCATCATCAGCAAGAAATTGCACAATGGCTCATATTATCTGGTGGACGCTAGAGAAAAGTCTGAGTCTGTGAACGACACAACTCACTCCAATTTTTCTTAGAGGAGCGCGAGCGGCCGTGGAACATCGCCCAGCTGCGCCCCTATTATACTTAGTGAGAAAGCAAGATATCAGATGTAACACATGACGTAACAGGCAGCAGGTTTCAGACGCGCTCTTTTCCTTACCAGGGTACCTAAGGGGGCTGGAAGGTTTTTAATGAGGCGGCTTGCTGACCTAACCTTTTCTATCAATAAAGTGAAGGTTGAACAGAAATTTGTGTTCTCTCAGTTTCTTTTTACTTTATGTTTGACAGTACTGATGCATAGTTCCATGTTAAGCTTGGTCTTGGGGGCTCGTCCTTGAGGGGTTAGAGTTTTTTCCCCAAGACCCGGTTTTTGCGGTCATCTGGGTCTCGATGTTTTGTGACCCGGCTACGCAGTTTTAGCTTTAGTATTTTGGATTTAGTAGCATGCATGTTTAGTTTAAATATCAGTTTTTTATGTTTTTTCATAGAACAAGTGTATAGTTATCTTTGAGGACGCCAGAGAGCGTGTCCCACCAGTATGTGGATCAATGGGGTAATGTTGCATAGTTAAGCCATTACTTTATAAACATTGATCCAGATCTTGGGGGCTCTTACTTCAATAGTTTGTAGCTGCAATCCCAACACCCGGCTTTTATGCCACTAGTTTATTCTTGGTTATCTTGCTGTTGAGCTGATGTGACTCGCAATTATATGGCCTGATTGCTCACCTGGAAATTCAATCAACCATGAGGCCTGTTGGGACTTGGTTCGACCCTGTTTTTCTCAGCGAAGTTGCGACAGGGTATCCATGCGAAAGCCGGCTCATAGTTAAAGAAATCAAAAGGGTCATCAAAACCACATGGGTATCATCAAGCGAAAGTTTCAAGTAATAAAAGCAAAGTTTCAAAGGTGTACTGCTACACCACTGCAAGACAGAGATAATAGTGCTAAGTTATTACAATAACTTGCCCCAAAGGGCAGAATGAAATTGTTTTCTTGCAGAGATAAAAGCATATGCATAAGTTTTCAGGCCTCGGCTTCAGGAGCCGGGTTACGGTGAGGTGAGCTGGAGGGTTGTTCCTTGGTGGTTTTAGCCGGGTCATCTTCCTTGGCGGCTGCCGGGTCAGTCTCTGTCTCCTTGGTCTCCTTGGTCTTGATCTTGCGCCGGGTCACCTGTTGAAGTGATTGGAAGTAGTTCTCATCATCTTCTTCCACTGTGGCCCGTGAGGGAGGAGGAATAGTTGGCGTAGCAGAACTGGGCGCAGTAGAGGTACTGGGAGCAGTCTTTGATGGATCAATGGAGTCCTTGTAGCTTTGCAGGAGATCGATACGTTGTGGCTCCTCATCCATGATCTCTTCATCGTTTTCGGTATATCCGAACTGCAGCGCAGTGAGCTTCATTTTGCTGGCAATTACAGTGGCAACGTGCCGGGTTTGTTTCACAACCCAGGAGTAGCACTTCTTGTCAAATTCCTTGCCATTTGTGGTGTATTGGGGAAAGCCATCCTTCAGAGGAGCCGGGTTTAGTTGGGGATGGTCGGCCTTTGCCAAAGCAAGACCTCGCATAACCCCGGCCCTGCATGCAGATTTCTTCAGTAAATCAATCCATTGTGGCATTGTTGACAAATGCCCAAGGACTTCAGTGTATGTGCTTGGCAGGTTTTCCCAGAGCCTTGCGGCTTTGATGACCTCGCATCTGCCAAAATACAGCTGACGTGTCAGCGTATACATGCATTTTATCTTCTCTACAGCAGTTTTGCGGAGGTTCCCATCATGAGGGCCTGCGAAAGTAAAGACATAACAGTGAGATTTAAAAAACCGGGTCTGCTTGCTCAGTTCAGTTTGAGTTTAAAGAGAGTAATGCTTACCCACTAAGGATTCAACCATAGAAGTGATCATCTTCTTCAGCCGGGTTAGCTCCTTGGTAGCTGCATCCAATTTCTTCTGGAGATTGGAGTGTTGCTCCTTCCTGTGTTCTTCATGTTCCTCCAGTTCTTTCTTGAGATCAGAGTTTTCCTGGGTTAGATCTGTGATATTTTTCTCCAGGGTTTGCAGTTGTTCAGCCTGGGTCAGCCGGGTTTCAGATTCAGCTTTAGCAACGCCCTTGAGCCGGGTGATTTCTGCCTCGGCTTTGGCGTAATCTTCCTGTTAAAACACAAAAGTATGTTAGTCCCAGGTTATCGCAGGCAAGTTAACCCGTAACTTGGGGGCTACATGCGCAAAAAGTCTGAAATTTTCTAAGTGTTAGTCCCAGGTAGCTGTGGACAGCTAACCCGGCACTTGGGGGCTACACTAGTCAAAATTTTATCCAAGTCAAATTATCAAAGTCCCAGGTGGCTGTGGACAGCTAACCCGGCACTTGGGGGCTACAGTATTTGAAGTTTAAAATTTCTTTCAGAGGTACAAGATGCAAAAGTCCCAGGTCGCTGCAGGCATGCAACCCGGCACTTGGGGGCTACAGTGTTCAAAGTTTTGATGTGAAAGTTGGCAAGTTTTAAATGATGGAAGTTTTTAGTCCCAGGTTGCTGTAAACAGACAATCCGGGCCTTGGGGCTACATGATTGAAGTTTTTTACCAGAGGAATTCATATTATAAAGCACCAAGCTCATCAACAAGTGATGAACTTAGAGCTTGGGGGCTACTCAGGGTATAGTTATGCAAGAAAATGTAAAGGCAAGAAGTGTGTACCTGATATCGTTTCTGAATCAGGGCGACCAGTTTAGTCTCTAGGTTCTTGTGTTGAGCAAGGCGAGAGAAGTACTCATCGCAAAGGGCTAGGACGGACATGGCACCCAGAGCCGGCATATCTGATGAAGGAGCCGGGTCCTTATCCTTGGCGGGAGATGTCGGCTTAACGCTTGGAGCTGGCACCTTGGCCAGAGTCTCGGGAGCACCTTGTACTGGAACATGCCGGGTTCCAGTAACTTGTACTTCATCTTCTTTGGTTCCAGAACCTAACTCGGGCGAGTGAGTAGCTGGTGAGGATTCTGGTATGGGATCAGCTGAGTTTTTTGGAGAAGACACGGGAGTTGCATGCTCCATTGGCTCGTCTCTATCCACCGGTTCTTCAGTACGTGCCTCCATAGGAGAAGGCTCTATTGTTGCTGGATGAGGAGACGCCGTTGGAGGAGAGTCCGGGTCTTCATCTGCAAAGGCTCTGGCACTGGAACAAGATAGTGATTTAGTAAAACAAAAAAAGGAGCAGTAAAATATGGAGGTATGGAAAAGGTGTGTAGAGTATCTCTAACCCGGCATTGATATGGAAATCCTCGGGTGTGCTAACACCATCCGAGGAGGAATTTGACAAACGAGATGGTTTAGCAACCCGGATCTTGCCAGCTAAAGGGTACTGTTTGCTGGGTGTCTTCTGGATGGATTTGGCCCAGCTTGATAAAGAGCGTTGAGGAATACCTGGGCTCAGGGAAGTGTGGCTTGTAGAAGATCAGGTTCGGCGCCTCTTGTTCGCCTCAGCCTCCTTCTCAGCTTCTTTTTCCTGTGTTTGTGCTTGGGTTTGAAATGAGTTCATCATATAAATTAAGAAACGAGAATATGGTACCTTGGCAATGGTGGCCCGGGTCCTCTTTTGAGTAGGAGGTTCAGCAGTTTGAGGACCCGGCAGTACGTCAGAAGCCGGGTCAGTAGGGCCTGGAATAAGATTTGCCGGGTTGTCAGTAGAGGAGTCCTTGTTGGGGACTTCGCTGTTAATCAGTTGGATGAATAGCCGGCCTACAGAATCTAGCTCACCTTCTTCTTCTTCTTCTTCTTCATTATCTTCACTTTCTGTGTCCTCCCATCGGGAGAGGACGTGGGGGTGTAGTCTACGCTCCACCACTTGGAGTCTTGGAATGAAGAAAGTTGAGCATATAAGTGTGCTATGCGATAAAAGCCGGGTTAACAAGTTAGAAAGCAAAGGAGTGTCTTACAGTGGGTGGTTTATTCTTGGCACTAAATGGGGCAATCCCATCCAGTGCAATGGCATCTTTCTTTTCGCCAAGTAGTCTCTTGGCATTCTTCACAATCTGATCATCAGTTAGCGTCATCTCAGAATAACGCAGGTTATCTGTGGTTTCACCAGTGTATTGGCAAAACAGCCGGGTCCTGATGCTGAGTGGTTGGATAAACCAACCAATCCAGCACTTGACGAGGTCCATGCCTTTGAGGCCATGGGCGAGTAAGGCTCTGGCCCGGCGAAGTGTGGGCTCGAGCTTGGCTCGGACAGCATCATCAGCATAACTGTTCATCTTGGCTTCATATGTCAAGCCCGAGTTCCGGAAAGCCGGGTAACGAGCGTCGTCAGACTCGGGTGAGGTGTCCTTATAATAAAAGTATGTGTTTTGCCACCCCTTGGGATGGCTGGCTAAAAGAAGAGCCGGGAAATCGCACTCCCTGTGGCGCTGGATTGCAACTCCACCATATGGGACTACTTGGTCCTTGCGAGATGGGTTGCAGTAGAAAAATTCAAGGAAAAGCTCGAGGCTTGGAGCCATTTGCAAGTAGTCCTCACAGAACACAACAAAGTTGCTAATGTTCAGCATAGAGTTGGGTGCAATATCTTGGGGCCTAAGGCCGTAGTATTTCAAGACCCGGCGGAAAAACAGAGAGACTGGGGGGCGAAGACCGCGCTGTACATGATCGAGGAAAAGAACCACTTCACCTTCTTTTGGGCTAGGGCGGATTTCTTCCCCAGCAGCGCGCCAGCTGATCTTTGTTTGGGGAGGAAGCTCGCCGCAGTTCACGTATTCTTGTAGCATTAGGTTTGTCACAGTGGATTTGGTCCAGTTGACCTGAGTAGCAGCGGGGGCGGCGGAGCCAGATGCACCAGCGTGGGTGCTGGAAGGTTTCTTCGCGAGTTTCTTTGCGCCACGGGGACCCCCAGCCTTCACCTTATCCTTCACCATGACTGCGGAGCTTCGAGGTTTACTTTGCATTGTTGCAGCCAAGAAACCTCGAAGCTCCGCAGTCATGGTGTGTGGAGCTACAACAATGAGAAACCCTAGTTGTAGATGCGGATGTGTGGAGAGGAAAATGCAAAGTAAATCTGGGCGTGATTCAGAGTGGAATCGAGTGCGGAGCACGGATGTGCGGGAGAACCGTACCTGTGGATCTTCTCGCGGTGATTTGGAGGCTTGATTGGAGATTGGATCTGCAGTTGCTACAGTGCATGCGCGAGGAGGATGATGAAGATGAATGGAATGGGGAAAATGACTGCATGTCCCCTGGTCTTCTATTTATAGGCACAGTAAAAGCCCTAGGGGTGTTGCGGTAAAAAGTGAAGAGATAAGGATCTTTGACCAAAAGTCAACGACAAACAGAATGAGATAATTGCGGGATATTAATGGATAAGGTCATGATTGAGATGGATTGAGGATGGATTTACGGTTGGGCGATAATTTTTGCTAAGTGTTGAGAAAGAAACCCGGAGGCGTATGAGCCCGGTATGATTAGCCGGGTTACAGTATGGACCGCCAAAGAGCACTGGTCTAGGTGACCAGGTATTAAAGTTATCATGTGTTTATTCTTATTTTTCAGGGGGTTAACTCGAACATCGAGATTAGCGGCTTCACTCGAGAAACTAAAGAATGAAGCTAAAGAGAAGCACGCCAAACCCGGCGTTCAAGTTAACCTGGGGGCTACTGATGGGGGGATAATAACCTGGTAGGCCCATGGAGAAGGAAGCGTGACCCGCCAGGCAGGAGGCTCGGCCAGGCCAGCTAACCATCAGCATGGGCCGGGTTATGTTGCTGGGCCAGTAGGTTTGGCGGTAACCCGGTTCAGGAAGGAAAGGTTCTAGAGGACTAGAGGCGGTTCAGGACTTGGAGGACACGAAGGCTAGAAGAGCTAGAGTAGGACTCCGAGTCTGGGTAGAACCCGGGCTTACCATGTAAAGAACCAGGAGACCCGACCGTCTATATAAGCGGGCTCCTAGGTCATAGTTAGACAAGCAAGGTTTTACCTGAGAGAACTTTACGATCCAAGCATAGGCGAGAGAACCCTAGAAAGAAGCATACGCTACCAAGCGAACCTTGTAACCTAGATCGAGATCCGGCTCTGTTGTCGTAGCCGGGTTATCGAGATCGAGATCAATAATAAGATAGCAGGAAGTAGGTCTTTATCTCCAATGGAGAGGCCGAACCTGGGTAAATGCTTTGTCCCATCAATGCTAAACAATCTCCCAGACACTAGAGTCGCCTTGCCCATCAACTCAAGCTACCCCGAGGTAGCATCTGCCGTGTTATCTACCCTACGACAACGTCAACTCTTGATCCATTGCCGACACGCATCGTCACCTCGTCCTTCGCCAGGCGCCGACTATTTCGCAACTCCACCTGTGAGTTACAAATATGAGCAACAGAGCCGGTATCAAATACCCAGTTATTACTACGGGCGCATGTAAGGTACACATCAATAACATGTATGTCGGAGACTGGTTCCCAAGAACTAGGGGTATGTCTCACAGATGCCAGGAATCGAGTAAGGGGCTGAACACGACGTCACACAAATCCTCAACTACCTCGGCGATGGTGCTCGTCGAGCTCGGTGAGGAACGTCACGGCAGAGAGTAAACACCAGCCCGTACCCAGGTTCAGGCCCACCATGAGGTGTAAAGACCCTACGTCCTGCTATGTTGTATTGCACTGCTTAGAGGGGTCACAGTACAAAGAGCATGCCGACGGCAAAGCGTAGCTATGGAGGAGCTATCGTGGAAGAAGACTCGCTCTTATTCCTTGCGACCTAGTCGACTAGGTAGAAAACACTCGATCCCTCCTTCCCTCTCCGCGTAAAGCGTGCACCACCTCTTTTTATAGGCGCCCCGGAGCTCTTCCCCCAATTCTTAGGCGGGAAGGGTTACCACATAGCGACAGAGGAGAAAGATGGTGCACGGCTGCGGAGCTGTCCATGGACTTGGTCCATGGCAGAGGCCTGCCGTCCTTGGTAGATAAGGCCACCGTCCATCCAGGACGGTGGGCTGGCGCTGCAGAGATCCGTGGCATGGCCCACGGTGACGTTTGCTTGTAGCGTAGATGCAGACGGTCCCCTTATCACCAGAATGGCAAGTCTCGGAGTCCGCTTTCCTTAGCGCAGCTTTGTTGACCGTTTTATACACAAGAACGGCAACCGCGGCGTCGTCGTCACCGCGCGCAGACGCGCGCGTCACTCTGCAGCGGGCGAAAAGGCCATGTGCGCACTGTCACAGCGACAGAGTCTCGCGAGGATGGATCTCCTCGCCGGGGACCTCGAGTACGCCAACACGTCGCGAGGGTAGCCTCGCGAGGGGGGCGCGTCGAGCGCCAGGACTTGGTGATATTCTTGACGTAGAAGCCCTCGCGAGGGAAAGGTTCCTCGCGAGGCCCTCTAGGCTGGGGCGCCTGGTCCTTAGCAGTTTTCTTCAGCTGAGTGTAGAGGGTTGTGGAACGCCAGCCCATGATACCCTGCTTCCATTGGGCCGACAGTAGCCCCCAGGCCCGCGATGGGCACGCCGGAGCCCCATAGACGCAGGCGAAGCATCGTGGGCCCAAAGAAGCCTGCCCGGCCCGAGACACGTGGTGAACCGCGGTCGCCGGCGAAGCCACGATCTCCTCGTCTGTAATGGGCGTGGTGGCGGGTCCGACCACGTCTGGCGAAACGGTTAGCCGAGGCAAATAAATGCAGAGAGCCCGGCGTGGGTTCCTCATTACACTGTGCCTTCCCCTTTTGTCTCCTTCCTCCCAGTTCATCTTCTCCGAGCTTCCGCTTCTCCGCCTCCCAGCAGCAATGTCGCCCAAGAAGGCCACCGGCTCGCAGAAGGGTAAAGCGGTGGCGCAGGCGAGTGAGTCTGCCGCGTCTGGGCAAGACGGAGGTCTCGAGCCGGCGCTGACGGGGTTCCGCATGAACACGGAGGCGTAGCTGGACAAGGTGCACCATATGGCGACCTCCAAGCACAACAAGTGGGGGGCGACGAAGCTCAAGCCGGCGGCCGCCCTCGACAGCCTCCGCGCCCCATTCTACCCCATCTACCTTCACACCCTATTCGCAGGGTTTGTGCCTCCTTTTTCTGATTTCTTCTTGGCGATTCTGAAACACTACCAGATCCAGATTCTTCACCTCCATCCCAACTCCATCCTCATCCTCTCCATCTTCGCCTACTTCTGTGAGGCGTACGCCGGAGCCGTACCTTCGGTTGCTCTCTTCCGCAGCTTCTTTGCGCTTCGATTCACAGCGCACAACTATTGGACGGGGTGCATCTCCTTCCGCATTACTGATGGCATGGGCGATGTTTACATCCCCATTGCGTGGAATGGCGCAAATGCGGTCACCAATGTGACGAAGAAGGTGGAGAATTTCCGCAAGCGGTGGTTCTTCGTGGACACCGGGAGGACGAGTCCCTTCTTCGAGCTGCCCGGCGTGCCCTCGACGAAGAGGAGGGGCTGGTCGAGCGAACCTCTCGAGGGCGAGACACTCGCGCCTTTGGTCTAGCGTCCGGAGGAGCTTCGTGGTGCTGGCCTTACTGGCCAGATGGTGGCCAAGGACTTCGAGAAACACCGCATCGCTCCGCTCCAGGCGCACACGAAGCCGATGTGGATGTATTCTAGCCCGGAGGAGAGGATGCGCCTGAATTCCGCCCTCTTCCCGAAGGAAGTGCCGAAGGGCATCATGGAGGTCCTCTTCACGTCTCCGTCCATCCCCAGGCCGGCGAATGACTTTGCAGAGCCACTCCACAGGTTCTCGGTTGGATCCCGCCTCGAGTACTTAGAGGCGATGCCGGAGTTCAGCCAGTGGGGTCTGGTGCCTGCGGGGCAGGTAGGGCCCCACGAGAACCCAGAGGCGGCGTCGCAGGCGGCGCCGGTTGATGGCGAAGAGAAGGCGACGGAATCACCCGCGGCATCGGACGCGTGTGTCGATGGTGCCTCGGGGAGCGTCAATCCCTCGGCGAGGGATGAGAGCTCCTCGAGGGATGTACCACCTGAGGCTGAGGTCCATGAGATCTCCTTGGGAAGAGAGGACCCGTTCCGCGTCGTCCCTTCATGACGCGTCGAGGAGGAGGGCAGCGACGAAGATGCCCAGTCCGGCTGCTGCGATCCCCGCACGAAGGCGCTCCACGATAGGCCCGCCAAGGGTCCAGGGAGCGTCTCTCCCGAGGTAGGGGCGGATGCGCCCCAGAAGACGGCGGAGGCGAGCGCCTCGCAGCCACGGTGGACTACGAAGAGGTGGATCGACACCACCTACCAGTAGGTCTCGTGCTATTTCCTTCATGATGATCTTGAGTGCCTTTCTGGAGATTTTTCTGATTTTCCTTCGTCAGGCCTCCCTCGGGGCCGAAGCGGCGGAGACTCCGGAAAGTCGGAGAGAGCTCGGGTGCTGCTGTGGTGTCTGCAGCACCTACAGCTGAAGCGGTAGCCTTCTGAGACAACGGCTCCACCTCCTGAGGCGGATGAGCGCCGTGAAGAGGAGAAGGCTGAGGCGACGGTGCCGCCGGCCGCGTGGCCCAGCGCTTCTCCTGTGCATCAGGAGAAGGTAGCAGAGGAAGATGCGGTGAAGACCGTGACTTCGGCGGAGGAGCGCACTGACGTTGAGATGGAGGGGGCCACCGCACCGCCGCCTCCACCCAACGCAGGTCCTGAGGCGCCGGTGGTGGACTCCGAGGCTGCGGCTGGGGCGGCCTCGGCGGAGCAGGCCGATCCTGCCCCTGGAGGGGAGAAGGACGCCGGGGCTGATGGCGAGGACATTCCGAGCCCCCAAAAAGCCCCCGGCGTGAATGAAGAAGGAGGCTCTCACCAGAGCCCCCAGGCATGACTTGAGGCCACTTCGAGCCCAAGGCGCAATGTTTTGGAGTCCTCAGCAGGCGTTGAGGCCTCTGGGTCCCTTGGCGATGCGTGGGCCTTGGTCCTGCGGGGTCGGCGCCCGAGCGCGGTTCGTCGAGACGCTGTCTTTCGCTCGGCGAGGGAGGCGCTTGATGGGCTCGAGGCCCAGCTTGCCGAGGAAGAGTGTACCAAGGCGGAGGAGCTCACCGACCTTGTGCGGGGTTGGACTCGCCTTCAGGAGACCGTGGAGCGCTGCCGTCGGGAGGATGAGGCACTAAGGTGCGGCGCGGGGAGGCGCAGCGCTTTGCTGAGGAAGTCCGCCCCAGCGTTGTCCGCGAGGCTGAAGAGACTCTCGTGGAGCCGAGTGCTAAGCGTGAGCCCCTCGAGGCGGAGACCACCGCCAGGCACCAGGAGCTCGTGGCCCGCGAGGCGGCGGCCACCGTCAAGCACCAGGAACTCACGACCCGCGAGGAAAGATCATCGCGGACTCAGAGACCGTGAGGCTCAGCTTGGAGAAGTTTCATGAGGACCTGTATACTCACGAAGGGCTGATCGTGCAGCGCGGGGAAGAGCTCAACTTCCGCGAGTCAGAGCTGCGCAAACGCGAGGAGCAGGTTGAACAGGTCGAAAAGGACCAATCCACGGAGTGGGAGAGCCTGGAGGTTCGTGAGGGCAAGCTGGCCCAGGACGAGGACTTCTACAAGAAGCGCCTCCTGAAGACCAACGAGAACCTACGCGTGAAGGAGGAGAAGATGAAGGAGGAGTCTGCGACCAAGGAGAAGCTCTTCCACGACAACTGCTCCAAGGAGTTCGCAAGGAAAGCCAAGATGCAGGAGGAGCGCTTCACGAAGAAACGTGACGAGCACAACGCTCGCATCAAGGAGCTCGAGCGGGAGAGGCGGCGGTTTGACTCCCGTCTTCAGGCTGCCAAAGACGCCCAGGCCCGCGCGGAGCAAGACCTTGCCTCCCTGACGGAGGACCTGAACGACATGAATCAGCAGATGGCGCCCACTGTGCGGCTTGTCGAGGAGGCCCGGAACAGTGCGCAAGCTGCGCGGCTCTTGGCGCACCAGCGTGAGCATATGCTCCACTCCTTGGTGGTCCGCGCGCGGGCTGTCGCGGACCGCTTGGGGGCCGAGGCTCCCGCGCTCTCTGTCGAGGGGAACTCCGATATCGCCGCGTACCTCGACTTCTTCGAGCAGCTCGTCGCCAGCCTCGAGGGGGCCATGATGAGCCTCAATGACCTTGTCGATGAGGAGAGTCACAAGCTCCTTGGCATCGTGGTCGGTCGCGTCTTCGCCAACCTCGCCCACCTCCAGCCCGGTTTTGATTTCAAGACCGTGACGGAGCCCATCGAGCATAGGCATGCCGCGAAGCTGAACGACGCGGTCTGGCAGGACGTGGAGGCATTCGTCCAGCGTTTCCAGAGGACGGAGGTCGAGGAGGATGATGGCGAGGGCGGCGCCGAGGAGGAAGACGACGAAGCTATCGATGGCGAGGAAAATGGCAGCCCTACCGCTTGAGCTGCCCCTGCGGCATGACGTGCTTGAAGCACGAGTTATCTTAGTATTTGTTGTCTTTGTTTGTAATGACTTGTAAGACAGCTTTTTATGCCAGTGTGAGCGCCCCTCGAGAGGCCTTTTACTTCTTCCTCATGCCTTTTCGCTCTATGTCGTTAGGACCCAGCTTTCAGCGCTATAGCACCGTCGCTTCGGTATGCCGGAGTCAGGGCTCGACAAGGCCGGGGGGTGCGTAAGGCTTAGAGAGGTAAGGGCTCTCGAGGAACGATGCCCGGGAGCCCCCCTTTGACGTGCAAGCAGCCATGAGGCGTAAGAGAGAAAAGGAGGCTCGAGAGGCGAAAAAACCAGCGAGGGGAAAACTCAACAAGTTCTGGACTTAGCTTTGCGAGACGTTTGCCTCGTGGAGGGCGTCATGTTTCCTGACGAGGCGTTTTTCCTGTCGAGGTTGCCTGAGGCTGGCCTGGAGTTTCACAGCCTTGTAGAGGGTGTCGTGGGTTTGTCACGTCAGGTGTCATAGATGACTTCGTAGGTGTGGGATTATGCGAGTCAAGCATCTCCGAGCTTGGGATCGCAGGAACAAAGATCAACACAGATTTACCCAGGTTCGGCCCCCTCAATGTGAGGTAAAAGACCTACTTCCTGCCTACCCTAGATTGGTATTGATATGATAATCGAGGTGTTACAATGGAGGCGATCCGATCTGGTACTCGCCGTATGAGCTAGGGTTTAGGGCTTGATAGCTTGACCCGCTCTAAGTCCTGCGAGTCCTCTTTATATACACAGAGGCTCGCTAGGTTACAAAAGGAAACTTCCCCATAAGGAATACATCCACAGAGGCCTACTCGGAGACTACTTGGTCTTCACGTCCTCCGGGATATGTCTTCTAGATCTTTCCCCTTATGGCGGTTCAATATTGGGCTTGCTCCCAAGTGGGCCTTCGTCCGTGCGAGTAAGTTAAGTCGCACTGGGCCGCGGGTTAATCCAGAAAGTATTCCCCCGACATTAGCCCCCAAGCGTGGCCTGAACTTCATAGTATTTCTTGATCTTGAATGCTTAGGCCGCGCTTTTCCTTGTTTCGCGACTTATAATTGTGCAAGTTTGGCCTTGACTCGCACCTGGAAGATCATCTGACTTCGTGAGCTTCTTTGTTAGAGTATCCTGATAGCTTCAGAACTTGATGACGATCTATCTTCAAATTTTTGATGATAATATGATATAGCCCCCAAGGATTGAGAGGATGTTATGTGGTAATCATCTCAATTCTTCTCAGAGAACTCTGAAGGTCATCACCTGTAACTTGATATCATGAATAAAACAATTGTTAAGTTACAAGTAATTGTAATTGGTGTTGCCGTACTATAAGCAGTACATCGACCTCTAGTTAGGCCATCTGAATCCTTAAGTGGGCACTCGCGCGACTCAGTATTTCCTAGGAATATGTGTGTTCAGGGTCGAGAGCGGCCATGATAGGCAATCAAGCTCGATTGACGCCACACCCCAGTACTTTGGCCACATAATGCGAGTAGCAATCCAACTTAAGGTAAATTTGATAATTGCCAATAAATCGGCTGTTTCAGGGTAACAAAGACCCCAAGAAACATAATGATATTGCCATGATAGGCTAAGCTATGATAAGCTTTGATTATGATGACACATAAGGTCGCGCCTAGGTGGCAACCGAGTGTTATACATAGGGTTGGATCGCGCGTAGGTGGCGATCCATGGTGATACATGGGGTCGGTCGCGCCTAGGTGGCGACCAGAGATGATACAAAGTTTACGGCCGCGCCTAGGTGGCAGCCGGTTTCTGATACAAGGGTCGATCGCGCCTGGGTGGCGATCAGATGTTGCATAGGTCGCGCCTAGGTGGCGACCAAAGTTGAAGTTCTAGCCCTGAGTGGCTGTGATGATACTCAGCTATAAAGCTGGAAAGGATGATGCTTGGCTCTGATTAGCCTTTTCTTATGTATAGTACGGTCGCAGGTGTGCGACGTTCCAAGGGCGAGGTGCCTCGAGACGATCCTCGAAATCATGGCGTTCGCTGCTTTCTTCCCTTACATCCAGCAGGTAGTACGACCCATTGTTTAGCTTCTTGCTGATGATGTAGGGTCCTTCCCATGGAGAGGACAGCTTATGCATTCCCTTGTGATCTTGTTTAAGTCGCAGTACTAGGTCGCCTTCTTGAAAGGTGCGGGTTTTGATGCGTCTGGCATGATAGCGTCGCAAGTCTTGTTGATATACTGCTGACCTTGATGCTGCCAAGTCTCTAACCTCTTCTAATGTGTCCACCGAGTCTTGCCGAGCTATCTCATTATCTGTCTCGATGTAAGCCGCAACTCTTGGTGAATCATGTATGATATCGCTGGGCATGACTGCTTCTGCTCCATAGACCATGAAATATGGTGTAAATCCTGTGGATCTGTTAGGGGTTGTTCTCAAGCTCCACAGTACTGCTGGCAGTTCTTCCACCCAACATCCTGGAGATGCTTCGACCTTTTCAATAAGGCGCGGCTTAATTCCATGGAGAATTTCCTGGTTAGCTCGCTCAGCTTGTCCATTGCTCTGCGGGTGTGCTACTGACGTGAGGTCCAATCTTATCCCATTGTCTGCGCAAAATATCTGTGTAGCCCCTTCAGAGGTGTTGCTCCCATTGTCTGTAATGATACTATGGGGGTAACCGAAGCGGAATATGACCTTCTTCAAGAACTTGACTGCTGTTTCAGCCTCGCAATCTCCCACAGGTTCTGCTTCTATCCACTTTGTGAATTTGTCCACCATGACTAAGAGGTGAGTTTTTCCGTTTGAAGACCGTCTGAAAGGCCCTACCATGTCAAAACCCCATACGGCAAAAGGCCATGTGATGGGTATTGTGCGAAGTGCTTGGGCTGGCATATGATCTTGCCTAGCGTATCTTTGACATCCATCGCACACTCTGACAATTTGCTCTGCATCTGCTAATGCTGTTAACCAGAAGAATCCATGTCGGAACGCCTTTGCCACCAAAGATCTTGACGAAGCATGATGGCCACAATCGCCTGAATGAATTTCGTGCAAGATTTTTCGTCCCTCTTCTGGTGAGACACATCTTTGAATGCTCCTGATACGCTGCGCTTGTATAATTCGTTGTTGATGATTGTATAGGCCTTTGATCGTCGTATGATTTTGCGCGCCTCAATTTCATCGTCCGGCAGCACTCCGCGACTTAAATATGCCATGTATGGCTCTGTCCATCCTGGCTGTTCATGCAGGGCTGCGACTAAAGTTGAATCATCCTCTGGCTCTGCAATGTCAATCTCTGCTGGAGGTTTGACTGATGGATTGTGCAGTTCATCCAGGAAAACATTGGGTGGGACTGACTGTCTGTTGGATCCAAGCCGAGACAGGGCATCCGCAGCTTCATTTTGTCTCCGATCAATATGTTCAACTTGGTATCCAGTGAAATGTCCAGCAATTCTGTCCACCTCTCTCCTATATGCAGCCATGTTCGCATCCTTGCTGTCCCACGTTCCGGAGACCTGCTGTGCCACCAAGTCTGAATCGCCAAAACAGCGTATACGACTGATGTTCATCTCCTTTGCTATACGTAGACCATGAAGCAGTGCCTCGTACTCCGCCACGTTATTTGTGCAGTTGAAGTGTATCTGTAACACATACCGCAGCTTGTCTCCCTTGGGAGATGTCAGAACAACTCCAGCCCCCGAGCCTTGCAACTGTCTTGACCCATCAAAATGCATGGTCCAGTATTTGGTTTCTGCCATGCTAGGAGCAACTTGGATTTCTGTCCAATCGTTAATAAAATCTGCAAGGGCTTGCGACTTAATTGATGTGCGCGGCTCGTAACTGATGTGATGTGGTCCCAACTCGATCGCCCACTTAGCGACTCTTCCAGTAGCTTCTCGATTACGAATGATATCTGCCAATGGTGCTGAACTCACCACAGTTATTGGATGCTCTTGGAAGTAGTGCTTCAGCTTGCGACTCGCCATGAACACTCCAAACACCAACTTCTGCCACTGTGGGTAACGCTGTTTGGAAGCTGTGAGGACTTCGCTCACGTAGTATACTGGTCTCTGGACAGGGTATTCCTTTCCGTTTCTTGTCTCTCCACAACCATGACAGCACTCACAGCGCGGGAATTTGCCGCTATGTATAGTAGCATTGGCTCTTTATCTTTTGGAGCCGCCAGAACTGGAGCATTCGTCAATTGATGTTTCAAGGCTGTCAGAGCTTCGTCGGCCTCTGCGTCCCAAACGAAGGTGTCTGATTTTTTCAACAGTCTGTACAAAGGTAGTGCTTTTCTCCCAATCTTGATATAAAGCGACTCAAAGCTGCTACGCAACCAGTAAGCCGCTGTACATCTTTTATCTTTTCTGGCTTTTGGAGATCCATCACGGCCTTTATCTTGTCAGGATTGGCCTCAATGCCTCTTTCTGATACTATGAATCCCAATAGCTTTCCTGCTGGTACTCCGAAAACGCACTTTGTGGGGTTGAGCTTCATGTTGTATTTTCTGAGATTTGTGAATGTCTCTGCCAGATCACCAATAAGATCCTGGCTAACTTGCGATTTAATCACAATATCATCCACGTAGGCATGAACGTTGCGACCTATTTGCTCATGTAGGCAATTCTGAATGCATCTTTGGTAAGTCGCACCTGCGTTCTTCAACCCAAAGGGCATGCTGACGTAACAAAAAGCTCCGAAGGGTGTGATGAAGGACGTTTTTCTTGGTCCTCCTCTTCATCTTGATTTGATGGTAGCCTGAATAGGCGTCCAAAAAGCATAACAGCTCGCACCCAGCAGTTGAATCAATTACTTGGTCGATTCTTGGCAAAGCAAATGGATCCTTTGGACAAGCTTTGTTAAGACTGGTGTAATCAACGCACATTCGCCACGTACCGTTCTTTTTCATAACCAATACTGGATTTGCCACCCATTCCGGATGGTATACCTCTGTGATGAATCCTGCAGCCAGCAAGCGAGCTATTTCCTCTCCTATTGCCTTTCTCCTGTCATCATGAAAACGCCGTAGTGGCTGCTTCACTGGTTTAGCCGCAGGGTTCACTTTGAGGCTATGTTCTGCTAATTCTCTTGGTACCCCTGGCATATCTGACGGCTTCCATGCGAAGATGTCTTTATTTTCCTGGAGAAAAGCGATGAGGACCTTCTCCTGCTCTTCTGTAGTGAATCGGGGTAGGCTACGCTAGCACAAATCAAAAATTTCTACCGCGATCAACCCAGGAACCCTGCAAGTAATCGATCACAGAGCACGAATTACCTCTCGACGTGCAGTGCAGCGGAAGACTGTCGATGTCGCGCGTCGTTGCCGTGTAGTCGTACTACTTCTCCTCCTTGCGATCCCATGAACAACACCTCGCGGATCCCATGAACGGATCGTCCAAGCGTCCCAAGTGTGACGCCTCTATCGGTATCCACACATACAGGGATGGAACACCGTGGTCGGCGTGCTAGCTCCGAAGGCGCGATCTGGTGGAGAGAGTGCGGCGGCTAGGGTTTTCACTGGCGTGTCCTTGTGCTGCTCACTCCTCTCTTATATATAGTCCTCCTAATGGGCTGCTACAATAGAGCCCATTAGCACTATATACCCATTAAGAGATGGATCGTATCCAGTCTCTGTTCCATACCCCTTAAGTGTGTGACCCTATAGGTTCACGTATAGATGGACATGGCGCGAGTACACTACTCGACCAATAATCGGTAGCGGCCTCTAGCAAGACGTGCCAACTCCCAAATACACGTAAAGATCATATCGGACAAACCTTTCCACAATATAATACCTCTTCCCTTTGCCGTGCGATATTGATTAAGCTCAAGGTGAGAACTTGTCATCCTTGTAATAGCTCATCATCTTTCTCGATTTCCATGACACAGAATCCCTGAAACACGGTTAACACTTAACCGAGAGTACGGCCATACATTTTCTGGATCCGGTCATTCGAGTGGCCAAGATATATCTCTCCGTTGGACGGAGGGCAAATCCCATCTTGATCAACCATGACTTGCAGCATGTTTCGTGACAAAACCGAAGCTACCTTTATAGCTACCCTTTCACGGTGTAGCGTTGGATAGCCCCAAAGTAAAGCCCTTACACATCCCAAGCTCACGCGAAGATCTCAGGTCTAAGGAATCAGCATACACATTGTATGAGATCAGCTGATGACATGAAAGAATAGATATTCTCACAGTGTCTCATGGTGGGTCAGTCCAACTCCATGTTCGTAGCATGAGTCCACATTATTGATCGACATCTCCATGTCAATGATCCGTGAAACATGATCATCCATCAATACATGTGCTAGTCACTAAATCATATGCCTCCCTCATATGATTGTTGACCAGGAACCTATTTAGAATAACATCATAGAGATAATGGGTTTCACAAATGAATCACGTATTCATTAACCAATATCATGATAGTTTATTCAAGGGACGGAATGACAATTATTCTTTTGTCAGATATTCATAAACATGTGAAAATATCATCATCAATATGATTGCCTCTAGGGCATATTTCCAACAGTCTCCCACTTGCACTAGAGTCAATCATGTATCACTATACAAGAATCGAGTAACACTTACTCATCTGCGCATCAAACACTTAGATTGTGGTTTACGCTTTGCTGGCAGCGCAATAACATTTGTTGCCCGTGCATAAATTGCATAGAACGAAATTCGGCCTCTCGCATGGAACAATTCCAGCTCACCTTCTTTCAAAACTTAATATGAACGATTATGAACTTGGTAAGGAGCATTAACGTAACTCTTTACGAACAGCTCCACTAACCGTTAGAAACAATCCTTTTGTGCTTCCAAAGCACCCGAGGATTTAAACCATAGCTGAGTGACTTTCACTCAGATTTGACTGATATTTGTTCATGACATGCATAACAAATTACATATCCCTTTTGGTATTCATCATGACAGTCATGGTGACATACTAATTGATGAACACTTCAACAATCATTACTACACTAAGAAACTCTTTTCTTATAAAGATTATAAGGATTCAATTATTAGAATATTATCCTGATCTTCATGTCTCCACATGCATGATCAATACGAGTGTACTCCCACTAATCTTGTTGCAAAACAAGACTTCTTATTTTTATTGGCAAAGTCAAACATTTTGACTATGTCAAACAATAACGTTCACTCACAAAAGATTTTAGCATCACAATAGACTAGAAGATTTCATTATGTTCAACAATTTGAACTTGAAGAAAACACTTCACGACTACTTGTATCAGCCAGGTTCATAACCTTAATGACATGCATAAATCTATTACGAGTGTAATGGTTCAAAACCATTTTCTTGAGTTAGGCTCCATCACGCTTCTTTATGTACAAGTCATAAAACGATGAGTACATAACTTGCGCATTCTGAGTAGGTGCGTCTCAAACAAGTTTGAGTTGCACCGTGCTCCCACTAACTCTCTTCGAGAAACAATTTCTCTGGAAAGTCATTTTAGAGCGGCAAACATTTTGCCCTCTTAATAACGCTATGTAAACCTCATGAAAGGACAACTTAGGATTCATCCTGATCTATATCATATATAGTGTCTTTCATATGGTAATATAGCGGAACCCAATTCTACATTAGAACAACTCATTCTTGCGTGCAACAGAAAAGAAAACTTCGGACAAGAAAAGTTTACCATTGATCTAACCATGTCCTACAAGGTTTGATCATATATACCACCCGAAAGGTCCAACATTTGGATGCTTCGGCGGATATAGCAATAGTGGGACAATTCCACATTGCTTCACTTGGTAACCGTGTATAGCTCAAATATATATATCTATAATCAAATCATAGAATATAAATTATCTTGCAATACTTTTAACTAATGTTGTGAAAATATACGACTTTGTCAAAATTAAGATGAGTAGTCCATTCGTCAATGGAGTACTCCCACTCAACACATCATTCATAATATCGAACAACTTTTGTTCTCTATTTAGAATTTATAACTTTCCGTCAAACGAGATGAGTTATGCATGTGATGAGGGTGGAAACATAATAACATTTATCTAGTTCCATTCACGGTTTGACAATAGCAACAATTGCAGCATATAAACAGCCAACGTAGCAACTATTGCCGCATTGCTATTATGAAGACCATCTTCGATCACTGCTTAACCTTTCGTCAAAACCAACTCATGTATCGATTTGCCCAAAGCAATCGATTAAGTATCAAATACTAAAGAGCTTGTTAGATGATCAACAATGAGAATATTCACAACAAACATCACGGACAATGAAGTCACACTTCCCTTGCCCACTTTCTAGTCCTCGGAATTCATGCACCTCTTTCCTTCAATAACTGCGAACGACTAAGTGCCACTCATCGTCATGAGTTAGAACAACGATCGGATCATTGGACACAACCTCATGCTCAGGATCATATCCTAAAACATGCTTTAGTCCTAACCATATCATTTTAAAGCACTTATCTCGGCATAATCATCACATGATCAATGCCTATTCTTAATGCTCAACTCATCTATCATATGCATCTAATGCACTTTGGTCCACCATTTATTCACGACAATCATTTGACAATCAAGATGAATGAGGGAATCCAACATTAGTCAACACTTGACAAACGGAAACATTTTCCTTATTCTCAAAATAACTAAACAATTTAATTACATGGAGATCGACCGAATTTCGTTCCGCTATCTTGCATCAACAATGTCCCCAAGATGTCAAACATCTCGACTTTTGTTTATTTCTCAAATATGCCTTTTAGTCTAACAATCATATTGTAGACGTGCAAATTCTCATCTTGCTTCCAAAGCTTAGAGTAATTTGCGGCAATTAAGAGAACGCAAGTAAAAGGAAATTTGATGCTTCATAAGCATTTCTTGAGTAGCAATAAGGCACAGCTAAATGAACAAGTACACTTTAAATAAATTCTAATTTACTTTCTACTTGAGAACAATTCTCCAAATATAGTATCAGCCAACTAATAGTTCAACAATAATCGAACATACATAAAACTATAAAACTGAATGTAGCCATATCAAAATAAATCTACAACAGTAATATTCATGCAAAGCTGAGATGTATGTTTATGAAGAAGTATCTTGCACTAAACTATTTGATAAAAGATACTCCCACTAAATTCCGTATCCCTCATACGACATTTAGTGATTCAAGATCCACATCGAACAAGTCTTCTAGTGAGCCGGACGCTTCACCGCTAGGAGACAAGGTAGATCGGTAAGCAACACTTGCTAATCATATCATCATATGACTCTTGTTGCTAGGTGACATCTCTATGTCTAAAGACCCAACCTTTATGCCCCAAGGCGCTTAACTGTTAAAATTACCTTGATAAGTTTATCAACCCTTATGCGCGTAAGTATCCGATACAAACCCATCTAGTCAACGAAAAATGATGGCACCCTACTATCATAGGCCCACCATCAAATGTAGAAGACATGGGATGGTGCAAGGTTTGATTGGGAGGGCATATGTTTAACTTAACATTTTTGAGGGAATCTACTCTATTATGTAACGAGCATGGCAAGCAACAATAACAATAATAGAAGTAGAACTTGCAAAGGAACAATAACAAATTGCGGATAATCAAATTAACTGTAAATTTGTGCACCTTTGCAATGACGTCTTTGTCGCCATATTTTTCTCCGCTTGCCATCTTCACGCATCAGATGCATCCGAGTACGAATAACATGACATAACACTTTACATTGTCTTGTACTCAATGCACATCATATGTGCACAAATGGACATAACCATACACACATTATTAATCACAAAACAATTTTGTGTAGAATCATATTCTATAAGATAATGACGTGAAATGGTAACATATATTATCCCATGGGAAGTGCAGTCAAAAACAATTTTCGATAACCATGTCCAATCGCAAAAGCACACGTGAACAAATTCACTAGCAGTAAACGAGAGGAACTAAGATTAATCTTATTAATCAACACACATATATATTTACTTACTGTGTTATAACACTTTATAACCAGCCCATTTAAACGAGTAACATTTACCCGAGTTATAGAAACTCCTTTCTATTCAATACCATTAACAGCCACGTCTAGACTACTGCTGCACACAATCAGTAGAACAATTCTACTGATCAAGATTAGCTTGATCATTGAACCGATCAACAATGCAAAAACTCGCGTCCGAGACCAGCCGATCTGTACACTACAAATCGACCCGGTCACCTTAGGCACACGAAAGTGCAGCATCAGGATCAAAGTACCTGAAGTAGTGAATCACTGGATCGATCCAAGAATAGAACAGGTAGATCACATCTACTAGTTACATTAATCCATCACATGAAAAATCTCGGACAATCGAAAAATTAAGCGTGAAACACATTAATACCCATGAAACAGAATCTGGGATCAAGCTCATTTTTCTAGTAATCTGAACCAACATATTGTATTCCAGCTTTCCAATTATTCATTGCCTAAAGCAGTATCCGTATCAACAAACGGTGAAGCAAGCACATGATGTTGTACAGCTAGATAGCCAGAAAAACAACTCCACTTTCATCTCATGAAAATATTAACTTAGCGTACTGTCGTACGGCCGGAAACACACTTGCCAGCAGGTCATATCTAATTATTCCTGATCAACGGATTGCTCAATAAATCAAATTTATTAGCTATACTTAAGATCAATTGATCCATCAGATGAACCAATCTTTTTCAACCAGAAGCTATTAGCCTGAACAATTTCAGGCAATTGTGTCTAGTGTGCATTTGTTGCTAACCACGTATCATATACGTCCGTCAGTATATCACATCTACCAACCAGCGAACAAGTGTAAAACCATCTAATGCATAACTGACAATGGTAAAATACAGTATAGCAGATCGCCATCATATAGCAGAGTGAGCAAAACCAGTGAGACCATCGTATATGCCTATGGTTCGTTCCTTTCTCTGAATACATGTCATACATGTCTTCTGAAAATACAGCAATGTGCCGCGCGGCCGGCCATGCGCCATGAGAGCAGGCCAAGAACAAATCCCGACCTTCTACCTGCCTATCTCCAGTACGTACCAGAATGCGTATAGTCATCCGGCCGGAACCATACAAGCAAGTATAGTAGTAGATCACATCCACATTTGGTACTTAGCATCAAGCTGGATACTTCTGAACTGCAGACCAATCCATCAGTATGAATCAATCCACATAACCAAATACCCGGCCGGCCGATCAGGCTTGTACAATACAAAACCCAATCATGCTACCATTGAGGCGCACGATCCAAGAAAACCAGGGAATTAGTGATCCCTCCATGAAACAAGCGCATGGACACAGTGCATCTCCATAAGCCATCGGCAGATCGCATCCGCCGCACGTACGGAACAGGACAGTGGATCAAATCCACTCGTTCGCCCAGTACAGCATCGGAGGATCAACTAGAGGATCACATCGCGCGTGCACATAGCACAGATCGACCGATCTCTGAACAAAACAGTAGATCACATCTACCAAATCCACATCCAGGCAGAACCAGTAGATCGCATCTACAGGTTTCATTAGCCAACGGAATAGCCGGGCAAACAACAGATCGCATCTCACACTCCGCGGATCAAATCCGCCGCCGGCTCAACTCTTTGTGCCGCTGCTCCCAATCGAGAACTAAACAGGAAGGCTCTGATACCACTGTAGTGAATCGGGGTAGGCTACGCTAGCGCAAATCAAAAATTTCTACCGCGATCAACCCAGGAACCCTGCAAGTAATCGATCACAGAGCACGAATTACCTCTCGACGCGCAGTGCAGCGGAAGACTGTCGATGTCGCGCGTCGTTGCCGTGTAGTCGTACTACTTCTCCTCCTTGCGATCCCACGAACAACACCTCGCGGATCCCATGAACAGATCGTCCAAGCGTCCCAAGTGTGACGGCTCTATCGGTATCCACACATACAGGGATGGAACACCGCGGTCGGCGTGCTAGCTCCGAAGGCGCGATCTGGTGGAGAGAGTGCGGCGGCTAGGGTTTTCACTGGCGTGTCCTTGTGCTGCTCACTCCTCTCTTATATATAGTCCTCCTAATGGGCTGCTACAATAGAGCCCCATTAGCACTATATACCCATTAAGAGATGGATCGTATCCAGTCTCTGTTCCATACCCCTTAAGTGTGTGACCCTATAGGTTCACGTATAGATGGACATGGCGCGAGTACACTACTCGACCAATAATCGGTAGCGGCCTCTAGCAAGACGTGCCGACTCCCAAATACACGTAAAGATCATATCGGACGAACATTTCCACAATATAATATACCTCTTCCCTTTGCCGTGCGATATTGATTAAGCTCAAGGTGAGAACTTGTCATCCTTGTAATAGCTCAATCATCTTTCTCGATTTCCATGACACAGAATCCTTGAAACACGGTTAACACTTAACCGAGAGTACGGCCATACATTTTCTGGATCCGGTCATTCGAGTGGCCAAGATATATCTCTCCGTTGGACGGAGGGCAAATCCCATCTTGATCAACCATGACTTGCAGCATGTTTCGTGACAAAACCGAAGCTACCTTTATAGCTACCCTTTCACGGTGTAGCGTTGGATAGCCCCAAAGTAAAGCCCTTACATATCCCAAGCTCACGCGAAGATCTCAGGTCTAAGGAATCAGCATACACATTGTATGAGATCACCTGATGACATGAAAGAATAGATATTCTCACAGTGTCTCATGGTGGGTCAGTCCAACTCCATGTTCGTAGCATGAGTCCACATTATTGATCGACATCTCCATGTCAATGATCCGTGAAACATGATCATCCATCAATACATGTGCTAGTCACTAAATCATATGCCTCCCTCATATGATTGTTGACCAGGAACCTATTTAGAATAACATCATAGAGATAATGGGTTTCACAAATGAATCACGTATTCATTAACCAATATCATGATAGTTTATTCAAGGGACGGAATGACAATTATTCTTTTGTCAGATATTCATAAACATGTGAAAATATCATCATCAATATGATTGCCTCTAGGGCATATTTCCAACATCTTCTTCCATGTGCGCTCCAATGCTAGTTTGCTTGGATGAGTCGCCAGGAACAAGATTTATCTGCTTAGTGTCCTGGGCCGCTTTGAATTTCATTGGTGGCTCGGCAGATGGCGTGGTAACCACACTCATATTGTTTGGGTCCACCTACGACTTATAACCTTTTAGTTCTTCCGCGGCACAGGCGGATTCTGCGAAAGCCGCATCTCCTTTCTCACATTCTATTGCTTTTTCTCTATCTCCGTACACTGTGATGACCCCTTTTGGTCCTGGTATCTTCAGCTGCAGGTACACGTAGCATGGCCTGGCCATAAACTTAGCAAAGGCCGTTCTTCCAAACAAGGCGTGATATGGGCTTTGGAATTTTACCACTTCGAAGCTTAGGAATTCACTTCTAAAGTTCTCTTCTGTTCCAAAAGTTACCCCTAGGGTTATTTTCCCCACTGGTCGTGCGGACCTTCCTGGGACAATGCCGTGAAATACTGTTGACGTGGGCTGCAGGCTGGAATCCTTGAGTCCTAGACGCTGGAAAGTATCGTAGTACAAGATATTAATGCTGCTTCCTCCATCCATAAGCACTTTGGTCAGCTTGTATCCTGCAACGTATGGTGCCACAACCAGTGCCAACTTGCCAGGTTCCCGTACCTGTGGCGGGTGGTCGTCGCGACTCCAGGTTACCGCGTATTCCGACCACCTTAACCAAGCGGGTGTTGCTGGTATCACGGCGTTCACCTGCTGACTTCTCCGGCTCAATTTCTCTTCTCTTTTGGAGGTATCGATAACTATTGTGTGATACTGCCCCGTCTGCCTGGGGTTACTCGCGCCGTGCTGCCCAATGTTTGTGTTATGAGCCGCATTAGGGTTTCCTTCATGGGAATTCCCCCCGTTGTGTTGGCTCTCTTCTTTCCATTTTTTGTAATAATGGCATTGCGCCTTTGTATGGTCTGCTGGCCGTCCATCACCTGTCGCATGAAGGTCGCATGGCCGGTTGAAAACTTCTTGCATATTGATTGGACGGGAGCCGTATCCTCGACCCCTTCCACGCTGGCCTCTGAATCCTCCACGCGTATTGGCGACGAGCCCTGAGTGACCATCTTCGCTTTTGCGTTTGTTTTGACTCGTGTTGTTGTGGCTCGTTTGCTGCTGCTGGGGCTTGTTGGAGTTTTTCTTTCCTTTTGCAGCAACCTCCTCTTCTTCTCCGTCTGACGCGTCTCTGGTTTTGTCTGAGCTGGCATATTTGTTAGCCGCAGCCATCACCTCGCTGAGGCTCTTGACTTTATCCTTCATGCGACCCAGCTTATGAATCAGCGGCTCAAACTTGCAGTTTTTCTCCATCACCAGGACGGCTGAGCTTGGTGGTATATTATCTGAGGAGTGTATTATTTCTGCCACCCTTTTCATCCAATGGCGACTTGACTCGCCTTCCTTCTGGACACAACGCTCTAAATCTTCTATATTGCAGAGTCGCTTGCAAGTTCCTTGGAAGTTTTAATGAAGGCATCCTTCAGTTCCTCCCAAGTATTTATAGAGTTGGGAGGCAAATTTTGCAGCCATATGTGCGCTGCTCCTTCTAGCATCATGTTAGGTAGCGTGCGCAGATCTCTTCAGATGCGTTTAGGATGCTCATGCCCATCTCGTAATTGTTGAGCCAAGTGGTTGGATCCATGCTGGCGTTATAGTTTGCCACCTTGCGTGGCCCTTTGAAATCTTCAGGAAAAGGTTCCGATCTGATCCTCTCAGTGAAACACGCCGGTCCCTTGAGTCGCGAGGACAGGGCTGTGGGCGCGCCTGCGGGGTTACCTGCGGGCTGCTTTTGCATCAATGGTGCATTCGCCTGCGCTTCTGCGACTTGCTCCTGCTGCCTCTGTGCGACTCCTGACACGTCCTCTGGTGGCCTGCTCTGGACGCTTCTTTCTGCTATAATCCTGTGATTGGCTGGTACGAGGGGCAGCTGTGCTTCGGCTTCCGCCCTATTGGCTTGTTGCAGGACTGCCGTACTTAGCATCTGAATCGCGCGCCGCGCCTCAGCATTGACCGGGTCATCGCCTGTTGGTACCATCTGAGTCAAGATATTAGCCGCAGCATACATATTATCGACAGGGTTCTGGTAATGGCCCTGTGGGGTGTGAAACCTCCTTGGTTGTTGCTGGGTCTCTTGATTTGTTGGTACCCTTCCTTCCGCAGTCGTCTGGATTCCCGTCCCCGCGGCTGGAGTGAGCGGGATTTCCACTGTTGGTTGAGTCGCGCGCAGCTGTGTTTGCGGGTCAACCTGTTGTTGAGTCGCAGCCAGCGCGGCTACTCTCTGCCGCTCCTGTTGGATTCCTTGGTTTATCTGATCGAGCCTGGCGCTCTTCTTCCATCCTTCGAACCTCATACAGGAGCTCGGCCCTGGCGGCCTCAATTTCTGTTGCACGGAGGGTGGCGTTCGTGGCTGACACAGGGACAAGAAGTGGGTTGCTTGGGGGTGCCGATGCCTCGGTTTCTCCAGCAGTTCCTGATGCACCTGCTCCTCCGGCCATGTAAACCGCGACTTGTGCCATCTCTTGATCTGGTGATGATGTGATTTCTGGTGGGTAACCCCAGCAACTTTCTTCAAAGGCAGGTATGATGGACCCAAACTCTTGCGAGTCCATGCTTTCCACGGATTCTTCCCCGTCATCGGCGACTTCTTCTACTGGATCGCCTTCTTGGACCGATCTAACGGACCTGCCACCGATGAAGCCGACGAAGACGTTGATGGATCCGAACGGGATGACGTGGCCGGTCTCCAAATAATCTGCTTCCGGCCCCCAGCTGAATCGTCGATGAGGGGTGTGCCATTGACCGTGATGATACGGCCAACAACAAGATCTTCAGCTCCCTTCATGGATCCTGCGCGGAACGTGACGCTCTTGACCGCAGGCCCCACGGTGGGCGCCAACTGTCGTGGGTTTGTCACGTCAGGTGTCATAGATGACTTCGTAGGTGTGGGATTATGCGAGTCAAGCATCTCCGAGCTTGGGATCGCAGGAACAAAGATCAACACAGATTTACCCAGGTTCGGCCCCCTCAATGTGAGGTAAAAGACCTACTTCCTGCCTACCCTAGATTGGTATTGATATGATAATCGAGGTGTTACAATGGAGGCGATCCGATCTGGTACTCGCCGTATGAGCTAGGGTTTAGGGCTTGATAGCTTGACCCGCTCTAAGTCCTGCGAGTCCTCTTTATATACACAGAGGCTCGCTAGGTTACAAAAGGAAACTTCCCCCATAAGGAATACATCCATAGAGGCCTACTCGGAGACTACTTGGTCTTCACGTCCTCCGGGATATGTCTTCTAGATCTTTCCCCTTATGGCGGTTCAATATTGGGCTTGCTCCCAAGTGGGCCTTTGTCCGTGCGAGTAAGTTAAGTCGCAATGGGCCGCGGGTTAACCCAGAAAGTATTCCCCCAACAGAGGGCGCCCTGCTTCCTGCGTTGGACAAGGAGGCATACCCACAAGCAATGCACGGTTGTACAACTCATGCGCGCTCATAGGTTTCCACATGTGTATCTCGCGAGGAGAATAAGCACCAAGGTCCTTGGTGAGGTGACGTGCACGGAAGCGGGCCCATGAGTCAGAGCTCTTTGGTGAGGTAGCGTGCATGGGAGCAGGCCCATGAGCTAGAGCTCTTTGGTGAGGTAGCTTGCATGGGAGCAGGCCCATGAGCCAGAGCTCGGATCCTTTGGGTTTTGCGATGCTGCTGCCTGCTGGGATGTTCCCGAGGCACATGGGCACCGTGCTCAGCCCCCGCTCACGAGGTGCGCATGGGGAAAAGTGTGAGCGTGAATGAACGTAAGGAAAGCAACTCACCGCAGCAATATTACACAACGGCGCTAAGGCGCATAGGTTAGTGCTGAAATGAAATTGTTCATTACATTTGGTGTGGCCAAAATAAAATCCGCCATGTCTGGGCATGGGGTTCCACACGGAGTGGCTGAGGCTTCTCGCGGCCCGTGGCAACGCGTTGTAGAGAGAGCTCAGATGAGGTGGCCCTCGTGGAGGGAGAAGCTTTTGTGAAGCTGGGAGGTGAAGATGCATGCTTCCCTCTTGAGACAAAAAATTCCTACCGCGACGTGATCACGGGTAGAACTTGCATAGATGCTCGATGTTCCACGGGTTTTTGACCGGGATGCCGTCTTCTGTCTCGAGCCGTACCGCATCGGGCCTAGCGATGTGCGCGACCCTGTAGGGGCCTTCCCACATGGGTGAGAGCTTGTGGAGGCCTTCTCTGGAGAGTATCCTCCTCAGGACGAGATCGCCTGTCTCGAGGGTGCGCGGGCGTATGTGGCGGCTGTGGTAGCGGTGCAGATCCTGCTGGTACTTTGCCGCCCGGAGGGCAGCACGACGATGTAGTCCATCGAGCAGCAGCAGGTCGTCGTTGTGGAGCTCTTCCTGGTCGTCCTCATTGAAAGCGAGGATCCGCGGGGACCCATGCTTGATCTCGGTGGAGAGGACTGCTTCAGCGCCATAGACGAGGGCGAACGGCGTTTTTCCAGTGGGTTTTGTGGCAGTTGTGCTTATGGACCAGAGCACGGATGGGAGCTCTTCAATCCAGTTCTTGCCGTGGGCCTTGAGGCGGTTGAAGCTTCTTGTCTTGAGGCCCTTGAGTACTTCTGCGTTTGCTCGCTCGGCCTGCCCGTTGCTTCTTGGGTGGGCCACCGAGGCGAAGCAGAGCCGGGTGCCGAGGCTTTCGCAGTAGGCCCTGAAGATGCCACTGGTGAATTGTGAGTCGTTGGGCTGGTGTTCTTTTATGAGTAATCACATATACCTTTCTCTCTTCCGACAATCTTGTCGGCCTTCTTGTTTTCCAGGTACTTGGGGCAGTTGCGCTTCCAGTGACGTTTGTAATTGCAGAAGGAACTCCTCTGGCCAGGCTTGACATCGACATCCATAGTGTCATGCTTTGGCTTGATGGTCAGTTTCATGTGTTCCAATTTGATTTCCAGTTCGGCCATTTCAAGCATCATCAGAATTTCTGACAGGGATTTTGATGTCCCCACCATGTCCTAATTCACGATTGCGTCCTTATAGCTAGGGGGCAGTGATAACAGCACCCTATCAATAACCAGCTCATCTGGAATCTCATATCCCAAATCTTTCAGAAGCTGAACGCTGCCAAACATTTTGGCCAAGTGCTTGCTTATGTTACCGTGCTCTTCCATCTGGGCTGAGAGAAGAGCTTGGTAGCTTCATACCTCTCACCCATGACTTGTGGTGCAAAAACAACCATGAGTTCCGTGATTATCTCATAAGCACTCTTGCTCTCAAAATGATTTTGCAGGTCGGCCTCCATGGCAAAGAGCATGCCACTCTGGACAAAAGAGGAAATCTCCGCCTTAATCTGATAGACATTCTTCAGATCTTCTGAGGCGGTATCTGCAGGCTGATCACCTAAGGCGGCTTCAAGAATGTAGGCCACCTTGTGGGTATTGAGAAGGGACTTCAAGTTGCGGAACCAGGACACGAAGTTTGAGCCGTTGGTCTTAAGTTTCTCTTTCTCAAGGAACAGGCCTAGGTTGAAGGTGCGGCGAGACATCTACAATGGTATTTGCAAAATATAAGACGTTTGTTCATAAAATATGGGTTCAAGTTTTCAAAAATAAAAACTACTAGAACTCCCACTCAAGACGAGTATCCCTCACATCATCTTAGTGATTATACAACCCCCATCCATTACACTACCCCCATCGATCAGGCAGATAGCATAACTTCAAAGGTAGACATCGTATATCAATCACATCACCGCATGTGACTCGTGCTTTACCTTTCGGTACTTGTGTTCCGAGGCCATGTCTGTACATGCTAGGCTCGCCATAACACCCTCTGACGTATTCGCGCATGCAACGTGGCTTACACCCACCGTATGCGAACGAAGAGACGAGTGTAACCGCAAGCGGTGTACCCCGTAACGTAGAACTTTATTGGTGGTGCCCGACAGAGGAAGAACACTATTATCGGAATTTTGGAAGGGATCATCTTATATTACTACCGCCATGTAACTAATATATAGACATATATATACACAATATAAGATGCACACAATCTACATAACATCTAAATGAAATGTAATGCGACATGATATGGTCTCCTCCGCGCCGATGGTCTCCTTCGCGCCAACAGTTTTATAAACAATTTAATAAACCTACCTTGACCATATCACATTGCCCCTACAAAATAAAGTTAGACGCTTTCTACTTTATCTTTTGCATATTTTACGTGGCTGCTAGGGCTTCCGCACAAGAATCATTTCTTACCTACGAAAACAACCACAACAGCGATAAGACAATTGTCTCTATTACACCCCTTTCGGGGCCCTCCATTGTAAATGCAATATCAACTATTGTAGGAGATACAGACACCCGCAAGCCACATATACGGTACAAGCCGTATGTCAAGTGTGGAACCAGTCTCGCGTAAGAGTACGCGTAAAGTCGGTCCGAGCCGCTTCATCCCACAATACCGCGATATAAACAAGTACACGCGAGAGCGTAACAAATGTAGAATCGATGCCCACATTCAACAAGTGTTCTAACCGTACAGATATATCTACGCATAGATCGGCTCTGATACCACTGAAGGGGATCGTAGACAGAAAACAAAAAAAATTCCTACCGACGATAACCATAAACTAGTCAGGATCTATACTATGCAGATATACTAATACGGAGGAGATCAGAATACATACCCCTGTAGACCGGAAGTGGGATTATGTTGCCACACAAACGTTGTCGATGGAGACGACAATGCCGACCTCAGGGTCGTGTAGTGGAAGAAGACGACTCCCAGCGCCAAACGATGGCGCCTCGCGGTTCCACACACGTACAGTGTGGATGACGACCTCGGGCTCCAGATCCAGCAGAGCAGCAGAAGTGGAAGAGTGGATCTAGCAGCACGGCGGTGTGTGTAGAGTAGAGAGACTTCTCTCCCCGTACGTAGCTCTAGAAAGGGAACCACGCTCAAGGTAGGGAGAAGGAGGGAGAAATTGGGGTAATTCCAAAGGCATGGGGGCCACCTATTTAAAGGAGGAGGTGGGAGACCATCTCGCTTGGCTAGGCCATGTGGGACTAAACCCCACATGGCCACCGCCGGCCAAGGGGCAGCCGACCACCTAGGTGGGCCCCATTCGGCCCACCTAGGCCGGCTGGCCCTTCTACCTCCTTTTTTTCCTTTTTCTTTTTAGGGAATTTTCCCTAATGGGCCCATTTATGATTTAATGCCTTTTAAATTCGAATTTAATTAAATAAAATATATATTTAATTAGTAATAACACTTATTAATATTAAATACATATTATTTAATTCATTCGGACTCCGAAACATCTTTCGTTGCCCTCCGATCTCCATCGGACATGTCCGGAACACTTCCGGAGTCTCCGGTTCCTTTTCTCTCTAAATCTAATATAATCGTCACCCACCCTTAAGTGTGTTACCCCACGGTTCGGGATCACTCTAGACATGATCGAGACACCCTCTCCGATCAATGACTAACAGCGGGATCTGGATATCCATGATAGCCCCTGTGCATACACGGATATCTTTCTTATCGTTTGAACCTTTAGACGTCCAGTCTCATCCTCTTGCCTAGCGATACTTAGATTGTCTGAGCGTCGTTCTTCGGTATCACGATTACCGAGCATGACCTTGCCATTGACAAATCTATCTTTACTCGTCTGTGATATTACATCCCCGTGAACTAGTCACATGCTTGCAAGCTCATTGATGTAATCTCACCGAGTGGGCCCAGAGTATCTATCCTGCTATGTGGACTGGCAATTCCCGCTCTTGATCACTCGCTTCTACTGTTTCCTTCCGATACCCAAAAGTGTCACCTTTATTGTCACGCTATATAAGACATGCCGTTTGATCCGATCAGCCGCATCTTCCAGAAGCAGAGATTTGATATGATCTCACAGTCGAAGGTATGAACACTACGTTTCTATATTTTGGGTACGTCCATCAAATCATTCACCTAATGATATAACTCCGTTGTTAACCGACGCTATTGTCCATGATCAGGAAATCTTGATCATCTGTTACCCAACGAACTAGTTTAAATAGAGGCTACTAAGGACCTGGTTGTTTTCATACCACACGTGTATTATGTTTCCGCGTAATACAGTTATAGCATGGCATTAAACGTATTATGAACAAAAAGTGATATGACAAATAAAATCACTTTATTAATTGCCTCTAGGGCATATCTCCAACAAAAGGCTGACCTCGAGCCGGCTTCCTGAGAACTGGAGGAGTAGATAGGCAAATTTTTATCTTGTCAAAGGCTTCTTGCTGCCTTGCCCCCCAAGTGAATTCATCATCGTTCTTGAGCCGAAGGATCTGTGTAAACGCATCAACTTTTCTAGACAAGTTAGCAATGAATCTTCTCAAATAGTTTACCTTGCCTAGAAATTTCTGCGTGTCCTTTTTGCAACCCGGCGCTTGTACTTTCTGGATGGCTTTAATCTTTGCCGGGTCAACTTCTATGCCATGTTCATGTATGATAAAACCAAGGAATCTCCAGCCGACACGCCAAAGGCACACTTCAAAGGATTCATCTTGAGACCGTACTTCCTCATTCTTTCAAACGCCAGCCGCAAGTCGGCCAAGTGATTTGACTCGCCGTCTGACTTAACCACCACGTCGTCAATATACACCTCCAGTACGACTCCCAGAAGATCATGAAATATAGGTTCATCGCTCTTTGATATGTGGCTCCGGCATTTTTCAATCCAAAGGTCATCAGAGTCCACTCAAACAAGCCAACAAAGCCTGGGTAGCGAAACACCGTCTTAGCCGAATCTTTTTCGGCCATAATATCTGGTTGTAACTTGCGTTGCCATCCAAGAAGTTGATAACTCTGTGACCTGAGGCTTCATTGATAAGCATGTCGGCTATTGGCATAGGGTATTCATCCTTTGGCGTAGCTCGATTCAAATCTCTGAAATCTATACATGCTCTGATCTTGTCGGATCCTTTCTTTTCGACTGGCACAATGTTAGCTATCCATTCGGCATATTTGCAAGGCCGAATGAAGTTGGCTTTCAAAAGCTGGCCTATTTCCGCCTTAATCCGATCATAGATCAGCGGATTAAACTTGCGAGTCGGCTGCTTGTATGGTCTGAAGCCAGCTTTAATAGGCAACCGATGTTCGACCAACTCTTGGCTTAACCCAGGCATCTTGTGGTATTCCCATGCAAAGCAATCCACGTACTCCATGACTAGCACGATTAATTTAGACTTATAATCGGCCACCAACTTTTGTTTAACAAATGTCGGCCTAGGGACACTGCCATCCCCAATGTCTACTTCTTCAAGTAAGTCAGCTGATGTGAAGCCTTGTCCCAACTTGTCCAAATCGTCTGGTTCTTCAATTGCTGTGTACATATCGTTCCTATCGGCCCGATACTTGTCCAGACGCTTTTACAGCCACTCGTTGTTTTGATCCATCTACTTGAGAAGTAGCCGATTACCACCAATCGGCTTTAGAGACACTGGCACGAATCCGTCCCTGGTAGCACTCATGAAGTCGAACCTGGATAGATCACGCCCAGAAAGGCATGTGACATTAGAATGTTGCTAGTCAACAATCTACTCGGCTAATGCAATGCACACCGATTCGTCAGCATGGATGACTTCGATTTCATCGTCAACCCATTGCACGGGTTGCTGGTGCATAGTAGACGGAACACACTGGTTAGCATGAAGCCAATCCCGTCCCAACATCACATGTAATTTCCCTGCACCTCAGCAACAAAGAAGGCGGTAGCCAAAGTCTTGCTTCCTACTGTGAGCTCCAAGCTGATAACGCCTTTGGCTTCTACTCCTTCTCCTCCTTCGAACCCATTTAGCACCATGTTTGTCTTCATCAAGTCGCCATCATCTAGTTGTAGTTTCTTGAAGATAGAATACGGCATCAGGTTTACCACAGCGCCGCCATCAACCATCATCCTGGTGACCGGCTTACCATCAATATGCCCTCTAACATATAGAGGCTTGAGGTGTTTCACCGGCTTGTCAGGTTTTTCGAAGACAACATTTTTGGGTCCAAAGTTGATTTGCGGACCTCGCCTTCTCCTTCCACATCACGGAACTCAGCCGGCAAGTAATACACCATGTTGATATCCATGCCCGTTCGAGCCGACGATTCTTCCTAATCTAGCAGATCTTCATCATCTGTCAAATTGCCTGACTCATCCATTGCCGACTCTGACATTGCTGGTTCTTCTTCTGCCTTTTCTTGCATTGCGAGGTCTTTACTTGCCGGTTTCTCTGTGGCCGGGTCTCGATTTGCCGGCTGCTTTGCCGGACTTGCCATTGCCAAATCTGCTGCTTCCACTTCGTCAGCCCACGAAGAAAAAGTGATAGCCGGCGTAGCTGCCGGCTTTATTTCGCCGTTGATAGCAGGATTCGGGGTAGTTGGTGTGGAAGCTGCCACGAGGACTGGCCTAGGAATCCACATTTGAGCTGGCAACATTGGTCGCTCAACATTGAATTTGACGCCCCTGGATCGCTCAACTCCTTCTTCGCCTTTTCCGGGTTTCTTGCCCTTTGCAGTTTCCGCTTTTGTGTTTTTGTTATACCTGGCGGGCACCAGTTAATTTGGCTGAGTGTACTTTGGATCCCGGGGTTGAGCTGCGGCTTGACTGGAGCCAGCTTCATGATCATTGGTTGTTGCCTTTGGCGCGATACCAAGTATCGGCTCACTGTTTGCCGGCTCTGTTACCGGGTCCTTCAACTTTAGCACATGAGTTCCAACAACCAGTAAGTTGTCTGAGACTAATCCGCCTTCTGGCTCTGCCTTTTTAGAACCTTGCGCCTTGATCTGCCAATATGACGAGTCCCCAGGATACACAAGCCGGCTCTACACGGATTGCCGGGTTGCCCTGCATTTGAACTCATCAGCCGGCTTATGCCGACTACTTTCCTCGACAGATGGCGATCTTGGCCATTTCCCGTACTGCCACTGGCGTGACCTTGACCCGGCTTGACGCACATACTTGTTTAGCAGCATGTCAAAAGTTGGCTTTATCTTCCTTGGTCTATATTCAACCTGGTTCGTCTTCCATTTGCCAACTTCCGGACTCTTGGGTTTGATAAATCTAGGCGACAACTTGTCTGACCGTGGTCCTTGCCCCCCGAGTGCAGGATTCCTGACAATAATCTTGATGACCTCCTGTCCTCCGGGTTGCCGGCTTACTGTGACTTCTCTCCCTGCCGTCTTGTTGAAGGCTTCTTCCCTGGGCTCACCAACAATAATGTTAGATTTATTAGCAGCTTCGGTCGCCTCTGGCGAAGAAGAACCTTCCTTCCCTCCAAGTCTAGCGCGTTTATTGGAAACGGCTGTGTGTCAATTGCCATGCCGGCAAAGCTCAATCGTCCGTCGTTGAGGGCCGATTGGATCTTTTTACGAAAGACATTGCAATCATTAGTAGAATGAGAGAAAGAATTGTGATACTTGTAATAAGCCCGCCGCCTTAATTCATCAAGTGATGGTATGACATGATTGATCCTAATCACTTTATCCTTTAACAAGGCATCAAATATTTTGTCACATTTGCCTACGTCAAAGCTACATCTTATTTCATCATCCCGATTCTTATGAATCGGCTTCAGATCATCACACATAAATGGTTTGGCCTTACTGGGCCAAACAAACTCAGTAGAATAGACATGGGCTTCATCACCGGAGTCGCCATCATTTTCGACAACATTAAGTCGGCTCCTGTTCATCCGATGTGAGTCTTTTGACTCATTTACTCGGCTTTCTTGTGCCAGAGCTCTTTCTTGGACCTGGCCAATAGACAAAAATTCATGTCCCTCTAACCTCTCTTTTAGGTAGGTCCTTAGCCCATTAAAAACCAGGTTCGCCATATCTCTTTCAGTTATTGCCAAACTATAGCATCGGTTTCTGGTGTTTCTAAATCTCTTGACGTAATCGGATACCGATTCATCATGTTTCTGCTTAACCGATGTAAGGTGGGACAACTTAAGTTCTATTTCTCCGGCAAAAAAGTGCTCATGAAACTTTTGCTCCAGATGAAACCGAGTATGTATAGAGTTAGGAGCTAAAGCCGAAAACCATGAAAATGCAATGCCGGTTAAAGATAATGAGAATAGGCAAACTTTGATATGATCATGATTAGCTTCGCCTAATTGAGCTAAGTAGTGACTAATATGTTCCCATGCAGATCAAAATAATCGGGGTAAGGCTTAATGTAAGTCCTGTGTTTTGGCATAACCCCGAATTTATCATAAGCTATTTGGTCCAATTTCCTCTCAAACTCGGCCATCAGATCGTCCTTATTGGCCGATTGAGCCGGTACAGGAGAAGAATTGGCGGCAGGGCCAGCTTGCACCCAAGTAGCCGAATTTTGATTCGGCATTGACTCATGACCCAGGAGACGCACCGTTTGATCCGGCTGGATTGCCGGATTTGGCATAGTCTGGATAGGAGTTGGACATGGTAGAGTAGGTGCAAGTTGGTTTTCCCTAGTTTGGCCCATCGGTTGTCTGTCCGATGGTTGGCCCTGGAGCATGTTTTTCTTAGCCTTTTCGCTATCTAACATAAGATCATAAACATTGGCGGTGCCTTGCAAAACATGATATTGAATTTCGGCTATTTGCTCAGGAGAAAAGAGGGGTTTTCTTACAGCGGGTTGGTCGGTGTTGATTTCCAGAGGTACAAACTTCGGCTCCTTGATCGGCCAGATTACACCTTGCCGATCTACCTTGAAGCTGGCCAAGTACAGCTCTTGGTCTTCTTGTTCCCGCTTGAGTTGCAGTGCCTCGAACTCCTGCTTTCTCTTTTCTTTCCACGCCTCCAGACCTTAGCGTTGTTCTTCCGACAACTTCTCGAGAGTTGGCTTGATGATATTGTCGGTGCTGATGCTGGCAGCGTCGGTCTTGGAATTGGTCATTGCTGTCCAATTTTTAGATCGAATCGTCCCCAGCGGAGTCGCCAGAAAGTGTGTTGCGTCAGAAACGCGTCACACAAACACGTCCTCGTGTACCCGCGGTGCCGGGGGAGATACTCCGCAACTCGCCCCGCGGGAGGCCGGCTTCCAGCGCGATAGGCAAGACAGTAAGCCGGCGCTTTTGATACCAGACGCCCCGGCCTCTCGGGAAGCCCCGTCTGAGGAAGCCGACGACGATTGGCTGAACTATGCCGGAATTGGCCGCTCTTAGCTCGGTTTTCGATCTCCGGCGAAATCTAGGCGAAATTGCTGGACAACGGAAGCATGAACAAGGGTTTGAGGCGAAAAAGTAGGTTGTATTGATAGGTTGTCAATTGTTTGCTTCATTTCAATCGGCCATTACCTCTCACATAGATATGAGGCGGCTGGACTTCCCGTACAAGTATTGGACTTCTATAAGGCTTACAAATCATAGTCTAAGTCGAATCCATCTCCAAAATAGGCAACTTCTTGGCCGGCAACGTTGGCTTCAAACTTGCTGGCTACTTTGGAAAGTTGCCTTCTGACCTTCTGTGTTGCCTTCAAACTTGCTGGCTACTTTGGAAAGTTGCCTTCTGACCTTCCATATTGGCTTCAAACTTGTCTTCTTCCTTAGAGATGTGATATCTTGATCGGCTTCGTAATGGACCCGGACTCCAGCATCCGTCTGGCTTCTTTTAGAAAATTGTCTTCTATTTTCCAGCCTTGGTCTTGCAAAGTTGCCTTCTCCTTTTCCGCCTTTATCTTAACTTTGAAAGTTGTCTCCTCTTTTCTCTGTCTTGATCTTGACTTGTCTTCCTAGGTCTTTAGGCAACTTTGCACACCCCGAATCCGGCTTCCGCCTTGTTCCAGTGTTGCCGAATTATTTGCCGCCTACTTCTGGCCGCCTTTCCTGGGAAGCTTCCCAGATCACCATTATAGCCTTTTTTGCCGCCTTCTTCGAGCTGCCAAACCTTCCTTGAACCTGAAACTGGTAATCTGCCAAAAACGGGTGCTAACAAGATTAATTGCATTCTGCTAGATATGTTATCCTATGAGGAAATGTATTGGTATCAAAGGTCCAATGAGAAATGGCTGTTGCAGGGGGATCACAATACCGGCTTTTTCATAGGGTTGCGAATGGTAAAAGAAGGAAACATAGTATTGAGGGGACAAAAAAAATGTTAGAGCATGCTACTGATTACTATAAGGAGCTGTTCGGTCCCGCTCCTGGTAATTTGTTTGATATTTCTTCTAGTCTTTGGAATGATGATGAGAAGTTAAACATGGAAGATAATGCCATGTTGATTGCGCCTTTCATGGTAGAGGAAATTCGGAATGCCTTGTTCTCGATGAAGCTTAATAAAGCCCCTGGACCTAATAATATTCCCATTGAATTTGTCCAACAATGTTGGGTTATTGTTATGCCACACATTATGCACATGTTTGATTGGTTTCATAGAGGGATTCTTGATGTGCATAGATTGAATTATGGAGTTATTACCCTTCTTCCTAAAATGAATGATGCTAACAAAATCCATCAGTTTAGGCCGATTTGTTTACTCCGTTGTATTTACAAGTTGATAACAAAAACATTATGTATCTGGTTGGATCCGTTGGCTACTAAACTATTTAGTGTTCAGCAAAATGCTTTCATTAAAAATAGGAATATTACTGATGGTATTATGACTTTACATGAGATTATTCATCATACGCATGCAAAAAAGCAGGTAGCGGTTATTATTAAATTGGATTTCAAGAAGGCCTATGATAAGGTCAAGTGGGATTTTTTGCTTAATTGCTTTCAAAAAAGAGGTTTTTCTGATACCTTTTGTGGCTGGATTGGCAAAATTCTTCATAATGGTACTGTCTCAATTAAGATCAATGATGAGTTGGGTCCTTACTTTCAACGTGCCAAAGGGGTTAGGCAGGGTGATCCGCTTTCTCCTATGTTATTTAATATGGCTGGGGAGGAACTTACAAAAATAATTTTGGAAGCTCAAAGAAATGACCTCTTTGAGGGGTTAGCTCCTGATCTGATTGAGAAAGGTATTGCGGTGTTACAATATGCCGATGACACAGTCTTATGTATTTCCCATGATCCAGGTAAAGCTGCTAATTTGAAGTTGTTGCTTTATGTGTTTGAACTTATGTATGGGCTCAAAATTTTTTTTGAAGAGTGAGGTTTTTACTATTGGTGCTGATAATGAAACTACTGCCTTATATGCGGATATGTTCAACTGCCAGGTTGGAACCTTACCTTTGAAATATTTGGGTGTTCATGTCACTTTTTCTAATCTTAAGAATATTGATTGGGATTTTGTTGATGCAAAATTCCTTGAAAAAGTTAGCCGCATGGATTTGTGCAAATGCTTCCTTTGGTTGGAGACTTACCCTTTTGAAAGCTTGTTTGACTGGGATCCCTTCATATTATATGTCTATGTTCCTTTTGAACAAGGCATTTATTGAAAAGTTGACAAAACATATGAGAAAATTCTTTTGGCAAGGGGTAACTGGGAAGAAGAAGTACCATCTTGTTAAATGGAGAAGGATATGTAAGTCGAAAAAGAAAGGCGGATTAGGTGTTCCCGATCTACGCAAACAAAACCTTAGTTTGTTGGCAAAATGGTGGTGGAAACTTGAAACAAAAGGACTTTGGCAGCAAATTGTTAAAGCCAAGTACCTGAGAAACAAAACTATTACCACAGTTAAAGCAAAGTTTTCTGATTCACCCTGTTGGAAAGCGATTATGAAAGTAAAAGATGTTTATCTTTCTGGTAGGGGCATAAAAATTAAGGATGGGTCGTTGGTTCGCTTCTGGAAAGACCCCTGGCTTGATAATGTTCCCCTAATGCAAGCATTTCCTCAACTATATGATATCTTCCAACTTCCTGAACTCACGTTTAAAGAGAGTTCTGAGAAGAATTTTGTGATCCCTTTCAGAAGAAGGTTTTATGCAGTTTTAGAAGAGCAATGGAATTTCATTGCGGAGAAGGCAAGGGAGGTACATCTGGTAAATGAGAAACATGTTGTTATCTGGAACAAAACCCCTAAAAACAGTTTACTACAAAATCTTGTTATGAGATGTTGGAAAGTTCAACAATTGGACCGAATTATAAATGGATTTGGAAAGCTAAATTGCCTTTGAAAATTCAGATCTTTATGTGACAGGTCATGCAAAATGCCATTCTAACTCGTGATAATATGAAGAAAAGGAAATGGTTGGGAAACCTGCTTGCTCTTTTTGCAAGCAGGCTGAATCGAAAAATCATTTGTTTTTTGGTTGTTGTTCGGCTAAAGTGGTATGGGGTTGCATTGGAGGCATTTTGAAGACTAACACTGTTCCCTCCTCTGTTTGGCAAAGTCTTGCTTGGTTCCACTCCTTTTGGCCTGGGGGAAAAAGTTTTATACCTTGTTATTGGCGGTTGTTTGTTGGTCTATTTGGACCACCAGAAATAGAATTACCTTTGAGAATTTTATGATGAATTCCACTGTAACAATGGTCTTCACGGTATTGGGCAGGTCTTTAAAAGATGGAAGACAAGGAGGCTATCTGTGCTGGCGCAGAGCAGTTGATCAAGAAGGCTAAGGAGATGGTGGCTGGCAGTCCTTCTACCTCTACTTC
This sequence comes from Poa pratensis, assembly GCA_947311845.1. NCBI lineage: Eukaryota > Viridiplantae > Streptophyta > Magnoliopsida > Poales > Poaceae > Poa > Poa pratensis. Next base: position 35,151,146 of record CAMZMU010000059.1, on the reverse strand, counting down.
ATGCACTCAGGGGTTGTTGCGTCTGACGTACAAGTGACAGGCTATGAACCAAGAGGAAGATGGGTGATGGAGTTTTTATCTGAATATTGTTTTCAATATTTGGATAGACATGTTGCCAAAGCTATTAAAATGTGTTACGAATAGTGTTACTATTCGTAAAGAATATTTAGTATCCGTGTTACTATAGTTATAAAAACGTGTTACTAGCCCATCTAGTAACACATATTGTGCATGTTACAACAATAGAATTGTAACACAATTTTTACCATATCGTAACAGTTATTATGTGTGACAGGGCATACCTCGCAGTAACACGGCCTAACATAACACTTCCCAAAATGTGTTACTACGCGGCCTAGTAACGTTCTTTTGGACATGTAGTAACACATGAGTGTGTTACCAAAGCTCTGTCCTGTTGTAGTGTTTGGCTTCGCCCCAGTCTGGTGTTTTACTTGTTTTGCTGTCGCTGTTTTGTTGGTTTAGTGTGACTCTGGGTATCTCTTTTGACCCACTTGTGTCTGTAAGGTTGTCTGAGTTTGTTTCTGGTAGTGTAGTGAACTTGTGGCAGCAGGTTTTCGCCCCAGAGGTTGTTCGAGATCGAGCATTCTCAGTGGGTTTCCTGTTGCTGCTCCAGCTCGCTGTCCCCTTTTCGTTCCTTTTCTTTTTTTACTTTGATTAGTCAAAACTCTGTATTTCCGTTATGACAATTAATGTAAGGGGGTAGCCCGGTTGGAAAAAATCAAGAAAACTCCGCTTTCCTTTCCAGTACTTTTCTGTTGGTAGATATTATTTCGTTTTTCCCCACAAATCGAATTGATTTTCGATAATTCCGTTTTAAACCCTGGGTAACGAATTACCGGAAATATGTCCTACTACTCCCCACATTGGCAGCGCCCAGTGGCAACATGCAGAGGCAGAGTGGTGCGCCTGGCGGCCCCATCCCAGGTCCCCGACACCCAGCGCGCCACCGTTTGGGCGTGTCCGACTCGGCTCGATGGCGGCGGCGGCAGAGGAGGTGCTGCAGCACATGGGACCCGATCCTCGAGTGGAGGAGGCCAACATTGCGTCGGGGGAAGAAGAACTTGTGGTAGACGACGAAGAGATCATGCAGTTCATGGACTCGGCGGATGGCTACCTCCACCTGATGGACTCGCTTTCCACCGTTCTTCGCCAGGTAAGTCACGCCGGCTGTCGCCCTCTCTGCACTAATCTATCTATACCTCTTATAAAGCAAAACTCCACTAAGATGTATTAATTATGTTCTATCTCAACATGCAAGGTATCTACATCACCCACTATTTTAACCAATCAATTGCCCATGTCATCTCCACTATTACATCTTTCATGCAACCAATCCATGTCATCTTTTTTCAGCCATATAATTTGTCCACGTCAGTAATAGTTAGTCCTCCCCCGCAAAAAAAAGTAATAGTTAGTCCTCAAATATTAAACAATTTCACACGAATTTTTGTTCTGACTATTGTGATCACAACTGAATTTTGACAATTCGATATTTCATTCGTTTTATACCCATTTTATTTACAATAATTTTAAAAGAGATTCCCGCTACAAAGCGCGGGGTATTCTTCTAGTTTATCAATTCTGTCCCCAATATTTATCGTCTCTGCTCTGGGTTTCTGTGGATCAGTTTGATTCCAAGTGAGTGATTGTTACAGCAGTACCAGTATGTATCAGGTAGCCGAACAAAAAAAGTGCTATCTTCAGAGCCTAGCCAAATACCTGAAAAACCAGTTTCTGAACACAAGCTTGATTGCTCGAATATTTATGTTTGTCTTATTGGTATATGTGATGGTGCTGTGTCCTGAAAATTATCTTGAATCTGGGTCGTTGCATTTAGTTCGGACAATTTTCAGCAACTGTATGTGTGTGCTTTCGTAGAGGAAACTGTTTGCCTATTGTGGTACTGTCGCAGTTCACAAGTATGAACAATGTTCTTTATTTTCAAGGGTTGGCTTGATCTGGCAAGTGCTCGTCACTCGATGGGTGCATCACGTGTGTCGAGTACACTGTGACGAGTCGTGGACTCGGCAAATCCCTGGGTTATACACCCCGGGTTGATTAAGGGGGAGAGAGTTGAGCGCTGGTGATCACGACGGCTGACAAGCGAGGCGTTTTACCCAGGTTCAGGCTCCCGGAGGATAATACCCTACTTCCTGCTTGTCTGGTTATTGATGGAGAATTGTGGCTACAATGGTGAGATGGCGATCTCGCTAGGGTTTGTGGTGGCGGCTATGAGTGTACCCTAGAACGAGGGACCCTCCTAGCCTTTATATGGTAGGTTAGGTCTCGGGTGAACGGTGCTGATGGCACTTACAAGATAGGTATGAACCTCATGACCTAGTCGACTAACTTGGGCCGTACGTGTCCTTGCTGGACTTTCCTTGGGCTTTTATAGTCTTGGCGTGACCCAGGTACCTTCACCGTGGGATAGCCGAAGGGTAGCCCCACGACAGGAGCCCCCGAGTGCTTGGTCGAATCGTAGAGTAGGGCAAAGGACTCCTTTCATGGGCACGCCTTCGAGTTCCTGAAAGGGACAAGTAAAATTAGTCGACTCCGGCCGTTCAGGGCTTACGGAGGACTCCTTAGTCGAACTGTCGACTGCAGGGTTAAATATTGTGATTATGGCCTTAGTCGGTGATTTTTCGACTGCTATTGTTCTGAGTCACTCGGGAGCGCGAACAGCGCTCCCGATGGGAGTAGCCCCCGAGATTAAGCTGAATTGCTTGCAATTGAGGTTAAACTCAATTTTTCTTCAGTCGAAAAGCCCGCTCCCGATGGGAGTAAAGAGGGGACTCGACTTGGAGTCGCGACTGGCTTTGTGTGACTTACTGTGTATTCAGCCGGTTTGGCTTACTGTACGAGTTTGTTCAGCACTTGGAGCTTACTGGATGCTCTTGCACTCGAATGAAATGTTCGAGTTTGTTCAGCTCGTTGGCTTACTGTACGAACTTATTCAGCGCTGAGAGCTTACTGAATCTTCTTGCACTCGAATGACTGTTCGAGTTCTCCATCAGCCCGTTGGCTTACTTCCTACGCCTTCGTGGTTGACGTCAGTGCTGACGTTTTTGACGCACTCTGTGTCCGATGGGACGTGACGGTGCGGTCCCACTGTCAGTATTGACTGGAGAGCGGTTGCCGCTTTTTTCTGACCGTTGGGCACGAAAATTTCGCTGTGTGATGATGACGCCTTAATTCCCGTGTGTAGTGGGCGGCGTGGCCGGCGACGGTTTCCCTCTCCGCGCGACACGTGGACGGTCAGACGCTGTTGCGGAGAGTGGTTGCAGCAGGGACGGCCAGGATTGACTGACCGCGCGGTATATAATTTTCACCGCGGCGGTGAACAGTTCATCCATCCCCATTCTGTCATCGTCTCCACTGCTTCTGTTCCGCCATTGTTGCGCTGCGTGCTCTCTGCTCCTTCTCCCCTACCATGAGCAAGGTCGCGATGAAGAGGGGGAAGCCTGGTTCTGGTGCCGTCGCACCGCCGAGGCGAGCGTGATGAAGAAGCCCGACGGCGACTGGGTCAAATCGTCGGTGAAGAAGGCCGATCTCGAGGCCCTCCGCGCGCAGGGGCTGCTGCCGCCGGTAGACCAAGCGACGGTGCGCGCTCCTGGGAAAGAGGTATTCCCCTCCCCTCGCGAGGGGGAACGCGTTTGCTTCGTGGATTTCCTTCCGCGGGGTTTCGGGTTCCCCCTCCACGATTTCGTCCGTGGTCTCTTGTATGCTTATGGGATTCAGATCCACGATCTGACTCCCAACAGCGTCTTGAGCATCGCGAGCTATTTCGTGCTCTGCGAGTGTTTCCTGGGAATCGCACCCAACTGGCTGCTGTGGAAGTCGCTATTCCTCGTGAGGAGGAACGTGGGGAAGAGCAAGCAGGTGTACCCAGTCGGCGGCTTCGGCATCCAGGTGCGTGGCGACACCTCCTACTTCCAGATGAAGAAGTCCGACTCCGTCCAGGCTGGCGGAAGAAGTGGTTCTACATCAGGTGCGACCAAGCAGGGCTTCCTGAATTCGCGGCTGATCGCGAGTTGCGGAAGACAAACGCGTGGGCGCACCCGCTGTCGAAGGAGGACAGGGAGGCGACTCAGCCCTTGCTGACGCTACTTCGTGGCCTTCTGAAGAGTCTCGGGCGCGAGACGGGTGGAATTCACCTCATCGCCACCTTCTTCAGGCTTCGGGTGCAGCCGCTGCGCAGTCGCGTCCACCCGATGTGGGCGCGTGAGGATGCTGGCAATGAGCTTGATGATGACGCAGTCGAGTCGAAGGTGAGGAGCATCACTAGTCTCCGAGCCGCTGACCCGTGCAATGTCAAGTGCCCAGTCGAGCCATATGGGCCTAATAATCCTGTGCCTGAGGTGAGCTTCGTTTGCTTTGTTTGTCTTGCATCTTTTTCTGTCGAATCTTTTTGCTTGACTCAAATGCTTCATTCGCTGACAGGGTCGTTCGGGCTATGTCAGTCTTCCTCCGTTGATGGAGAATGGACCTCATGAAGAGGCGAGTTCCCTGAAGACGAGGTTGATGACGATGAAGTTCCCTCCGCCACCTCTCCGAGTGAAGAGTTGGAGGAGGATGATGAAGATGAGGAGCCGCTGCGGAAGCGGCAGAGGCGAAAGAGTGGCGACTCTGGTTCTGCCTCGTCGCCTGTGAAGGAGGCGGGTGTGAACGAGGAAGAGACGAGCGAGTCCTCTTCGGGCGCTAGGCATCCGAGTGACCTTGCTGATCCTTTGGTCGTGCCTCCACTCGGCTCTGCACCGCCAACCGAGTTCGCGAGGATGGCCTCCGTCTCCCTGGGAAGTGAAGATGATGTTGATGTCGTCAGGTTAGTCGCATAACCAGTGCTTTGTTGTTGTCGAGTGTGCTTCTTCGCTTGCGGGTCCTTGAATTGAGTTTTCTTGTCAAGACCGTACTGGCGCTGTTGTTTCCCTCGTGAGATGGAGTACACTTCTGCTCCCATGATTGAGCAAACTACGAAGACGACCGGAGAAGAGGCTCAGGCGGGTGACGCTTTGGCCTTGAGGACTTCGACCTCCTCCGTGCCGGAGAAAACGCTGATGCGACTCCGGCTGACGCTGGGCTGCTTGAGCATGTAAGTGTCCTTTGACTCGTTCTGCAAAATCTGTATCGGGTGCGCGAACAGCGCTCCCGATGGGAGTAGCCCCCGAAGATGTGCGTGACTAGAATAGTCGGGCGCAGATTGATGTCTTGTGTTTCCCGCAGCCATTTTATCGCCAGCAGGTGGAGGGAGCCGCAGCCTTCGTTCGCATGGAGCAGGAGAGGGATCACTCCGCGCTGCTCTGGAGCAGGCGAATAGTGAGTGTGAACCCTTGTGCTCGAGGGGCGCGTCGACTGCCTTTATTGCTAACTTTGCTCCATTGGTCTGTAGGCGAGAAAGAGAGCATGAAGACGCGGGTCGCGGAGCTGGAGAAGTCGCTGGGTGAAGCCCAAGAGCGTGAACAAGCTCGGGATGATCTGGAGAAGACCCAGGTCGACCGCTTGCTCGCACTCGCAGATGTTGTTGGAAGTAAGTATTTCGGCTCAGTGCCTACTTTGCCTTTTTTCGACCTCTGACGTCTTACGGGTGTGGATTTCTTTTGATCAGAACTTGCGGAGGTGCTCCTCCAGAAGGAACTTCCAGCGAGAGTGTCGGCTTGGCGGAGGCTGTTGGCTTCGTCGACCGCGTCTGCGCGTACGCATCGGCAGCGCTGCAGCAGTCGACGGCGGCACTGCAGAAGTCGACGGAGGCCTTAGCGACTGTGCACCGGAATTTTTCCCCAACAAGCCGCCACCAGTTGCTGTTGACGCACTCGCGGCTCCATTCGAAGGCAATTCGAATGTCCTGGCGGACTTCACGCGCGCGCAGACGGTACGCGGCTCAGAGCTCACTTTCCAGCTGCTTCTTGGTCACCAAGTCGTAGGCGATTTTGAGAAGGTTGTCAGTGACTTCCCTCGAAAGCCTGATGGCAAGACCGCGTCCCTTAGCGGGGTGAAAACGCAGGCGAGCCAGTTGGCCGTGAAGCTTGTCTCCACCTTCGAGAAGAGGATTGCTAAGATGACCGAGTTGGCTGCTGCTAGGAAGAGCCGGTCCCAGTCGGAGTCTGTAGTGTAGACTTTTTCCTTTTAGGACTATGCTTCTGCTTTTGGGCCTGAGTCTGTAATGCACTTTATATTGTGCGAGTGAACATGCTGATGATGAAATGTGAATTCGCTCCCTCGGGGGTGCAGTCGCCGAGTCTTTTTTGATATCTGGCTTGGATGAATTATGTTGATTCTTTTCCTGGCTTGACGCTGTCAATTCTTGGCAGTCTGATATGGGCGAAGCTCCTGATGTTGCTGGAACGACTGGCGCGGACGATGAGGAGGACACCACTTCGGCTGCGCCTACTCGTCGCCGCCGCCAAGCTCCTCCAGCTCCTGTGCGAAGCGTAAATGACCAGAGAGTGATCACCTTCATGAGGAACAAGGTGTTGGAGCTTGAGTCGAAGCTGAAGAGTGCTGAGTTGGAGCTGGAGCGATTGAGGTCGCGGCCCGTTGCGCCGTTCTCCCAGCGCGAAGAGTTTCTGCTTGGCGAGATGGACTTGATCAGTCGACAGCTGCAAGGTTGGCCTTCTAGCGTTTTTGCCTCGGCTTGTGTGTCTTCCTGCTATGCTTAATGCTTGGCCTTGATGCAGATGTGAATTCTGACTGGAAGGCTGAGCAGCTTCGAGTGGACGAGCGAGTAGAGAAAGAGGCCGCGGTGACTCACCCGAAGCGCGCCAGTTTTGGTCGAACAGATCCAGAGGTAGTGTACTGGCACGAATGCTGGATCGCACCTGGCGGGCTGCTGTGCTCTTGGAAGGTTGCAGAAAAACCTCTGGCAGATCAACAAGGTGTACTTTCCTCACAACGAGCAGCCGAATGGACTGACTGCGCTTCTGGAGAGGTTCCGTGAAGGCAGTGCGTTGAAGGAAGTCGTGCACACTCAACTTGTTGCCGGGGCGAACGTGGCGTTGGCATACGTTCGACTGCACCGGCCTAATCTTCCATTGCACAAGGTGCTTGACGGCTTGCCTGGAGAGGGTGACTATGCCGATACTCTTGCGGCTGCGCGCCAGATGATTCAGCAGGTCCAGAACTTTAGCGAGCACCTTGTAGGGCCACTTGATGCGCCAAAGGGCGAGCCTGTAGAATAAGAGCAATAGAGTGCTGTTGTATAGCGTTAGCTTGTAAAAGAAATTTTTCCAAGTGGAAATATGAGTGTATGTATGTCGAGGTGGGGGTAGCCCCCGAGTGAGTAAATTGTATCTTGTAGACTTCTGTAAACCTGTGTGGCGCAACCCCGAGCGGATCGGGTGTGGCCTAGGACTTTGAGAGTCGAACCCGTAGGGCGCAGCCCCCGAGTGCTTCGGTGGCGACCTAGGATTTCGAGTTGAACCTGTGCGGCGCAGCCCCCGAGTGCGTCGAGTGGCGGCCTAGGTTTGGACTTAGACCTGTGCGGTGCAGCCCCGAGTGCTCGGGTGGCGACCTAGGATTTCGAGTTGAACCTGTGCGGCGCAGCCCCCGAGTGCGTCGAGTGGCGGCCTAGGTTTGGACTTAGACCTGTGCGGTGCAGCCCCCGAGTGCTCGGGTGGCGACCTAGGATTTCGAGTTGAACCTGTGCGGCAGCCCCGAGTGCGTCGAGTGGCGGCCTAGGTTTGGACTTGACCTGTGCGGCGCAGCCCCCGAGTGCGTCGGGTGGCGGCCTAGGATTTCGAGTTAACCTGTGCGGCGCAGCCCCCGAGTGCGTCGGTGGCGGCCTAGGTTTTGACTTGGACCTGTGCGGCGCAGCCCCCGAGTGCTTCGGGTGCGGCCTAGGTTTTGACTTAGACCTGTACGGCGCAGCCCCGAGTGCTTCGGGTGGCGGCCAAGGATTTTTCGGTTAGACCTGTATGGCGCAGCCCCCGAGTGCATCGGGTGGCGGCCTAGGTTTTGACTTAGACCTGTACGGCGCAGCCCCCGAGTGCTTCGGGTGGCGGCCAAGGATTTTGAGTTGAACCTGTGCGGCGCAGCCCCCGAGTGCGTCGAGTGGCGGCCTAGGTTTATGTTGCTTTTTGACTGAAAAAGTAAAGGGGAGAGCTTGTTCCACAAATCACTTCATTGATTTTTGCGAGCAGGCCGCCTCATTAAAACCCTTCCAGTCCCCTCAGGTACCCTGGTAAGGGAAAGAGTGCGTCTGAAACCTGCCGCCTTGACATGTATGCTTTGTTACAACAGGGGAGTCGACTAGGCGTAGAAGCGTCGCAGCTGCGCAACATTCCATGGGTTGTGGCAGACTGTTCCTGTCTTCGAGTCCTTCAGGCGGTAAGCTCCTCCGCCGATTGCTTCTGTCACAATGTATGGGCCCTCCCATGGGGAGGCGAGCTTGTGCACCTTCTTCTGCTTGAGGCGAAGGACCAGGTCGCCTGGAACGAAAGCTCTTGGCCGCAGTCGCCGTCCGTGGTAGTTGCGCAGGTCCTGCTGGTACACGGCTGAGCGGGTGAGGGCGATGTCGCGTGCTTCGTCCAGGGTGTCCATGTCGTCCTCGAGTGCTTCTTCTGCGTCAGACTCGTCGTAGGCCACCACTCGAGGTGCGTCGAACTTGATGTCGCAGGGCATGACCGCCTCTGCACCATAAACCATGAAGAATGGCGTGTACTGGGTTGATCTGTTTGGTGTGGTGCGTAGACTCCAAAGCACAGATGGCAGCTCTTCGACCCAGGCGCCTGCAGCGCGCCTCAATGGTACTCGCAGGCGCTTCTTGATGCCTTTGCAGACTAGGCCGTTGGCCTTTTCGACTTGCCCATTGGATTGCGGGTGCGAGACTGATGCGTAGTTGAGCTTGATGCCTTGTTCGGAGCAGAAGTCCTTGAATTCTTCGGCTGTGAAGTTCGTGCCGTTGTCGGTGATGATGCTGTTCGGCACCCCGAACCTGAAGATGATGGACCTGATGAAGTTAACTGCTGAGGATGCAGTCGAACTTGTGATGGGCACGGCTTCGATCCATTTGGTGAACTTGTCGACTGCTACCAGGAGGTGAGTGTGCCCCCTGGCGAGGATTTCTTGAGTGGACCCACCATGTCGAGCCCCCACTGAGCGAAGGGCCAGGCGAGTGGTATGGTCTTTAGTGCCGATGCTGGCGCGTGCGGCTTGTTGGCGAACTCCTGGCAGCCGAGACACTTCTTCACGAGTTCTTCGGCATCTTGCATTGCGGTGGGCCAGTAGAACCCGGCTCGCAGGGCTTTGGCTACCAAGGCACGACTGCTGGCGTGATGCCCGCAGGTGCCTGTATGAATTTCGAGCAGGATGGCTTGACCGTCGACTGGATCAACGCACCTTTGCAGGACTCCTGAGATGCTTCGCTTGTATAGCTCCCCCTTGATGATGGTGAAGCCTTTCGAGCGGCGAATAATGCGCTTGGCTTCGACTGAGTTGACTGGCAGTCTCTGGTGCAGCATGTACGCCAGATATGGGCTCGTCCAGGTGGGCTCGATTAGCAGAACCTCCATTGGCTCCTTCTCTTTGCCTGGCGGGTCGGCGGTGCTCGTTGATGGTGTGGAGGATCCGGGCGTGGGTCGAAGTTTGACAGACCGCTGCGTGATGCGCTCAAGGAAGACGCCAGGTGGCACCTGCGCCTTGTCTGAGCCCAGGTTGGCGAGGGCGTCGGCTTCCTCGTTGCTTTCGCGGCCGATGTGCCGCAACTCGCAGCCGTCGAAGGTGCCCTCCAGCTGGTTGTACAGGTCTCTGTAGGCGATCATGTTGTCGGCGATGGCGTCACAGGCCTTCATGGTTTGCTGCACGACGAGGTAGGAGTCGCCGTAGATCATGAGGTGAGTGGCGCCGCAGTTCTTGGCCATCGCATGCCATGGATTAGGGCTCGTACTCAGCCTCGTTGTTGGAGGGTGTTGGGAAGTCCATCTGTAGCACGTACTTCAGCTTGTCGCCTTTGGGGGAATGAGGATGACTCCTGCCCCGGCTGATCTGAACTTTTTGGAGCCGTCGAAGTACATTGTCCATGCGTTGGACAGGTCGGGGACATCTGGCAGCTGGGCCTCTATCCACTCGGTGGTGAATTCTGGGAGCACTTGGGCCTTGATTGACTTCGGGTGAGCGTATTTCAGCCCCCAGGGTCCTAGCTCGACGACCCACTTAGCGACTCGTCCTGTCGCGCATTGGTTGGTCAGGATGTCGGAGAGCCCGGAGGAGCTTACCACCGTGATCGGGTGCTCGGAGAAGTAATGGATTACTTTCCTTGAAGTCATGAAAACTCCGTAGGCCAGCTTCTGGTAGTGCGGGTAGCGCTGCTTGGACAGGGTCACACCTCGCTGAGGTAGTAGACAGGTCGCTGGACAGGGTGGCTGTGCCCTTCTTCTTCTCGTTCGACTACGAGTACCGTACTGACCACCCTGTTCGTGGCTGACACGTAGAGGTAGAGCGGCTCGTTCTCCAGTGGTGCCACCAGTACTGGGGAAGTCGTGGGTTTTCTTGAGTTGGTCGAACGCGACTGCGCTTCTCGTCCACTCGAACTTGTCTGTCTTTTTCATCAGTTGGTAGAAGGCAGGGCCTTCTCACCCAACTTACTATGAACCGGCTGAGAGCTGCGACTCGGCCGGCTAGGCGTTGCACCTCGTGGAGCTTGGTGGTGCTGGCATGCGAGTATGTTTTGCACCTTCTCGGGTTGCTTCGATTCCTCTTGCAGAGACGAGGTACCCGAGCAGTTCTCCGGCTGGCACGCCGAAGACGCACTTGTCTGGGTTCAGCTTGATCTGGTACTCGTCGAGGGCGGCGAAGACCTTGCGGAGGTCGGCGATGAGGGTGTCCTCCTTGCGGGTGGTGACGACGATGTCGTCGACGTAGACTTGGACGATCTGCCCGATGAGCCCTTTGAGGCATGCTTGCATTGTGCGCTGGTACGTGGCACCAGCGTTCTTCAACCCGAAGGGCATCGTCTGGTAGCAGAAAACGCCGTCGGGTGTGATGAATGCTGTCTTTTCCTCATCGTCGACGTTCAGTCTGATCTGCTGGTAACCTGAGTAGGCGTCCAGGAAGGACAGGCGTTCGCAGCCTGCAGTCGAGTCGATGATCTGATCTATCCGCGGGAGCGGGAAATGGTCCTTGGGGCAGCATTTGTTGAGGGCGGTGAAGTCGACGCACATGCGGAGTTTCTTCGTCTTCTTCTTCTCCACTAGGACTGGGTTGGCGACCCAGTCCGAGTCCTTGATCTCTCGGATGAACTTGGCATTCAGCAGTCGATCGATTTCTCTGCTGATTTCGTCTCGCTTGGGCCCGGAAAAGCGTCGCATGGCCTGTTTGACGGGTCTGGCGTCCTTGTGGACCTTTAAGGAGTGCTCGGCGAGGTTCCTGGGTATTCCTGGCATGTCAGAGGGTTGCCATGCGAAGATTCTCCAGTTCTCACGTAGAAACTCGACGAGCGCGCCTTCCTATGCGGGAGTCAGACTCGACGATACTTTGACCGTCTTGCTGGCGTCAGTCGGGTGGACCTGATGGGTCGTTGTGTCGTCAGCCGCGTTGAAGGCAGCGTCCTTGGCTGGTTTCTTGCGGGCTGGGAAGATGGTCTTGTCGTTGTCGACTGCCATTGCCTCGAAGTGCTCTTCGACTCCGAAGAATTCGGAGATCTTGCTGAACTCGCGGTCGCAGCTGTTGGAGCGGTCGAAGTCGCCGCACCGTGATGACGCCCTTGGGTCCAGGCATCTTGAGCATGAGGTAGGCGTAGTGAGGTATCGCCATGAATCTGGCAAAGGTTGGGCGCCCGAGTATCGCGTGGTACTGCGACTTCCAGTCGACTACCTCGAAGTCGATCGACTCCCTCTTGAAGTTTTCGGGTGTGCCGAAGATGACGTCGAGTGTGATCGTTCCCATGGGCGTGACTGCTTGCCCTGGTACTATGCCATGGAAGGTGGTCTCTGATGCCGCCAAGTCCGTCGTTGGCCTGTTTATCCTTCTGAGGGTGTCGGCAAAGATGATGTTAATGCCACTGCCTCCGTCCATGAACACCTTTTTCAGGGTGTAATCTCCGATCAGAGCTTCGACTACCAGAGCGGCGTGCCCGGGTCGTGGTACTGCAGGCGGGTGATCTGCTCTGGAGAAGGTGATTGGTGTTTCTGATCCTCTCAGGTAGTCTGGTACCGCGGGTGGACATGTGATGGCTTGGAAGACTTGGCGGGTGATGAGCTTCTGAGCCCTGTTTGAGGGGCGTCCCTTCTGTATCATGTTGAGTTGTCCGCGTGCCGCTGGATATGCGTCATGGACCACTGGTGGGGCTTCTTGCTGCGGCTGCTGCTGCTGCAGGAAGGCTCCCGCAGCCTGTGCTGGATTAGCGACTGCGGGTGGGGGTGCTGCCTGGATGGCCAGCTGCGCGAGTGGCTGTGCTGCGGGTGCTGGAGTGACTATCTTCTGCATGGCTCGTATATTTTGCGTGCCTTTCGACAGTCCTTCAACAGGTGGTTGGATCCCCACTTGCCCGTTTCCGGGTTCCTGAACATGTGGTGTCTGCAGGGTTGTTCCAGCTCTTCCGCTGGGCTTAGTGTGCGTTTCTGCCACTCGCGTTTATGGCCTCCGTCGCTGCGGTAGCTGCTGCCGCCGCTTCGGTTGTATGCCCTGGCTGTATTGGCGACTCTGGTCACCGCCGCTTCGACTGTACTGTGCGTGGCTGTACTGGCGACTGCTGTCGCGCGCTTCATCCTCACGGGGGGTTTGGAATCCCGCCGCTACTAGCTCGATTGAGTCGTTGCCGTTGTAACGCGGCTTCTTCTTGTGGCGTCCTTCTCGCCAGTTGCTTGGTCCGGCTTCGTCCTTCGGGGAGTAGTGTGAACTATTGCGGACCGAGTCCTCTCCGTCTGCCCACTGGTTTGCTATCTTCATGACCTCGATCATGTTTTTCGGCCGGAGCCTACCAAACTCCTCGCGGAGGTCGCGCGGGAGACGCCGTGCATGAAGGCATCCATCACTCGGTCCTCCGAGGCGGTCTCCATGGTGTTGCGGAGCAGGTCCAACGCTGGATGTATGACCGGAGCGGCTCGTCTCGTCCTTGCTTGCATGCTTGTAGCTCGACGAACGTCGTCGGTCTCGAGTACGTCCCCAGGAAGGATTTAACGAAGGCCTCCGCGAACTCGTCCCACGTCCTGAAGGCGTTCTTGGGTTGAGTGTTGAGCCACCCGCGTGCAGAGCCGTGAGCATCAGCTGGATGTACTGCATGGCCGTAGTCGAAGTGCCGCCCTGGCAGCTGCAGGCTATGAGGTAGTCTTCTAGCCAGAGTCTCGGGTCCTGCTTCCCGTCGTACTTGACTGCTTCTGCCGTGAGCTTGAAGCCCTTGGGCATTCTTGTGTCGCGTATGTTGAAGCTGAAGCATGCGGCGCCGCACGGCTCGTAGTCGCCGTCGTTGCGGTCGTAGTCGAGGTTGGACGTGCTGACCGGCCGCTGGGTGCGGCTGCGGTCTACCGTCCTTTGTGTGATGACGTTGCGGAGGTCTTCGCCTGGCTGTGGCTGTCGCAGTTGTCTTGCCGCCGGGGCTGCGAGTGCTGCGGGCTCGCGGTCGCGGCGATCTCGATCTTCTCGCGCTTTTTCGTTGGCGCCTTGTTTATCAGTGCGTCTTCGAGTGTCTTGATAGACATGATCTGCTGCTTGTGGAGGAGAGCGCGCGAGTCGCCCTCAGGCGGCTGTGTCAGTCAGGTATGTTTCGACGCCATGAGTGCGGCTCCGGGTGTTTTGGGGATGGGTATCCCGTCTGCGTCTTCTATGTATGATGACTCGAGGTTGCGAGTGACTCTAGCGCGGTCGGCCTCCGTCATCAGAGGCACGCGGGCTCTGTGGCGCCTTGCTCCTTGTGAGACCTCTGTTGAGGCAGTGAACGAGTAAGCGGCCCTCCTGGCGCTCGACGCGTCAGCCTCGTCCTTGCGTCGAAGTAGCTCGGCCTTCTCTGCGCGGAGTCGTTCGCCTTCCTTCCGTAGCAGGTACTGGACCGCCATAAGGTCCTCCCGGGGTGCGTCCGGTGGGGGTACGTGCCTTCCTCGACGTGCTTCAGGGCTTTGATTGCCATGTCGGGTGATGGTGAGTCGCGTCACCTGGTCCGGCATGACCACCTCCAGTGGGTATGCGGGTTCGCCGTCGTTGCCCTGCGGCCTCTGGCCGATCATGAAGACTTGCGCGGGGTAGATCTGGGCAGCGGGATGGACGCTGCCACTGCTGCTTCCTTCGTCCGAGCCGTGCTCGGAGTCGAAAATGGCCGCAACGTGGTGGGTACCACAGTCGCTGCCGCGGCTTCTTTCTTGGAGTTCCGCGATTTTTGCCGCGGACACGAGCGATGTGTCGTCGTTGATGCAGCGTGGTTGGCTCGGTGAAGACCTTGCGGGTCGGTAGAGATGCGAGTGGCACGACGAGGACGGCGTGACCTTGGTCATCTGCGAAGATGTGGTCGACGCAGTCGAAGCTGATGCAGATCTTGGTCTTGCCAACGACGCGATCGAGGTAGTCGGAGTAGACTCGATCTGCGCGGTGGTCGCCGAAGTGGTCGATGTAGTCGACGCAGATGCGATCTTCTCAGCAGTCGAAGATGCGATCTCCACAGTCGCAGCGGGGTGATCTCCGCAGCAGGCGGCGGCACGGATGGCGCAATCGCGGCAGATGCGGGTGCCGCCACCGTGCGTGGTGCGATCGCCGTGGATCTGAGTACTCCACAGCTGTCCACGAAGTAGTGCATGGTACCGAAGGTGAGGCACATACCTACATGCAGATCGGCGTACACCGAGCGGTGGGCCGGCGGGTGGAAGGTGTACTCGAAGGAGCCGAAGCAGATTGGCTCCTTGGTGATGCAGACGTCGTTCTTCAAAGTCGATGGAGCCGGTGCGACCATGGTTCCAGCGCTCGTTCTTTCCCACAGACGGCGCCAATTGACGAGGCGTGGACTCGGCAAATCCCTGGGTTATACACCCCGGGTTGATTAAGGGGGAGAGAGTTGAGCGCTGGTGATCACGACGGCTGACAAGCGAGGCGTTTTACCAGGTTCAGGCTCCCGGAGGATAATACCCTACTTCCTGCTTGTCTGGTTATTGATGGCGAATTGTGGCTACAATGGTGAGATGGCGATCTCGCTAGGGTTTGTGGTGGCGGCTATGAGCGTACCCTAGAACGAGGGACCCTCCTAGCCTTTATATGGTAGGCTAGGTCTCGGGTGAACGGTGCTGATGGCACTTACAAGATAGGTATAAACCTCACGACCTAGTCGACTAACTTGGGCCGTACGTGTCCTTGCTGGGCTTTCCTTGAGCTTTTATAGTCTTGGCGTGACCCAGATACCTTCACCGTGGGATAGCCGAAGGGTAGCCCCACGACACACTGTTTGATCATAAGGAGCAATCTGCAGCTAAGCTGCAAGTGGATTATTCGGCAGATTTGCAACCATCAGGTAACCCACTTGTGTATTGCTATTTGAGTTATCAATCTCAGAGCTGCTACGGCAATCGTCCTTGTTTTCTCATGAAGTCGAATCTATGTCTTCTCTGAATACCCTTAGAATGATAGTTCCATCTTCCATGTGCACAACCTGAGCTGTTTTTTAATTATGTTTCAGAATCAAACCCACATTTTTCTTTGTTAAAGTGGTGCTTGCAAGAAGAACCAAACTCCAGTGATGTATGTGCACAAGATAGCACTAAACCAAAACTAAGGTCACCGAGGATCAGAAGCTACCCCAGGTATTAGCACAAGCACTATTTCTACCCTTTTAGTGTTCGAATGTGTCAACTAATTTCTCTTGCTCACCTTCAAATCCTTGTTTTTGTTAAGGGGATGGTGGCAGTGAGTCAAATGCAACTACTGCAAAGTCTTCTACTGGTGTTCACAGTAGCAAGCAGGTAATTGCAATGTAAAAACATGTTATCTTTGTCATTATAGTTTAATAAAGGATTTGATGGTGAATAATGGCTTAAAAGCAAGAAAAATAGAGCACTAGTTATGATGAATCAGTAAGTCAGTAAAACCAAGTTTTTATGTTTTTGAGTAGTTGACTGGTTAATTGCCCAAGCCAGAATACTTGATGCCATACCGGTTGATAGTTCAAACTTCAAAATGAAGTATCAAGGCAAAAGAATATTGTAGCATAGTAGCTGTACTCAGGTTTGAGATATTTTTATAAAGTTAGTCTGGCCTGTGAACTTTCTATCTACTAGTAAACACACAGTTTCACTTTCATATTTGAAACGGTGTAGAATAATAGATTTGCTCAGGCGCAAGGCACTGAGATGCCACAACACACTATATATATTTTGGTGCCATGAATAAGAAAGTTATCGTGTAATTCCGAGATACTTAAATTCTATTGATTGTTCCTTCCTTCTGCACTTTAGGTTCAAAGTGCAAGATCAAAAGCATTATCAGTCTTTGGAGCGTTGGTGTCACCAAAACTACGAACAACCCAAGTTTCCTTTGAAACAGGTTTTATTTCTAACAAGAACCGTAGAACATACTATGCTTTGACCATATGTTGACCTAACTGATATTTTCGTTTCATGTAGCACTTGAACTAATCGTGGAGTTAGCAAATTCAAGATCAACTATGCTCTCTAGTTTCTCCCAGATAAAGTGTAAATCATGAATTGCTGCCTGAGTTCGAGGTTTTGTGCCCTTCCACACCACCTATTCTCTTTGAGATATCAGTGATATGCAATCAGCAGCGCTTGTAGAAAATCCTATTAGAAATGTTGATGTATATTGGTATGCACATGTTTATCGATTTGTTTGCCCCGCTGTTCTTTGAGTTATCTTACAACCACAGGGCAAGAGACACATTATTTTTGTAAGTCCATATTCATTTACTAGGTTAAACTCTGGTGATCACAACTACACTATTCAGGTTAGGACTGCCGCACTTTTGTCCATGGCCGGGCTACCTATTCACCATGGCCAGGGGCTAAGGCAAGGGGACCCCCTCTCATGGCTCCTCTTTGTCATTGCCATCGATCCGCTTCAATAACTTCTAGAGAAGGCCACTACGCTTGGGTTGCTCCACAAAATTCGTGGGAGGGGGACCGTCTTGCGTACCTCACTTAATGCGGATGATGTGGCTATCTTTGTGGCGCCTTTCAAAGAGGACATTCAAAACCTCAAGAGCATTCTTCATGGCTTCGGTGTTGTGACGGCGATGTTGAAGAAGGCGATTTCGGAATTACTTTTAGTTACATTGCTTGCAAACACTAAAAAAGAAGTGGTTGCTGAAGAAGGCGATGTTGTCGCTCACGAGTAACGATGCCCACAGAGAGCCACCCCGATGCACGTCAACAAGAAGTTAAGAACCAACCCGTGGACCATAAAGACCTCACAAGCTTCTCAGCAGACGGCCAGATCGATAAATCTGATTTTTTTTTTCCGAGAAAGCTTAGGAGGTCTGCGGATCATTTAGTTAAGCTTGAGGGAAAACAAACATAGTTCAGAAGTTTAAAGATGCCACTCGCCAGGCCGGCTCAACAGAACACCGCCCGCTTTGGAACGACGGGCAACCCCCAAACCAAATCTGACTTCGGCACAAAACGAACTTTTAGATATGAACTTTTTTACAAATGTCACACACCCAAGAGCCAAGAGATCTTCGTTTCTACAGAGAAAAATCAAGACGGATATGTCTCTAACGAATATACAAAATATGATACTGATGTGAAGCATGTACAAAATGTACTGGACTACATGTCTTCTGGATAACCTGCAAATTTTCAACATGGTTTAAACTTTAAACCCGTAATCATTGAGGTAACCTGCAACCAAAATTAACCTGCTCTAGAGCACACAATTATTTTTCTGAATCTACACACGGCAATTCAAATGTAGAAAAATAGATGGGTCAGAATGCAGACAATCGTTGGACATTACCATGAACATCAATCTCTTCTATAAACCTCCACGCCTGACCCGCCATATGCCCCCGGTTGCCCCGAGCGGTGAATATCGTGCGTTGGATGGGTAAAAGCGTGCTGCTGTTTCACCTGTGTCCGTTGGATGCGGTGAATCTGATTTTTACTATTACACCGAGGGGCACAGACAGTGACGGGTGGGGCAAGCTGCGTATTGGGTCCACAAATCAGTGGGCGAGACATGCTCGTGCTCGTTCTCAGTTTTGCCCGCCCAGCCACGTGAGACAAAACGCGCACCCGCGGTGAAACCCTACCTCCAGTTGCGCGGCGTCTCTCCTCTCCAATCCCGCACGCGAGACGAAAATATCCTCCACCCGCCCTTCCTCCAGACGCCGCCGCCGCGCCTCCGGCCACTCGCCTCTAGGGGTGGAATCGAGCCGAGCCGAGCTGGCTCGGGGCTCGGCTCGGACAGGCTCGGTAAAACTCGAGCCGAGTCAGGCTCGGCTTGCTAGTGAAACGTTTTTACAAAAGAGGCTTGCGGCTCGTCTCGTCGGGCGGCTTGCGAGCCATCCACCAGGGTCAACTTACACGCGGTTCCCGATCGATCTCCTTTTTTTTTTGAAACGAGACCAAATCTTTACCTTTTATATTCATCTCCTCCTATCTCCTTTCTTCTTCCCCGTCTGTCCCCGTTCCAAGCAAGCTAGAGTTAGGACCGGGCAAGGCCCCGTCTCCTCTCCCTACGCCTCTGAGATGTGCGCGGCAGAGCGCGATTAGCGGCGGGCTGCCGGCCGTCCGCCGCACGCCGTCCGTTCGTGCTCCGCCTGCCGTCAGTGTGCTTGCCTGCTCCTCTTTGGTTCTTCCCCACGGCTGCTCCAGTCCAGTGCTCCTCCTACCCCGTTGGCCGTTGCTCCTCCAGATCAGTACTTCAGTCCTCCCCCACCACCGGCTGGTCCTATGCTGCTGACGATGCAACATGCACGGGAGCAGAGTGCTGGATCAGGGGCACGTTTGGGGAAGCTACAAGCGGAAGGGCAAGGGCGGGGAAAGAGGCGTACATACAAAAATGCAAATGAACTCCAGAACAGCTTCTCTATTTGGAGTATTTGATTGCTGCAATTTTTTGTACAGCAACAAAACTGAAACAAATAGAGCAAAATTGAAACAAATAGAGCACATGTACATGTACTGATCAATCTAATACAGTGCAGTGCGTGTGATCCTATTAGTATTCTACATAATATTTCACTTCTATTGGTCTGATTTAATTAGGCATGCAAATTGTGGACCTGACATAAACAAGCAGCATCATAAATCACAAGGTTGTCATGTATTTGTGTGGTGGACTTGTCATGTACGCCGCTATTATGTTTAGTTGATAATTTGTGAAACTTGTTAGACTATGATATGGATATATTCATGATCTGCTCTTGATTATAATTGTGAATTGTTACATTTTTATCAAAGACCATGTCAATTTTTTGTATTTCATCGAGCTTTCGAGCCGTCTTGCGAGCTTCACCGAGCCGGCTTGTCGAGCCTCGAGCCTTGCCGGGAAGGTTTAGGATTGGCTTGTCCGACCTTCGAACCGGGCCGAGCCTGGTCGAGCTCGAGCTTCATGTCCACCCTAGTCGCCTCGACCTCCCTCTCCTCTTCCGCGTGCTGAAGGAGCAGGGCTGGGAGGGAGCGTGGCACCTCGTGCCTCGCATCGGGCGGAGCGGGCCCGAGGACGGGAGACCGGCGGAGGCGAGGAGCGCATCGGCTGAAAGAAAAGAGGAAGAGGAGGCGCGTGGGAGACGACCAGGGGCTGAGGCGCATCGACGGGAGACTGGCGGCGGCGACGGCTGTGGTGCTGGGCGGAAGGAGGCGCTGCAGAAGAGAAAGAGGAGGTGGCGCGAGGGGGACTGGCGAGGGCGACCGTGCGTCCACGAGCTCGCCGAGGTTGCTAGGCCGCCGTGAACGCGCTGTCGCCTCGGAGCCGCCATAAAGCAGGTGGAGGCACTGAGCGGCGATGGAGGCGTAAGAATCGGGAAGGAGATGGCCTGAGTGTTCTTGTCCTGCCTCTCTCCCCTGAGGGCCTATTGTCTCCTCTTACCATTGCAATTTTTCAGATTGAAAATTTCCAGTTCGTTTAATGCCAAATCAGATCAATGTAATCATTGTTTTCTTCCTCGTAGGATTTGGTTTCTCCGTTTGGGAGCAGGTAGGGAGCAAGCAAGCAGCCACTGAGAAGGCCGGCATATGCTGAGTGAGAGCTGGAAGGAAGAGGAGGAGGTAGAGATGGAGCAGAAGGGGGAACAAGAGGAAACTGAGGGAGGGAGGAAAAGGAGGTAACGAGGGATTCAATCTACTGCTTTAACAACAGAGGAGGAAGAACATGGGCAGACGAACGGGAAAGGTCAGTGCCTCTATCGTCTCACCCCTCCCATCCTATCACATTTGTTTGTTTTTCTGCTCCAAATCCCGTGTGCTTCCTTCTTAGGTTCTTGCATATGGATTAGTTTTTCCTTGCATCATTCGTTACTGAACTTCACATTGGGTTCAATGAGATAAATGTCCAAATATTTTCAGGATTGTGCATTTTTTGGAGTCCTTCGGTTCAATTGCTGAATTCTGAGATTATGCTCAAGAGAGTGCATACTTATGTAGGCAAAACCATGGAAAACGCATGCAGCGGTGTGGTCTCCTTCAGGGCAGGGACTGGCTGCGGTTGTGGCAGCACCAGGTTGGACGGTCGGAGAGCTGCTGCAGGAGCGAGAAGATCTCCTCCGGGTGATGCTGGAGGTGTTTCGGCAGTATCGGGAGAGGAAGAGATAGGAAGGAGATGTCAAAGAAGGCCGTGCGGGTCACCCTGCCACACAGGTTGCTAATTTCACTTCACATCCTCTTCCCGCTGAACGGGTTAAAGTACCTTATTTGTGGAAGGAATTTCCTGTACCATGTCCAAAATTTGGATCCATATTCCATATTTGATAGTTCTGTTGTCTGAACACCTTTTATAAATTTTGTCAATCATATGGTAATGTTGACTGGGGCAAGAACATCTTTCTAAATACTAAGCTCTCTAGAATTGGTGCCCTCTCCTTCCCCCACATGTCCACATCATGGTAGACCCCACTTAGCTCACTTTATTTATTTATAGTTCATAGTTTTAAATTTAGTTTGAAAAAAAAACCTCCCTACAATTGGTGCCCTCTCCTTCTCCCACATGTCCACATCATGATAGACCCCACTTAGCTCACTTTATTTATTTATTTATAGTTCATAGTTTTAAATTCAATTTGAAAAAAAAAATCTATTGGATATATACATATGTTTGTACTTATCTGCTAAATTTTTGGTGAACTAAAAGGGAATTCCCATATATAAAAGAAGAAAATTGTGGCCGTAAAAAGGGAAAAATAGCTCAATTTCCCCTCAAAATTACTCTTTTTGTGTAGACCAAAATACAAAAAAAAATCTTCTAGAGTGCGTACAATACGTCCACGTAGTTGTATCTTTTATTTCAAAAAATTGAAACCTAAACATGCCGTTTCGATTTTTTTTAGGTGAGTTCGGAGCTACTGGCGCTACCCGACAACTCTCTCTCTTATCTCTGCCGCAACGTCCACCATAGCGTCGCGCAGCCTGTGCCACACGACACCATTTCTCTCCCTCGGCCTCCCTCTAGCCGTATTCTACCGAAAACAGCTGTCCCTACGCAAAGTTTGCCCGTATCTCCGCACACACCTCTGGCCCCGTCAAGCACCTGGGACTACAGGGCACCTCCATCCCTTATGTCGCGACTCAACTCCATTGTTAACTTGCACGCCATGTGCGCTCCCCTCTGGTGGCCACACAACGCTAGTGAGTGAGCTGAAAGACTTCCTACAACCCTCGCAGTAGTTGCACGTGAACACCCATGTCGCCTCTCGCATCGGCTGCCGATGTCACCGTTGCTGTTAGTAGTGCTCGACTCAATGGTGGTGGCGGCTGCGGTTGAAACCGTGAACAACAAATCGATGCTGAATGGGGGTGGAAGGATGAGTTATACGCCTCATTGTTGGATGCCACCTATAACTTTTTCTGCGGTATATTTGCTTATATCTCACTTGTATTTAGAGAATGAGCCAAATTATGTAAGAAAATACGTGTGTGTATTTTGTAGATGGTTGAATGCATACACTAAAAAAGGACATATGTTTTCCTAGCCTCCAGTTGCAATCATTAGAGTGTAGAAAAGTCATGACCATGAGGGTGCAATGATAAAATAGCATGTGGTGTGGTGAACATGACAAACTATATGTTAAGAGAATAACATTCCTACAATTAGATATATAATTGTAGGTGGTATTCATTCCAGTTTATTTTTGTTTATATTTTATTTTATGCAATCTGGATCCAATGCACATATTAATATGGCAGGTAAACAGTTTAAGATCTCAGTTTGCTCTATATTTTGGTGAATTATTTAGTATTTATTGGTGGAATGTTCCTCTGTTTTTATATACTGTCGATCATATTCGATGCAATTTATTTAAATATGTCAGGACATAATTACGCCAACTATTATTAATTTTTGGATAATTTATGTCAAAAAAGTCTACTTGATTTCATTATATTAAAATCAATGACCGATCTCAGTTTGCTCTATATTTTAGTGAATTAATTAGTATTTATTGGTGGAAAGTTCCTCTATTTTTATATAGTATCAATCGTATTCGATGCAATTTATTTAAATATGTCAGGACATAATTACGCCAACTATTATTAATTTTGGGATAATTTATGTCAGAAAATTCTACTTGATTTCATTATATTAAAAACAATGACCTTCATTGTAGGACCTCGATGGCTAATCAAATCTTGGCTAATCTATCTCTCTGAGTTTGCAATGTTCATCATATCGTACAGTGTCTGCAGATTGTCGAAATTTGATCAATTTATTTTTTTGTTCAAATCATTATAGAACTATATACACAATTTAACTTTCATGACATTTCATAATTGTCGTTCTATCCTAATCGTCTAACTAAGTGTAACCTTTTTTAAGTGGGGTCATGCTCTTTCTGTTGAGTGGTGTACTGCTAACCTTACAACCGAATAATTGTGTCCCTTCTCTACTCCTCCATGTTTATGTGAGGATGTCTGAGTAATGTTGTAAAATAGTGAGCCAATGATACTATTTTCTCTATCATTGGTACTATTTTTTATATATGTCTTGCTAAAAAAATTGTTTGTTCATCTATCGTTGCTCGTATTAGGACAGACGCGGCAACGCGCGTCTTTTCCTTCTAATACATTCTATCTGCTTGGAAGTACTAACTCTGTGGTGCTTGGAAGAACAAACAATAAATACGTGATCAACAACCAGCACTAATTGAGTCGTCTAAAATGTTAATCCATATGCGATTCTTGTTCACCCATCTAGGTTTAGTGCAGAATGTGGGTTCTGTATTCAGAAGAGGGACTATGGCCCTATGAGAGAGGTTTGTATTTATAAGGATCTCCCATTTAGTGAACTTTGGACCATTTATTGTTTTATATAGTTCATGATTTGATTGGAAAACTTAATTGTATGTGACGTTTGACTTAATTTTTGCCTGATTCGTGATGGATTTTAGGTTTTGTTGGTCTGTTAATGGCCATTGGTCGACCTGCAAGTAAGTTTGCTATATCAGGCTGAGTTGAGTAACTAGCCATGGGGAAGGAGTAGCAGGGCCAGGTACAGGTGGACCTGGTGGCGCTTCCGCCGGTGGTGGTCGCCGTCATGCTCCGGCACTTGAGGTGGTGAGCCGCGGCCGTCGAGGACTGTTGGTTTGCCTACGAGCAGCACGTCCGTGGCGCCATTGTCCTCCCACCCAGGAGTTTCCTCCACTTATTCCATGGCCAGATCGAAGGTCACATGACCTAGGTGAGTTTCTTTTGATTTCCAGCAACATATTCTTGCATTGAATGAATTGGGATTTGGCCGTCACAGATGCAAGCTTGGGTGAAAGAACATGTGGAAAGATTTCAGTTATTTTAGCAGCGGGAAAGTCTGATTGTTTTTATTCACTAATGCTCTTTGCCTGGATCCAGCGCTAATGAATAATAATTCTTTGTAGGATAACCATCATGCATCAGATGCATCACATTCAGCTCAGAATTCGTTGTTGCTCTTCGGGAAGGACACCACGCGGCCAAGGTCTCCGGCGAGCTGCTGCACATGGACATCATCGTACACGCGACCGCCACAGCAGCAAGATCAGTCTCCTGCGGCCGCCGTAGCAGCAAGATCAGTCTACCGCGGTGGTGGCTTGGTGACCAGTCAAACCAGGCAGGGCTAGGGATCAAGGAGACGAATGACCGTCAAAAAACTATTGGTTAGTGTTTTAATTCAGCATACCAACTGCACTGTTGCAAGTAATTGGATGGTTAGAACTTATGTAAACTCTCTACTGTAGTTAGAAGGGTGATTTCTGATTTTGCTAATAGAGGATCAGACTAGAATGTAGAAGTGCAAAATACTGATCCTGATTATTTCATCAGAGACAGATGAGACGAATGAATAGATCAATAATTGCCGTGCACACTTCTTATAGTATTGAAAGAATTATTGTATCCTGATATTATTAACAAAAGAGTACCACATATTTTCCATTGTGAATGATGCAAGAAATTGGTGATTAATGACCGAATGCCCGGTTTCGTCATCTCTAGGACACTTGATTTGTTTGTTAGGATCTACATATATTTTCATATTGTCTCCTGAAACATGGAATTATCCATATTTGCATATGATCTTATAATAGGCCGGGGTTCTTTCTCTTTTTCTTTCATACATCAGTGAGAAATTTTCAAACATGTTTCATTTCTTATGGCTAACATGTACAGAGCAGACCAAGAACAAAAAGTGATGGGTGAAGTGCTATCGATATTTCCATATGTCCAACATGTATAGATCAGGCAAAAAACAAAGATTGCTTATGATGCAAAGGTTTTAGTTGACACATAATCAGGTATATTATTGTTTTGCATTTTAGCTAATTGGCTATATACTTCCTCTTTTGTACCTAGCTTTGCACATATGAGGTTTAACAATAGGTATATTTCCATATGTTTATATGGTTTTTATTCAGTTCTGCAGTAGCATATTGTCTTGTTTTTCCAAATTCATGGCTACAAGATTGTTTATTGTGCTCTCGGTCAATAAAAGTCATTTTGTTTGATCATGTGTGAATGTGTATTATTTGACATATTTACCTCACGCTTGGTCTTTTTAGTTTGCGATTTGCTAGATCTGAAGTATTTATGGTTATTTTGATAGGGGGAGTAAAGTGATAATTTTATTGGTACATGGATATGGGAGAAGCTAGCTAGGGGAAGGAAAGGAGAGTAATGATATGTGTTATTTTCAATCATTTCCAAGTTGTCAGGCTTTGGCCTTTATACATACGGTGCGTCACCATTGCAAAAAAAAAAAAAAAAAAAAAACCTGGTTCGCTTGTTACGCATAGAGCTGATTATGCCGGATTGAGCTAGAAATAACGATAACTGAAGCTGGCCGGTGAATAAGCTGATTTGTGAGTTATCTATATATGTGCTATGTAAAGCTTAACTCCATGGATGAATTAATTGCTATTTATTTATATCTGTGCCATTTCCGTGTATGGTTTGAAAATCAAATGGATGAATCATATATTGTTCCAGCATGTATTTTATTACTCTGTTGTTATAGCTTTAATGTTAGAATTATTTGTGATATGCTACATAGGACAGTCCCTATTAGAAAGATGGTGGTTATTTTATACCTAATAAAAATGCTCGGTGGCGAATGCCCAGTTTTAGGTTCAAAATTGCATGTCAAGCTAATTCTGATGGGTCTTCCAAAGACTGTAGAAAAATTCATCTTTAATCTGAGACATGGCCTGAGCTGATTCTTTGGTGCTCTCTCATTTCTGCAGGTTTACTTGGGACAGGTTGATCTCAAACTTTGTGGATGGTTTTTCCGTCTCCATGATATAGCGCAACAGATGCAACGACAACAACGCCATCACCTTTCAATATCCATTGATCAAACAAAAAGAAACACACCAGGGTAGGCCACAAGCATGTCGCATGTTCTTCTCAGCTCCTTATTGGTGATTATCTCAATTTCTTAGCTTCATTGGATATCTCATTTCAGTACCGTTTCAGGCTTCAGTTAGCTGAAAGATCATACACTGATCAATCTTCTACCATGTGACTGAGCCAAATTAATAATATTTTATGTAGGTGAGTCTCTGATCAGGCGATTTGAGCTTGCCTATATTCTATTTCCCAAGGCCACCTTCTCCACTCCACTTTCTTAATGAAAACAAAAACACCATGCAGTATTTGGCATGATCAAATTTTTTGCCTGGTAGAGATTAAGAAAGCTAGAACTTCCTTTTTTCAACCCTTTTTTCTTTGTATGACATTGCCATCTAACCAGGAAGGCAAATCACGATGGTTGATGTATGTGGATCATTTAATATACTTAGTACATCAACTCTTCACTCAAACAATTAGGACCCTGGTATATATACTTTTTTGTCGACATAATAAGTATTCCATAATTTTGATCCGCAAAATTTGATTGCAATGTGTTGTTGGTTACTTGATTTAATTAGAGATTATGCCCGGTTTAAGTCAACATTATTTTATTTGGTTTTCTATAACTTCAAATTTCTAACATAAATTTCTTTTGTAAACCCACGTTCTCATCTTTGCAGAAATGACACGCCTTCATTTAAACTTCTGTATGTCACACCTCAACAAGGATTTCACTCATTGTGTTTGGGATATACATGTTCTCTCATGCATGCAATTACTTGGTGGACTATTTTCCATTTAGTTGTAGTTCCACACTGAAAAACAGTAGCCTGATTTCTCCATGACAAACAAAATAATTAATCTGTGAAGATATATGTAAATTACTTTTTTTATATTTTCATAAATTAGAAGAACAAGATGAGTGAGCTGCATATCTAACTGTTGCCGACGAAAAAGATGACCCAATTGAGAAGCCGAGACCATCTGAATGTTCGCATTTTCACTAGGACAATAGCCTGACTGGAAATATAAAATCAAATATAAAATCATTCATGCATTCAGTTGGTCGCAGCCTGGCTGCTTTATTTTCTTGCTGCAACATTGGTAAGGTCATGTAGGTTACGCATGTACCAGAAACTATTTGACTGCATCTTCTTCACCTTAATCTTTGTTTGGGTATATCATATTTTAGAATTACACATAGAAAATTATTGTTTGTTTCAATGATTATATCTTAATATCTATACAATGTGCTGATGGAGTTGTTTCCAAACTTTACAGGAAGCTCAAATGTAGTAAGTTGCCGCCTACATGGACCATGCGCTTCGTGCAAGACCCGGTTTCAAACAAACTTATTGTTCTTCTTGGGCAACCATCTAACTGAAGTATGCACTATGACTGTTGTCTTGAAGCAAAATCTGGGTGTGCTTATGTATGCTTGGGCGACAGAGGTCAAGGCGACTACTGATACAGCTTGATATGGTGCTATTATCATGTTCCTCTTAAGTTACATTCACTTCTGTTATTATGATGCAATACATATCCAGTTCCTGCTGTTTAGTTGCCTCTGCATTAGCACTTGGTAGCCACAGACAATAGCTAAGCTGGAGCTACAATCGCAGTTACATCTATATTCAGTCATTTTATTTTCTCTGGTATTTTTTTGCATAAGTATCTTTCATAACAATTCAATGTCTCTGTATAATGGAAAATATCAATTCAATATAGATTTGCTTTCACTGAGATAAATCCCAGTTTGTTTGCACCCAGGTTCAGTTTCATGGCAGCATTAGCTTCCCTATTTTTCTACCGCTGTATTATTATTGCTCGAGTTGTGTCAATATACAATCTCCTTTTTTATTTTGCAAAGAGGCGATTTTAGGAATAACTTATGATGTGGAGTCCTTTTTATTCTCATAAGTTTATGGCAACAATATGTTCCTGCTTCGTCAATATACAATCTCCTTTTTTATTTTGCAAAGAAGCGATTTTAGGAATAACTTATGATGTGGAGTCCTTTTTATTCTCATAAGTTTATGGCAACAATATGTTCCTGCTTCCGGCAGTTGCGCAACGGGTCATCTAGTTTCTAGAAAGGGACATATGTTTGCTGGTGCCAGCTCCATTGCTCAAAAAATAAAGCATAGGTGGAAGCTCTGTCAACACACATGTGTGATTCGGTTCTAAACAGCCTCAAGCAAAGCATGTAAAAATAATAAAGAGGCAAGTGCATGAACATAATTTGACAGTAAGGAAGAAACATCGTAAGACTGGGAATGGGAAGAACCTGGGACTGAGAGGGGATTGAAACGGGTCACTGGCGATACCAGCAGTGGTCAGGGGATGTATGTTGACATGACGTACTTTAAAGTTTAAATCGTCCCCATCAAGCTCGTGGATTTTCCGAGTGCCAAACCTGGCGACCCTCCAGCAGCGCCGCATGCACAAAACTCTGGGGACGACGACACAAACGGAGCAGCTCCACTGATTAAAAGGGAGAGGAAAATTGCTTAAGTTACTCCCACATTTGGTTGGTGGAGAAGAGAAGGGGGAGGAAGTGCATCAGTTTCTTTTCTAAAATAGTAGTGGGTGGCACAGGGATTGAATTTGACGTAGAAGGTGAATAGAAAAGGGAGTCAATAGGAGTAGTAATTAAGGAGAGAGCACTGTCACACGGCAGGGGAGGACTGAGGACGCCGGCGGAGAGTCGGTACTGAGGGTTGTGGCGAGGAAGGCTGAGGCTGGTACGGAGTGGGGCAGAGGCCGGAGGCATGCCACGGGGGAGGACTGGGGGATGCAAACGGCAGTGGGGAGTTGGCCGAGACCAGCAGTGCTGAAAAACGGAGGCTAGCCACATGGGAAGTGGAAGGGGAGGGATAGGGGAAGAGGGTGGACGGCAGAGGCATGATCTTGTGCGCCATGGATGAGCTTATTTCGCGAGGAAGACTTTTCTTGTGTAGTATGCTTGATTGCGTGTGTACGTGACTGGATTGCTTGGACTTCATCTCGCTCCCTAATAAAATAGACGGATGGGGATGAAAATCGTAGGGCTTAGATTAAAGGATGACGTGGGTATGCTGCATGTTGAGATAGACTAATTAAATTGGGTTTTCTCTTATAAGATCTTATAAGAGGTATAGATAGATTACGGTGAATGCGTACTCTCTAAAAAAAGAAAACGCTTTATATTGGTCCAGCCGTCCAGAGGAGAGGCACAACCCAACAAAACAACAACAAACACAGCGCACCTTTCCCCTCGCCTCCCGAGGAAATCTCCAAACCCTAGCACCTCCGCCGCCGCTCCCCATGGATCGCGGTCGCAGACAACGCTTCCGCCTCCTTCGCCCCGACGGCCAACCAATGCCCCCGTCTCCCCTCCCCTCCCCTCCCCTCCTCCGACGCCCGGAGGCGAACACCGACGCAGTTTCCCAATATTTCCTCCTGACGGCGAAACAATCCGTGCCGAAGGTAGGCATGAGGAGCTCCTCACCGACGTGGGTGGGGCGACACGTCCCGTCGGAGATGTCTACAGGGAAGTCCCAGTCCCCTCGTGTGTGGGGCGACACGCCCTCGTCTCCCCTCCGCCGCCCCTCATGTGTCGCTTCGCCCGGCGCCATCGTTATGCTCCAACGCCGTATGCGCCAACGACCTATTGGCGCCAACTTATAAAGACATAGATTATTGATCAAATGCTTGACTATAAAACTATGCATCAATGGACACACTTTGATGGATTTTTAATAAAATTGGGCATAGCTAGCTGCCATCATTCAGCAAAGCATCCAAATCTTAGTCGTTTTGTCCATCAACTTTTCGAGCCTCTGCCCATACTGTTGTCCCACCAAACCATTGGCACTTCCACTGCACCTCGCACTGACCAAGGATAGAGAAACAAATTAAATTTGTTATTATAGCACTGCACACTCTAATTACCACTTTGTTAGATTATTACTACCTCTGTTCCAAAATATAAGTCTTTTTAGCAAGCTAAACTAGCTAGCTAAAATGGCTTACATTGTGGAACAGAGGAAGTACTACATAGACTCAATGCCTAATTGGAACCAGTTAGCCCAACTTTCTTCACTCCATTGCCCGTGCCCGTTTCGAAACAGCAATTCACCGTTTGGTATTTAGACAATAGATCCAAATTGCTTGTCAGATTCTTCTTCCTTTACTCTCTTTGAAACCAGATTGTATTTTTTCTGCATTACAATCTCCTCTTTTTCTAATTCTTTTATTTCAGGCGTGAGGATGGAGAACAAAATGTCTTGGCCTCAAAGGAGCTGTTTGACACTACAAAACTGGATGAGTCCATCACTAAGGCTTCCTCTCTGCAGCAGCCTACATTGTATGAATCTTTCTCGATCTTCTCCTTGGGCAGAGATGGTTGCTACTATGTATTGTCCATCTATTCTTATTCATCTCCGTGATACTGTTCTTCAACTCTTGCTTCTGTTCCACTTCAGGCCTCTCAAGGAAGAGCTTCTGACACCTCAAGCCCTTGACAAAGCCCGGCCTTCCTTCGATCAGATCTTGCCACCCATTTCAGCCCGGAAACCTGCCGGTTGGAATAGACAATTTTTCATCAGAGAAGATCTTGCGGGAGCTGTCCACACTTATCCTGTGCTGGATGGGCCGTTCCGGAACTTGGAGGATGCTGAGAAGGCTATCCTCCGCCACCTTGATGAACAGCGTGATCCAAAAATGTAAAGCTTCTCAACTCCTGGGCCCTAGGTTTCTTCTTCAAGTTTCTCAGTCCTACGGGTTTAGAGCTGCTCACTAATTATTAGCTTTCATTGTTTCTCAGGTGCAAAGATGATGGGCTTTCCAGGTCAGAGATTGCTGTACGAGATGCTCTTTACTGGCCAGATGGCACGAGGAAGAAGTCTTCCAGATTCAGTCTGGACCATATCCACATCGGGCTATTGATTCAAGCTTTGTTGGACAAGAACAATGAGGAGAATAATCTTTTGGGGGTTTGCTTTCTCTCCCTCACTCCCGGGCTTCACTTGCACTGCTAATTTGCCTTTCTACTACTCCGTTGAATACATGCCTTGAATGTATCCGTGTACCAATTGTTGTTGATTGCAATCTTTGCCTCTCATTTCAGGATCTTGCATATCAAGTTGAAGATGTTGTGAGCTTCAGAGATATTTATGAGGGGGATTGCTTCCTCATGTACTATCATCTGAATTTTACTATCAAGACTAAAGGAGGAGCTGGTGGCATCGACAATCTGTTGTTTGCTGAAGTCCTGCGAAGGATAAGTAGAGGACAAGCTGAAGAATTCGAGCTCCACTGTCTCCATATGCTTAAACCAGCTGACAATGGTATTCTATACAGTTTGGCTTATCTGGTTGAGCTGATTGGGTGTCCCTTGATCTCATTCATTACATACCCTTAGCTAGCTTTACTACATCTTAATATCGTAGCTAGTTAAATGACATATATAACCCGTGAAGGTCCATGCTATGGTTGTTCAAAAAACGATGGAGGTATGAAACACCCTAGTGACGCTGGTAAATACAAAGGTGGCCACAATTCCTCGTACCCACGATGTACGGCATTAATCCACTGCTGGATTTCCCTGGCCTGAAAGTAAGTCACTTATTAAAATACCTAGCGAGTGTTTAACATTTTGCTCTTTCATCAATGTTTGTCTTATGTCATGCCCTGCTATTGCTATGATATTGTAGATGGATGATCCTCTGATATTCCCCAAAGATATGACTGCTAGGCTGGAAGCTGAGGAGGCTAGGATACGATATATATATGGGGTATGTATCTTTGTGCGGTGTTTGTTAGTAATGTTACTCGAGTTTATTAATTCTCCTCCCTTTGTTTAGGTCCCTGATGTGGCGAAATCGGATCATGCTGGTTTGGACAAGATCCAGGGCCGGAGGGTGAATAATGGTGTACCGGCGAGGCATCTGGTGGTTTGAGATGGACCTGCTTGTTTATCACTTTGGAACGAAAGTAGTCTGAACTTCTGTTTTGCAAGTGTCAAATTTGAATCTAAGTAGCTAGATTGTCGATTTCTACCGTGTGATAAATCCAAGTATGCAAATGGGACAAATTGAGGTTTTATTTTGCAATGCTAGCCTCTGACGTACACAGTTTGTCTTATGTCATGCCCTGCTATTGCTATGATATTGTAGATGGATGATCCGCTGATATTCCCCAAGAATATGACTGCTAGGCTGGAAGCTGAGAAGGCTAGGATACTACGATATATATATGGGGTATGTATCTTGTGTGGTGTTTGTTAGTAATGTTACTCAAGTTGTTTATTAATTCTCCTCCCTTTCTTTAGGGCCCTGATGTTGCAAATTCAGATCATGCTGGTTTGGACAAGATCCAGGAACAGAGGGTGAATTACGTTGTACCGGCGAGGCGTCAGGTGGTTTGAGATGAACCTGCATGTTTATCAGTTTGGAACAAAAGTAGTCTGAACTTTTATTTTGCAAGTGTCAAATTTGAATCCAAGTAGCGATTGTCGATTTCTACCATGTGATAAATCCAAATATGCAAAGGCAAATTGAGGTTTTATTTTTGCAACGCTAGCCTTGACGTACGCAGTTTGTCTTATCTCATGCCCTGCTATTGCTATGTTATTGTAGATGGATGATTCTCTGATATTCCCCAAGGATATGACTGCTAGGCTGGAAGCTGAGGAGGCTAGGATACTATCATATATATGGGGTATGTATCTTGTGCAGTGTTTGTTAGTAATGTTACTCAAGATGTTTATTAATCCTCCCTTTGTTTAGGGCCCTGATGTTGCCAAATCGGATCATGCTAGTTTGGACAAGATCCAAGAGCAGAGGGTAAATTATGTTGTACGGCGAGGCGTCAGGTGGTTTGAGATGGACCGGACCTGCCTGTTTATCAGTTTGGAACTAAACATAGTCTGAAGTTTTATTTTGCAAGTGTCAAATTTGAATCCAAGTAGCTAGATTGCGTATTACTACCTTGTGATAAATCCAAGTATGCAACTGGAACAAATTGAGGTTTTATTTTGCAACGCTAGCTAGCCTCGGACGTGCACAGAGTGAAATTTTTATCCAAGTTGCCAGATTGTCGGTTTCTGTCAAGCTGATTTTGCACACCAGTTCCGTTTCGCTGGAGCCTTTTTATAACTGCACACCCATTTTCAACAAATAAGGACAATTTTTTCCTTATGGACTAGCTAAAAGGAGAATGCATCCTGTGCACCCAATGAATCGCTCAAAGGAGAATGTATCCCGTGCACTCAATGAATTGGTGCACCGGGTGCACCCAACTTCGGTAGACCACCAATAATGTTTTCAAAAAATATGAGAAAAAGTTTGGTCATAGATAATGCTCGTCTAGCATGTCAAAAAATTGTAACTATAAATTCCTAACAGAAGTTAATTTTTTTTGTTTTTTGACAAATTTGTAATGAATAGTGCCAAAATGCAAGTTGGGCTTTAAACTTGGCCTATTAACACTAATGGTACCAAATTTTTCTATTTTGTTTGTCAACATGCACGAAGAAGGGGTCAATTTGTTCGTGCATGTTGCCTACATAAATACAAACCAGGCATTATTGCAAACAATGTGTAAGCTAGTTATTGTAATTCCCAGAGCTTATTATCATTATGTGTGCTATGTACTGTCGATCTTGCAATAAAAAGAGAGACTCGTTCTATTATCAGAGATCAATCTTGTTGTGTTTATACAAAAAGAGAACCAAAACAGAGTGCCATTGGTGATCTCTCCAAAACCTAAGCTCCCGGTGATCTCTGGCCTCGTGCATCCCTAGGTGGTCCTGTCTTTCTGTGTCAATTAATCTCCCCACGTTTTCATTTAGGCCCTACTCATTTTGGGAATCAAGCCGCACTGCCAACGCACAGTTTCCACACCCAGTTAGACAGATCTTCCTGGTCTATCCGAACTATTCATTTCGCATCCGACGGTCCGTGTGGTGTGTTTGCACAAAATACCCCACACTTGAGAAAAAAAATATGAAACGATCCCTGTATAAAAGAGACCTAACTGCACTGGATCGATCCTGTCAGACCGCACCGCAACTAATCATTCCCCCCTCTCCTCCGACCTCCACCCGAACCCTCCCACCTCTCAGATCCGGAGGCGCCGACGACGGCTTGGAGGGAGGCCGCGTGAGCGGCGGGGAGCTCCCTCCCATCAAAATCTAATCTAATGGCAAGAAGAAAAGGAGGGTATGGAGCGGCCAGAAGAAAGGGATTCCATGGGGCGGTCAAATCCGAGCTTCTTTGACAAGATCAACTTTGGCCATGGGGTCTCCGGATCGGAGCTTCTCCAGCGAGATCTACTACGGTCATGGGGGCTCCGGTAGCTTCTCCGTTGAGATTTGCTCCGGCCACGGCCGCTCCAACGAGATCTGCTACGGCCAGATCTACTACAGCCATTGGGGCTCCGGATCCGAGCTCCCTACCTCCGGATCCAGCCATGGAAGTTGATGTTTGTTGTTCGGTTTTGCTAATTCTCAATCGAATGAGAATTACCTTAGCGCTCAATCAACTTACTAACCATCCGATTTTGGGTTGAGATTCATGTGATCGTTTGTCGTTTTGGTCGCTACATGCGACTGCGATCTGTACGCGTTATTGCGAAGGCATGCACTTTGTATGGGCTTCTCCGCTTCTATCTTATTTTCGTCTACCGTCTGTTTTGATGGGCTTTCCTATGTTTTTCCTTTTTTATCCACAAAGTTGGGCTTGTAGTAATTCTTTTTTTTGTATTATGTTGTTTTCCTTTTTTTTAAGGGAGTACTCTTATCTTTTTATCTTATTTTTTTGTTCTTATTGAATCTTTTTTCTTCTCCTTATAATTCCCATATCCTTTACTAAATCCCATGTGGGGGTTCGGTATGCGTTCCTTGTGATGTTTTTCTTGATAATTTTTGGCGATGTAGTTACATGAATGCTATGTGCTAGTTTTAATTTCTGGTTGTTAACTCGGGAATTTTTGTAGTTGCAAGTTGTCTCGCAACTAAGATTTTTTTGCAGATGCAAAATGAGGTTGCGACCTAGATTTTGCCTAGCTGCAAGTCGGGTTGCAATTGATTTTTTTTCTAGTTGCAAGTCAGATTGGAAATGAAATTTTTTCCACTTGCAAGTAGGGTTGCAACTGTGATTTTTTCAATTGCAAGTGAGGTTGCAACTGAGATTTTTCCTACTTTCAAATCTGGTTATAACTGAGTTTTTCCTGTTGCAACAGGGATTTTTCTAGTTGCAAGTGGGGTTGCAACTGAGATTTTTTACAGTTGCAAGTCGGGTTGTAACTGAGATTTTTGTTTCAAATGCAAGTCTGCAATCGATATTTTTTCCGATCTGCAAATCCGGTTGCAACTGAGTTTATTCCAATTGCAAGTCAAGTCACGAATGAGAATTTTCCAGTTGTAAGTCAAGTCGCAACCGGGAATTTTCTAGTTGCAAGTCGGGTTGCAACTAATATTTTTTCTAGTTGTATGTCGTGTTGCAACTGAGTTTTTTTTGGGAATTTGAATTTAAGTTTGAAAAAATTAAAAATAATGGATACATATGCATGGTTTTCTATCTATATACCAATTTTCGGTGCAAAAAAAGCGGCATTCCGAGCTACATAAAAAATAACAAATTATGAGCACAAAAAAGGAAATAATATGTTGTATTTGTCCAAAAATTATCTTTTTTGTGTAGACCAAAATATAAGAGTTTTTTGGACGAAAGTTTTGACGTATGTACATAATGTGCATACAAACATACTAAATTTCAGATATTTTTTAGGCCTAGAAGTAGGGTTTTCAATTTTTTAGAAAAAATTGGCTGCAAGGTGTTCGGGAGCCACAACCAATTCCTGTTTTATGATCCGTATCTTGCACACTTTGTTTTTGAGATTCTGAATTCTGCACACCGTACTAGCACAATATGTTTACCTAGAAAAAAACTAGAACCGTATGTCAATAGACCCATAAATAAAGGCCCAACCAACCGAAGAGGCCACGTTCACGTAAAAAAGAAGCTAAACATAGCATACATCAGCTAATCTAAAAGGAACTAGATAACGCCGCGCCGTTGCAGCGGAAAATCAGAATAATCGATGTTTGCTATAAATTGACCGTCTAAAAGGGCCAACAAAACAATTAACTTGATTATCAATAATGGATATTGTATATGTGAGAAGATGTAGTAGTGGGAACATTGAAAAGCATACAACACCAAAGGTGTAGATTTTCCTTTCGTCGCGCTGTAAACATGGAGTGAAAATAATGTGTACTGACGGTGTTGAACAACCATAATTTTTAATTGAGAATACAATTGACTGATCTCAATGTTTTATTTTTTTACGATCTGCACCGAACAGTATAAATATTAGACTATCTCGCTATGTTCCACCATACTGAGGAGTGAGGAGCATTAAACATTACAAAGGAATAAATTTACATAGTCAACAACTGACGATGAAACACTACCGTGTTGATCTTGCCGAGATAAAGAGGAGCAACGCGAGTCGCAAATTCTGTTGCTCCTTTTCATTCTACATATCACAAAAGTAATGGTCAGAGGCATGGTTTGCAAAAAATGTGTTAGCGTGTCAACACTGAAGTTCGTGGTTCCTCCTTTCTCTGCATAGTCAAATAAAATAGATTTACAGGTAAGATTCAGAACTCCGGATCCTACCATTAGGCCTTAGCAATAGAAAAAAATTAGACGATGGGCCAATAGATGACGAATCTATACCTCTTATAAAGCAAAACCCCACTAAGTGCATTTATTATTTTTCTATCTCAACATGCAAGCTATCCACATCATCCATACTATTAGCCAATCAATTGTCCATGTCATCTCCACTAATACTTATTAATTCCACATCATTTATTCTTTAAGCCACATCATCCACTATTTGATCCATTATTTATCCATGTCATTACACATATATTATGATTTTCTATCCATCCATGAAAAATATTCGCAATATAAATTATTTTATCCATATAATTACCTCATCAATTTGAAATATACAAATATTTCACGTTGATTATATCTAGATTCTCGATTATGGTGCCCAATCGAATCCTGAATATTCTCGAGGATTTTTCCCGTTGCATGTGTAACATGTCCTTTCACTTATAATACAAGTTTTATAAGAAGTTCCCGGTGCAACGCCCGGGGTATATTTCTAGTATCTTTAATCCTTTATGTAGAATATATTTGATCTTCAACTGTACCAAAGTGAAGCTGCATAAGGAATATATTTGGTTTCTTCAGCTTCATAAGAACAGCGATTTGCTTAGAAGGATCAACGTACATCAAATCTGGAATCCTATATTGACATATATGACAGCTGAAGTAGGAACCAAGAGAGTGTCCGTCAGGCTCCACAGCTAAACGGAGAGGAGAAAAGAAAGCCCCGTGCCCCCGCGTCGCCTACCCGAGCGAAGCGACCGGGCAGCTCCTCCGTCCACCGCCTCCGCGCCAACTCCCTGCCTCCTCCTCTCGCCGCCACCGCCGGCGGGTGCTGCCGGGCGTTGCCCACGCAGTGCCGTGCAGGGACGGTGATGGCGGCGCCTTCTGCCTTTTCCCATCGTCGCAGGAGCCCGGCTCGAGAGGCGGTGCCCTGATGGTGATGCTCCTTGGCTGGCGGTGTTCCGGTGGAGGCCGGATGGCGGCGGGGCGAGACGCAGCTCCTTGGCAGCGACGGCGACGCCGGCGGCCCTCTAGGCCCAGATCTGGGCCCTTTAGACCCGATCTGGGTCAGGGCGGGCTGGCTCGTGTCGCTTCCGGTTCGGACTGAAGCGCAACTCGTGAGGGGGATAGCGACTACGGCGCCATGTTTGCGCCAGCGCGGCGGCGGGAGCTTCACGGGCCCGATCTGGGTCCGGCCGTGCAGGGTGGCCCGATGTGCTCCTGCTGCGTCCGGTCTGCTACTGCCTTCGACGGTGGAGGTTATTCCCTCCCACTTGGTTGCAGTATTGCCGTCCCTCGTCTACGACCAGTTCTTCTTGGTTCGGCGGTCTCGCAGCATTTGCCATGGTGACACGTCGTGGATGACTTCAAGACGGTTGGTGCATGTTCGTGCGCGGCGAGCTAGGTGGAGAGCTGACGGTTTGTCCGGGGTGTGGATTGTCGGGGGTCGGGAGAAATCCCTGTCGGCTCATGCCGGCCCCGACGCGGTGACGTCTCCGGGCGCCGCCATCCTTCTTGAAGGGCGTCGAGTGTACCCCTTCCCCACTCCTCTCCGTATACCGGGATAAATCCTAGGATCATCCGGGCAGCAGCGTCATCATCGTCGCTCTCCTTCTTGAAGGTGTTGCTTGGTACGCGGCAATTCGGCAGCATAGGGAGTGTGGTGGAATCCTCCGGTGGGCACAACGGTTGCGAGTCTTCTTCATCGACCTGGCGTTGTTAGCATTAGTTTCTCTTCTCAATTTTTTTGGGCGTCTTTGTAGCGGTTTGCCCCAGCAGTGGTCTCACAGTTGTATTGGGTGGATGCTATATTAATATAGCGGGGCGCAAGCCTATTTCGAGACTCCACAGCTAAACCGATGGACTCCATCTGAAAGAATGAAAACCTAAAAAATAGCAACCCATATATGTCGGTTCCATTTATCAAATCAGACCACTTATATATCATAGTGGAGACATCCTAGAGGCCAGGAAAGATAAATCTGCCAGAGATTGATAGAGAAACAACGTTGACGGCTGCGACATCCAAATCTCCCAGCACCAGCCAAGATTGAGAACCAAGCTCATGGATGGGAAGAAGAAAATAACGATGACGACATACTCTAAGTTGTTTAGCACCTGACGAAGTCGAGAACTAAGGGAGAGGATGGCTCAAAAGAGTTGCCAGCGCTGGGCAGGTGTAACAGCTGGTGTGCTTGAACGCCCAACCATGGAGATGGATCATGGATATGCTCGTCTCACAGTGAAGCAAGGTTTTTATGCGCACCCATGTCCGATCAACTGCCTCCATCAATTTTAAGACAAAGTTGGTGGAGAGAGGAAGAGTTATGACAACGACGATTTCTATGAAAACGTGGAGGAGATGAAGGAGAACGCGGGGGAGAGGGAGAAACACAGGCATGGGCATTGATTGAGAGGTGGAAGCTTGTTGGTCGATCTTGATTCCATTCGGTGGAGAAGACAAACAACCGGTTGCTTCTATTTTGCAAATGGGTCGAATAATGGCCTTCTATTGCACACGAACACCACGGGGACGTGACCTTGGTGTTAGGTTGATCTCCTCCCGTGTGACCCAACGGTCACACCGGACCCTTGACCACGCCCTGATCGGGGGCGTCCAACCGTACACTGGTTGGTGGGCCCCTGTCACCATCTGCTATAAAGAGAGGTGGGGGTCGGCGGCACCGATTACGAGGTTCGTCCGTGCCACTCGACCCCACCGACACCACCCTACCGATCTAGGGTTAGCGCTGAGCTGACGGGAAGTACCACCACCGCTGCCACTGCTACCCACTGCATCACTGCCTCCGTCCACCATGGCCGGAGCCTCGAGCGCCTCCGCACAAGGACACAAGGTGATTCATCTCCTCCCATCTCTCGGTTCTACCCTAAGATCTAGCCTAGTCGATCCAGAGGATCAAACATTGGTATCAGAGCTGGCTACGGCTTAGATCTTGCTGGTGTAGACAGAAAAAGAAAAGCAAAAGAAAATAACAGAAAAAGTTCCCCTCCCGAAGAACTCTAGAATCCCCAAAAGAAAATCCCCAAATCAAAAGAGGGGGAAAGGGGACCGGCGTCGCCGGCAAAGAGCGCCGCCGCAAGGGCCGCGCTGTTCCTCTCGATCCAGTGTGCATCGGCATGCCGAGGCACTGAACGAAGAACTCGGGCAGTGGAGGGGCACGCCTCCGCCACGGCCGAAAGAGAGATCCTTTCGGGGGCAAAGGGTGCGCCTCCGGGCCACCGTCAGAGGACGCGCTCGCCGGCGTGAAAGAGCAAAGAAAGCCCTCGGGCTCGCCGGGCTGGTGCACCGCGGTCTGACCACTCGACGGCGGCGCGCTCACCGCAAGGGGAACGCGCGGCCAGCGAAGGGAAAGGCCATGGCGCCACGCCACTGAGCAGGCCAAAGAGAGAGAGGAGCTGGGGGTAGCCACCGCCGCGGTCGGGCGTGCGGCCGTCGCTCGCCGGCGGGCCTCCTCCCACCGGTGTTCCTCACTCCTCCTCCACGAGCCGCCGCAGACCGCACGAGCGCAGGGGCCAGCGGGGGCGCCACCTTCACATCCACGGACACGCCAGCGCAAGGGGGCAGAGAAGACCGTCGTGCTTCTCTCTCTCTTTTGCTAGGTGGCAGTGGATGGAAGGAGAGAAAAGGGGGAGGGCACGGCGTGCGGTGTCGTCACCGACCGCCACCACCGGCGTCTGTGCGCACAGCGGCCCGTGGAAGCGAAAGTAGTGCGGCCGTCGCCGGCCGCCGCCGCTGCCGTCGCGCGGGAGAGGACAGAGGAGAGAAAGAAAGAAATGTGGCTAGGTTTTTCGCCCGGCTCAGCGCGCTGCCGTTTTGATCCGGCGAGATCGACGCTGGACCGTCGGATTGAATCCGACGGCCAGCAGGCGAACCCTAGCTCTCCACGGGCCTTGGGCCGGTTTCTAAGTCCCTTAACAAGCCGCTGGGCCGGGAGCGCATGGCGCGCACGAGACAGGCCGTGGGCCGGGCCGCGCCGTTTTTTTTCCTCAGAAATTCGGCCCAGGACAGTTTTTCCAGAGGCATGTTTTAATTGTTTTGTCCAATTTTTTGGGCAAATTTCATCATAGTTTTTTCTATTCAAAAATTATCCAACGAAATTTTTGTTTAGAAAATAGAAAAGTGACAGAAATATTTCCGCAAAGTATAAAGTTCATGAATTTTATTCATTTTTTCCGCTGCAAATAAATAAAAGTGCTCTGACCAATGTTTAACAGATCAATTATGGTATTGTTATTTTCTGACCAACGTTGATGATAGCAGTACTATAATTATATGAATTCTATAGTCAAAGGGAGGGAAAGGCCCTCGCCTTTCAGAGAAAATATAAAAGATCAAGAAATGCTCTTGAACTATAGAAATATGTATATTTCATGTTTCCGCTGAAATAGAGTTGATGATAATGTCATTTTCCAAACAGAGTTCTTTATTGCAATAGAAATATTATCATCATATTGTTTATGAGTTTTATGCATTGATTCTATTTCTGCCCAACGGTGATGTAGAATTAGTGTAGAAAGATGATGTTTCATTCTAATTCTGCCCAACGGTGATTTAGAATATAGAAGAAAGTTTTAAAGATTTAAGGTGCATATCTTTAACCAGACCAACGAAGGGTTATTTTTATGCTCATTATTGTTTATTATTATTGAATATTTTCTCAGACAAAGATTCTCATGTTTTCATTCGTGAAAGCAAAAGATGGGTACTTGTGACCCGAAAGATGACCAAGAAAGGTCATAAAGTGAGAGAGTATGTTCTCTCTAAAGAATGACTGCAAAAAAAAAGAATTCTTGGATGTTAATCCAAGAATACAAATAGATCATCGAGAGTCTTGTTTGACAAATGTCTTTCATGTACTCTCCATGCAGAAAACAAATAAATCATTCAGAGTTTTGTTTAACGAATTTCTTTCACTCTATATGAAGAAATTTTTTAAACGAGCAACATGAATGCTTAATTTGACCAACGTTGGATTAAGCATGTGTATAAAAGAGTATTCAGATTTATTTCTGAATTTGATGATTGAATATGCAGTCTAAAGAGCCAATTGTGGCATCTATGTCTCTTAATTACCCGCATGACGGGAAAAGACGATAATAATACCCACGTGGTGGGAAAAGTCTGGGAAAATACCCGCATGGCGGGAGAAAATTTTGACAAAGGACTTATCCTGTATGACAGGAAGAAGATGTGATGACTCATGTGTTTTTATATCGACCGCACACTTTATGTGTCATAGTTACAAAGCACTTAATGAGTCAAAAGAGAATAAAGTTACAAAAGAACCTAAAGATGAGAATGGCATGCAAGTGTGACTTGCAAAAGTACCATTGAGAAAGAACTCTTGTGAGTTTTGAAAAGGAATGAGGAAAAAGTACTC
Source organism: Poa pratensis (assembly GCA_947311845.1). Classification (NCBI taxonomy): domain Eukaryota; kingdom Viridiplantae; phylum Streptophyta; class Magnoliopsida; order Poales; family Poaceae; genus Poa; species Poa pratensis. Next base: position 35,109,164 of record CAMZMU010000059.1, on the reverse strand, counting down.
CCATACATTAAAAGACAACTTCATTTTGAATGAAGCAGAAAAAGATAACTTCATTTTGAATAAAGCAGATAATCAAAGTTTCGAAATTGTGGCAAAAAGGTTCTTGCCACATTTCGAGGGGGAGATAGAGAATGTTACAGAATAAACTCCCCTATACTTCAGATAATGTGATGCATATTATGCATCTAAGTGATCTATGATGAATTGTGATCGTCTGGGGAGTACGACGGTCATAATAATGATACCCCTAAAGTAAAGAAATAGATGTATTCTTGGATATTTTACAGCTCCGAAAGGAGACTAAGGACGGTACTCAAAGTGCCATAAAGAAGACAGATTGACAGGTTAACAGAATAAACCCAAATAAAAAGGATTAAGGATACACCATTTTGGAGAAAATGGAGTAATCTGGGGGAGCATGGTATGAACATACCTAAGGCTCGAATAGATTTTATCTGGGGGAGCTTGTTGCTTTATAATAGAGATGAACAAGTAAACATGGATCTTGTGATTTAGGTCCTTGTAAGAGCTATTGCCTTTTGGCGATAGAAGACTACAGAATTAATTGCCTCTAGGCAATGACAGAGCAACAACATCCCCATATGAGAAAAACAGATGACTATAAAGTCTATATCAGAGAAATTTAAATGAAGGTTGATCCCACCTCATTTACAGAAATTATAAGCAGCGCTCAATCGATTTTGACAAGTGTCTACTTGTCTTAATGATTAGAGACTATGTGAATCCCGACGATGTTTGGGACTCATAAGTAATTTCCAATGGAGCCAAAACAGTAGGCTATAAAGGGTCTACAACGCCAATGTGACTCCAAAGGAAATATGTAAAAAGCGATTTTAAATCGAAAGATTTGCGCTAAGAGAATAAACAGATTATAATGAGTGATAATGGCACATAATGATCTGAGTTACATCAGATGAAAGTAAAGAACACAAGGGATCTTACGGACTAGAGCAAGTCTCTAGAATCAAAGTTATTTTGGGTTAAAGAGAATGAGAGGACAATCGTTTTTCTACAAACTTATAGAATGGGAAATTCATTCCCTAATCCTGTGTATGTGGATGATATCCTACTTGCTAGTGGTGATGTCAATCTACTACCGGCAGAGAAAAGAAGTTCTTGTCCTCAAAAGAGTATTCTCGGTAGAGTGTCTGTCGTTAAAAGTATCGAGATTTACTAAGAAAAGAAGAAAAGGGGTATTAGAAATATCGCATGGACATGCTGAGAAGAAGTCTCTAAAGCATGCATGTCGAGAAAATCTACGCCTGTTCTTATTGTCAAGGGTAATGGAATTGAGAACTTTAGTGTTCCAAGAGATAACTTAGAACAGATCAAATGATATAGTACCATATGCTTCAGCTGTTGGAAACTCAATATTACCCTGACAATTCACGTATCCGGTTGTTTTGGCAATGTCCAATCCAGATATAGATCACTGGAATGGAATCAAAGATATCGGCCTCATGCTAAAAGAAACAGAGTGCTCTCAAAAGGTTGTGAGTACAAAGATAGATCTATAAATGTGCTCTCAAAAGGTTGTGAGTACAAAGAAAGAATTTGTGAAATGTATAGCGAAATCCACAATTGTCGCTAAATTTCACATTTGGAGTTTTTGTGTGGAAAAGCTCCATCAGTATGATGTAAAGACATGTTATAGCATGATATAAGGCCGAGGGACAGGCAAAATGGTTAAGGAAACCTGTACCCGGAATTGATAATGGTTGACAACAGCAATAACCATTAAGTAATTCACTCCTAAGACAACGAGTCAAGTGTGGTGCCAAACACATTGACACAGAGTTATACGTTGTAAAGGAGAAAGTCCGGAATTATGTTGAAATGCTTGGAGCATAAGAGGAACAGATAAAAGAAACACACAAGTGTTTGCAGATCTGCTAATTAAAGGCTTACCCCAGTGTGTTTGGAGAACACATAGTCGACATGGGTTTATGGTATAGTCTATATGATTTCCGGACAATAAAGAGGCCCAAAAGATTAAAGAAACTATTTCTGAATGGACGTACATTGTAGCTGTCTGATTCTATCGGCAATGAGCTGTGACGATGAAACATGCTCTATGTATCGATCTGTGATGAAACGAGTAAAGTAAAAGGTAAAAGTAAAAGTTGAGATCAAGGGGGAGAATGTTAGGTTGATCTCCTCCCGTGTGACCCAACGGTCACACCGGACCCTTGACCACGCCCTGATCGGGGCGTCCAACCGTACACTGGTTGGTGGACCCCTATCACCAGCTGCTATAAAGAGAGGTGGGGGTCGGCGGCACCGATTACAAGGTTCGTCCGTGCCATTCGACCCCACCGACACCACCCTACCGATCTAGGGTTAGCGCTGAGCTGACGGGAAGTACCACCGCCGCCACTGCTACCCACTGCATCACCGCCTCCGTCCACCATGGCCGGAGCCTCGAGCGTCTCCGCACAAGGACACGGTGATTCATCTCCTCCCATCTTTCGGTTCTACCCTAAGATCTAGCTTAGTCGATCCAGAGGATCAAACACTTGGGCGCTTTCTCCGTGGACCCGTTCAGCAGCCGGCCTGAGCTCCGTTTCCTCGAGCTACCGAGCGTGCTCCCTCGTGCCGAGCGCGACGATTCGCGATGCCTGCTGTCTGGTGCTGAGGCCAACGTGTTGTGGACACGGGCGCCCGTCAGGTTCCGGTGTCATGCCCCGAGACCCGGTCCGGAAGAATGACAGCCGCCGCGCGCCTATAGATCCGACACATATACACGTGCAAGGCTAGGAAAGTAGGCATAAACCAGCACGGTGGATCTTAAGCAGCTTATTTATATAATTTTACAAGATTATTACATTTACAGTAATAAAATGATTCTTTTTAGCTTTCCACCCACTGGTCCAGCCTACTCCTCGGACGACCACGTCTTCTGCTGCAAACTCTGATGACACAAAAAACAGAGGAAGCAAGGTGTCGGGGGAATACCAAATGGTTAACCCGCAGCCCAACGTTGTAATGCGGCTTATGATAAGTTCACGGCCGCACTATTGATGGGCTTATATGAAGATGGGCCGACTAAGGATCACGACGTGTCAAAGAAAGGATCTAGAAGGTCGAAGATAACTTGGCTTGGAAGACACGAAGATATCTAGTCTTCAAGTAGGACTCCGGCTTATACTTTTCAAAGAGAATAGACTTTCCTTGTAACCCAGCGAGCCTCCATGTATATAAGGAGGACTCGCGGGACGAAGAACCTTAAACTCTCAAGTCCTAAACCCTAGATCTTACAGCGACTCGACACATTGATCGCTAACCCTTGTAACACCATATTCATATCAATTCCAATCTAGAATATGTAGGTCTTTACCTCGGATTGAGGGCCGAACCTGGCGTTCGAGTCAATGACCGGGGAAAGCTTCAGTTCACTGCAGCAGGAAGAATTAAGAATCTGCAAAGTGCTTTTCTTACATAAGCTGAAGCATGCTTATATATCACAGGTGAGACACTACCACCCACGAAATTTTTAAAAACCCTCTCTTTTCCTTTCATACAACCCAACAAACACTAACGAACACAACCACTATCAAGATTCAAGAGCTAACTAAAGACTTAACAAAGTCCTGAAGGAAAAGGGGGAAGCAGTAGCTAGAACCATTGCTTGTGCCGCTCTAGCATCACAGGCCATCCGTATTTGTGAGTACATTCGAGTGACAGTCGATGTTGTTTCGAGATTCAGTTGTAGCTGCCGAAGTTGGTGCGACCGGCCCTCTTCTCTGCTGCGTCCGTGCCGTCGTTCCTCGGCACGACGAGGTTGCTGATGGTCCTCACGATCTGCCGCTTCAGCTGCCCTCTCTTCAGCGGAGGCCTCTTCTCCTTCGTGCCGTAGTTGTTGCCGATGCCGCTGTTGCTGTGTTGGTAGTAGTGCTCCATGGCTGAAGCTGAACTCCCCCTTCTTGCCTTCTCTTAGTTTTGTGTGTGTGTGTGTGGTGCTTCCTTATCTGTGGAGAGGACTTGAGAAGGTGAAAAGTATTTATAGGCCAAAATAAACCATATGTGCTATGCCAATACTGGTGCCTTACCGCGCATGTTATTTGCACGGGGGAATAAATCGACCACTTCTGCCCGGCCATGATGTTTCTAGCGTGAAGGCATTAATTAACCGGGGAATTTGTGCCCTTAAACACACGAGTGCCAATCTCTGGAAGACGACTGGAATCATCGATCAGTAATGGAGATGGTCGGCAGGGGCATCTCTGAAGCATCCAAAGACCACTGACCGGTCAGTTCCAGCACGAATCCGAGCTCGTAGAAAATCGAAAAAAATTGAGAGTGTCACCTGAACTGAAGATAATTCAGGGTTTAAGAATAGCGCAGGGTAGATCAACCAGCACGTGCAGGGCTGCTGCACCTTGACTATTTCCTACGAGAGCGCCATGCATGCGACTGTGATGGCTCACTGGTTGTACCCGATTTTAAGGTTCAGTGTATCTCTATGCTTTGCTCTCGAGGTGTCGACGCAGCTGCATGCCTCCGGCGGCTCACGGAGGGACAATTCGATTGTCATCATCTGCCGGAACGACGAGCCGCCGGCCGCCGGCCATGACCTTATCCGCTACGTGGCTTGATCCTCTTCTGACAAGATGTTAGTCACGAGATGCACGCTGCTTACATGTTTAGTTTTTGTTGGTAACAAAAATTAATAAAAAGAGACACCGCTAGCGAGCTATCTGGAAAGAGAGACACCGGTGATCTAGCTAGCGTCATAGTAGCGTTAGCATGCCACGTTAATTGATTTTGTAATTGGCACGGAGGATCAAAGCTGGCGCCGATGTTACTGACGGCCATTGGTTCGTACGACGCTTCAAACATACACAAACCTCCTCCCTGGTCCACATGGCCTAGCTACCTATGTCTCCTTTTGAAGAGCCTAAATTCCATGGTTAGTGCCTTGATCAGATCCGCACCATAAACCCCACAAGACCTGGTCTTATCCCAAAACCAGTCAATATCCTGTGAGAAAAGTAAAAAGAAATGATCTGGAGAACATAAAAAATGAGCCTATAAACTCTCTCCCACTTTCACACACCCCTCCTGGTCAAAGAAAACATAACAATTCCATGAATGATTTTTTATATTTTATTTAAGTTTGGTGATGATTTTTCTTATAAGAAACTTTTATGGACGGTCCATGGTTCTTATTTCTGGATATAATGGGTTTTATTAATGTTAAATCCATATTGTTATAAAACAATAATCATTTCTTAGTAATATTTTTTTAAACATGTATTTTTGATATTTTTAACATAAAACAACAAAATTATTTAACTTTAATTTAAAATCTGGATTTCTTGAAAACAATTATGTGTTTTCATCTGTTGTGTCATTCATCCTAATTGATATGTTTTGTGTTGATTGGTCTGCCACGTGTTTCAAACCATTGCCACTTTTTGTACAGAAAACTATATGGGAGATACCAACCATATAAATAGAAGGACCCTAAGTTAGCCGTGAGGAATTGAATACATGTGATGGGGTAGTACACGCACTTCCCTATTAGGAATTACAAAGAATGACATCATAAATATAAGTAAGCAACCAACACAATATTTTGTACAGAAAAATATACTTTCATCTTATGAAGTTTGCATGCAAATGCTGGTCCGATCCCCACGACTTCAGCACATAGTATCATACTTACACGCATACAAGTATATAAGCACTCACACATCGTGTACAAAAATATGAAGCTTGTGTATGTCGCAACAGTGGAACATGGGGTTCCCCTTATGTTGTCAAAGTGGGTCCACCACCTATGGGCCCACCAAGAAGATGGACAAGGCCAAGACTCAAGACTAGTAGGTGGGCCCGCTCACCTACCCCATGGGAACCCAGCAATCTTGACATCGACGTCAGGCGGCTAAGGACTCACGAGCTGGAGACCTTCCGAGGTCGCCTGTAACCCGGAGACCAAGGCCAAGACCCGAGGGACCGAGTACCCCGGCAGGAGCCAGGCTCCCTCTCGGGTGCAGCTTCGTACTGCGCAACGGATAAGCACGCCAACACGTGCTAGAAGCTCCAAGAAGACTTGGGCGCCAAGATGAAGGAGGCGCCCAGTGAAGTCACCAGGGAACATGGCCGGTGGGGTTGTCAGGCCCTGTCCGCCCCGTTTTCCATAAAGTTGGACGTCCTCACCTAACCGGGGATGGATACTAGGATGAGAGGAGGCCACATCGCACCCTAAAGACCATCGAGGGGTTTTTCCCGCCTAAAACCCCTCACACTCCTCGTGTGACCCTGTGGCATCCCCTTGTCCTATAAAAAGAGGACCAAGTCACCGAGGTAGGGGATCCGAAGATGGGAGCAAGGCAAGACTAGACTAGGGCTAGGAGGGTAGAGAGAAGAGAGAGAGAGAGAGAGAGAGAGAGAGAGAGAGAGAGAGAGAGAGAGAGAGAGAGAGGTGATCTCCTTCGGGTCAAGATCTGCTCGTCGTCTATCTCTAGCCAACTACCTTCCGGCCGGGTAGCTACCCGTAAGCCACCTTGTAAACCACACCATGATGAACATCTCAATCCAGACATGCAGTAGTAGGGTTGTTAGCCTCCGGCGCGGCCTGAACTTGATCATCGGGCACTAATAGAAAACGGGCCTTCCGTCCGGAGCTTTCGTCCCAGCCGAGTTTGGGGCCGGGACTAATGTGAGCATTAGTCTCGGTTCCAACGGCTAGGGGCACGGCCAGCTTTAGTCCCGGGTCAAACGGGACCTTTAGTCCCGGTTGGAGATACCAACCGGGACTAAAGAGGTTGCGGCAGGCTGCGGCCGGTGCGAGCCCTTTAGTACCGGTTGGTATCTCCAACCGGGACTAAAGATAGATCTTTAGTCTCTTAAGTCCCGGTTGGAGATACCAACCGGGACTAAAGGGGATATTTTTTTTAAAGTTTGTTCACTTTATTTGATTTTTTCCAAAAAAAGGTCAAAATGGCCAACATGACTAGTCATTTTTGCCACTTAGAAAAAGGAAAATGATATTTATAAAAATAATTTGAAAAATCCCTTCGGAACCATTGTTTTCTATACCAAGATACACCTATTTGTCGACTTTATCACAAACTATGCCGTTGGAATTGCGATAACTTGGTCATTAATTTGGCTTGAAACTTATAGATGTTTACACATGATAGACCTTTTTATGAAGATTTTTTAAACAATTTGTAAAAAATCAAGTTTATCATTTTCCATAGTAACTAGTACACATAAAAGGACTCCATGCCAGAGGATATCTTTTTTGAGGTTTTTTCACTTTATTTGATTTCTTTCAAAAAACGGTCAAAATGACCACCATGATTATTCATCGAAAGAGGTCAAATTCTCTAAAACTATCGATGTTTATGTGATATAACCACTAGCTGTGTACCTTAAAATGATTTTTTAAAAATTCAGACCAAACTATCAAACACTAGTAGTTCAAATTTGGATTAATTTCGGAAAATCAGTATAAACTCATTTAACTAGGTGAAATTAGATATAAATCAAGAAAATTCCTAATACTTGGGGATTATCCATCAAATGTGGACTACTCTTTGTGAGAATTAGATGGGTGCCATTTTGCACCATATTTTTTTGTACTTGGTTCATAAAAAAATCATTTTTGCCACTTAAAAATAGGAAAATAATATTTATAAAAAGAATTTGAAAATCCATTCGGGACCATTGTTTCCTATAGCAAGATAAACCTATTTGTCGAATATAAGAACTTTATCACAAACTATGCCATGGGAATTGCCATAACTTGGTCATTTGGCTTGGAACTTATACATGTTTATACATGATAGATTTTTTCGTGAATTTTTTTTGAACAATTTGTCAAAAATCAAGTTTATCATTTTCTATAGAAACTAGTACACATAAAAGGAGTCCATGTCAGAGGCTATCTTTTTTTGAGGGTTTTCACTTTATTTGATTTCTTTCAAAAAAGGTCAAAATGGCCACTATGACTATTCATCGAAAGAGGTCAAATTCTCTAAAACTATCGATGTTTATGTGATATAATCACTAGTTGTGTACCTTAAAATTATTTTTAAAAAAAATCAGACCAAATTATCAAACACTTGTAGTTCAAATTTGGATTACTTTCGGAAAATCAGCCTAAACTCATTTAACAAGGCGAAATTAGATAGAAATCAAGAAAATTCCTAATACTTGGAGATTATCCATCAAATGTGGACTACTCTTTGTGAGAATTATATAGGTGCCTATTTGCACCATATTTTTTGTACTTGGTTCACAAAAAAGTCATTTTTGCCACTTAGAAAAAGGAAAATGTTATTTATAAAAATAATTTGAAAAATCCCTTCGAAACCATTGTTTACTATACCAAGATATACTTATTTGTCGAATATAATAACTTTACCACAAACTATGCCGTGAGAATTGCCATAACTTGGTCATTTGGGTTGAAACTTGTATATGTTTATACATGATAGACCTTTTTGTGAAGATTTTTGTGAAGAATTTGTCAAAAATCAAGTTTATCATTTTCTATAGCAACTAGTACACATAAAAAGAATCCATGCCAGAGGATTTTTTAAGGTTTTTGCACTTTATTTGATTTCTTTCAAAAAACGGTCAAAATGGCCACCATGACTATTCATCGAAAGAGGTCAAATTCTCTAAAACTATAGATGTTTATGTGATTTAATCACTAGTTGTGTACCTTAAAATGATTTTTTAAAAAAAAATTCAGACCAACCTATCAAACACTTGTAGTTCAAATTTGGATTACTTTCGAAAAATCAGCATAAACACATTTAACTAGGCAAAATTAGATAGAAATCAAGAAAATTCCTAATACTTGGGGATTATCCAACAAATGTGGACTACTCTGTGAGAATTAGATGGGTGCCATTTTGCACCATATTTTTTGTGAGAAAATGGAGAACTCACTTAGACAGGCATGCACTTCTATATGCAACTCCATCCGTTCCAAATTATAAAATATTTTGATCACTTCAATATTGACTAAATAAGGATTAAACTTAGTGAATCAACACAAAAATACGTCTAGATACATAGGAATCAAGAAAAAACTAAAAGATATTTAGAACGGAGGGAGCATATTTTTTAGAAACTAACTGATGGCACTTGTGAAACATGTAGAACCGGAGCACTTGACTCATTCAAAGATGTTGAACGAGTTGGTCCAGGCGACCTAGTCATGTTCTTAGTGTGGTGCCACAAATTTGGTTTAGATCACGTTTATACTTGGAATACCGTGACCCCAAAAGCATAGCTACTTTATTCCTACAGATAGAAGTGAATAAGAATAAGATGCACACACTGGTGTAGGGCAACACCCCCTTATAAATACCGCCCAGCACCCTCATCCCTTTCTCAAGCGAACACAAAAAAACACAAGACACAAGTACGCATACCCAACACAAAAGAAACAGAGAAGAAGCAAGAAAAACATCGAAGGCGATGGAGTACGAGTACCAGTGCAGCAGCAGCTTCCCCAAGGAGAAGAGGCCTCCGGTCAAGAGGGGTCAGGTCAAGCTGCAGATAGCGAGGGCCCTGAGCAACCTCGTGTCTCCGAGTACTGCTGCAGGTGCTGACGGCCCGAAGCAAGCAACTCGCAGCAGCTTCAGAAGGGAAACAAGCTACAATTGAACGCAAATATATTTTACATGGGTATGGTATATGGGATAAAGTTGGCGTTATTTCTACCTAGTTTTTTCTTTTCTGTTGAGGATTTTAGCAGGATGGCCGATTAGTACTGAGCACCTGTTTGATCCACTACTTCAACCTTGCTTGAGTCAAAATTGCTGCAGGTTACCTGTGCATTGTGCATGTATTGCAGAAAGAAAGCTCCATGTGTTATATACAAAACTTTGAGTATAAATGACCGTAAGTCTATAGTCGATCAGTTCATCTTAAGTTACCTATGCTGGGTTGTTTGGAAGAGATAGTAAAATGAGAATATCAATTGGGAGAAGAGATACTAAAATAAAAATATTAATTGGGACCTCTTTGTTTACTCTCAAAGATCCAAACAAAAAGTGGCATGCGACACATAAATATTACTAGAAGGAAAAGACGCGCGTTGCCACGTCTGTCCTAATACAAACAACGATAGATGGATAAACAATTTTTTAGCAAAAAATATATAAAGTACCAATGATAGAGAAAATATAACCACTGACTCACTATTTTACAACACAAGTAAAATCAGACATTCTCACATAAACATAGAGAAGTAGATAAGCGACACAATTATTTAGTTATAGTAAGATAAGAGTACACCACTCAACAGAAAGGGCATGACCCCACTTAAAAAAAGGTTGCACTCAGTTAGACGATCAGAATACAATGACTAATGAAATGTCATGAAAGTTAAATTGTGTACCCTCATGGTCATGACTTTTATACACTCTAATAATTCCAATCCGAGGCTAGGCAAACATAGATCATTTTTTAGTATATGCATTCAACCATCTGCAAAATACACACATGCATCTACTTACATAATCTGGCTCGTTGTCTGAAGAGAAGTGAGATATAAGTAAATATACCACATAGAAAAGTTCACAGATAAATACCTAAATCGTCTTTCATCAGTAATAGGAGGCATCCATCAACAAGGCGTATAACTCATCATTTCACACCGCATTCACGATTGATTTGTCGTTCACGGTTTCAACCACAGCTGACACAACCACCGAGTCAAGCGCTACTAATTGCAACGGTGATAGCGGCGGACGATGCCAGAGGCGACATAGGTGTTCATGTGCAACTACTGCGAGGGTTGTAGAAAGTCTTTCAGCTCACTGACGTTGGGTGACCACCAGAGAGGAGTGCAGGTGGCGTGCAAGTTAACAATGGACTTGAGACGCGACATCAGGGATGGAGGTGCCCTACAGGCACAGATGATTGACGGATGCAGAGGTGTGTGCGGAGAGACGAGCAAACTTTGCGTGGGGACGGTTGTTTTCGGTAGAATATATCTCGAGGGAGGCAGAGTGAGAGAAATGGTGTCGTCTACGTAACGCTATGGTGGACGCTGGCGGCAGAGATAAGAGAGAGTTCTCGGATAGAGCCGGTGGCTCCAAACTCACCGCATCTCTTTAAAAAAAATCAAAACGACTGTTTACATTTCAATATTTTGAAATAATACGTATAACTACGTGTATGTTGTACGCGTTCTAGAAGATTTTTTTTGTATTTTGGTCTATACAAAAAAAGGTAATTTTGAGGTGAAATGAGCTATTTTTCCTCTTTTTTAAGCCACGATTTTCTTTTTTATAGATGGGAATCCCTTTTTATTTCACCAAAAATCTAGCATATAAGTACAAACATATGTACATATCAAATAGAATTTATTTAAAATTATAAACTGTAAATAAATATAAATAAATGGGGTCCACATGATGTGAACATGTGAGAGAAGGAGAGGAGGGGTCCACCATAATATGAACATGTGGGGGAAGGAGAGAGCTTCAAACGTACAACTACGTGTATGTTGTACGCATTCTAGAAGTTTTTTTTTTGTATTTTGGTCTACACAAAAAAAATTGAGGTGAAATTGAGCTGTTTTTCCTTTTTTTACAGTCACAATTTTTTTTTTTATAGATGGGAATCCATTTTTATTTTACCAAAAAATTTGCATATAAGTACAAACATATGTACATATCCAATAGAATTTATTGAAATTGTAAACTATAAATAAATATAAATAAATGGAGTCCACATGATGTAAACATGTGAGAGAAGGAGAGATTGTAGTGCTGTATTGTTTAGACCTTGTACTTATGTTTTCACATATTTATTATATTAACTTTGAGACATTAATAAGAGCATGGTACACATTTTAAGAATGTACATAATACTTGTAGCAAAAAAATACAGCTTGCGGTAATTTATTTGGCATTTTTTCACAGCCAGATATTTACCCCGTGCAAATTGTTTGTCAAATCAATTTGCCTCTGTTAATGATATGTCATAGAGTAATACAGTATACATCAAATATTTACATAACCTCTCTCTATTCCTTGGTACAATCCAACAAGCACTCTAACGAACAAAAACACTATGAAGCAGCCTCTCAGCTAATTAAAAACGTAAGTAAGCTCTGATAGAACGGGGGAGAAGTTAAACATCTACTGGTAGAAAAAGATGTTTGGTGTACTTACAAAATACTTGCAGTTCACAAATTTACGCGAGAAATGCGATAGAAGGCCAGAAGCATATATAAATGAGAAAGTTTCAGGAGATGTTAATAAATTAAGATGATTTTTCGTAGGATGACTGTTTTCTAAAATTATTTCAGGAGCAACAGGTGGATTAGAAGAAACATAAGAATGCTGGAGATATATTTTTATCCTAATCTTGACGTGCTTGGTTTTTCTATAACCACGACATCTCATTGGTATTTGGTAAACATGGAAATGCCGCTAGGAAGACCACATGCTGAAAGTGTTTCATATGCTGATGATAAAACATTGAATACACCCACCAGGCATAAGCATGTACTCAACAAAACCGACACACTGCCTCTACCAGATAAGTGCAGGAACAGTTGTGAACTTGTGATGCTCTATAGAGGTGCATGCTTATCATGTAACAATGAGCTTGGCCTTGGGAGACACCCTCGGTAGAGCCAATAACTTCTTAAAAACCATGCCACAGTCTATTTCACCCTTCCACTCTATTTTCGCTTCTTCTAAAGCCGGTGCCCAGCTCAGTAGCTTTTCCATGAAATCAATTTCGTAGTCCAGACCCAAGAAATCCTCCACGTGGGCCGTTACAAGGTGATCCATTTGCAAGGTAAGCTCTTGAATGCTCGCCCGATCCTGATCCCACGTCGGCATTGGCTCAAAACCTTCAATCAAAGGGTGACTCTGCAATTTTATTGCACAACTCATTAGCTGCAACCACAAACCGACAACATGGATTTGATATTCGAATGGAGGAATTCACTGGAGGCATACCCCCATCACAAGATTCTTCAAGTTAGGGGCATTCTGAAGCAATGAACAAGCAGTCAAGACTTCTCTTGGGTCCCAAAAGCATATCGTAAAATAAATATACTCCAGGCGATCCAGCACAGCAGGGAGCTTTGTAAGCATGCACCCTTTTGATAGATACTGCAACAAGAAAAGACAACAAGGAAATGCTAACATAGATTAGTCAGAAGGCAGAAGAAGGCTGTAGTAATGCTGAGGCAAACAATACTTCACCGTCAAGAAAGAAGAGCCAATGTTAAGTGTTTTAATGTCACTTAGGCTGCCCAATGACTGGTTAAGATAGCTTTTCGTGCCATGCGCAACTGGAATAGATTGGTATTCGTCAGCTTTTTCAAGAGAGATAATGGCCTGCTCCAAATTAGGGGCGTCCAAATGAATGTCTTCAAAGTCCACATCGACATGTAGATATTCCAGTTTAGGAGCTTGGATTTTTAGACAGCTAATGCCCTCGAAAAAAGATAATCTCAAAATAGTCAGTACGGGGCAACAACAGATCAGATTTTGGATATCCCTGTCTGTGGAGGAGAAAATGTCCAGGATGAGGTAACTTAGGCTCTTGAAACCTTGGAATACCCGGGCAAGCTGATGATGCAGTTCTCCAGGTGCAGATGCTCCAGATTGCCGATAGAAAAAAGGGACGAGGGAATCCTATACTCTGGCTGCCTGATGTCAACTTGATTTCAACTGAACTTGGTGATCTCCTCGACAGCAAGAGCATCCACCTAGCGAATACATCATGGTAACTTTTTTTACATAAAATCTGAAACTTTTCTATAGGTCCCATGTGAAGAGACAGCACCATATCGACCAACGTAACAAACTTGGTTTGCCCAAAATGTTCATCGGACAGCAATACTTCTGGCATATTAGCCCATGCATTCCTCCAAGTACTTGATAGGGTGCTAGTCCTAACGGCTTCTTCGACGTTCAGACGGGAGAGGATTTTGCCCTTCATCTCTGGAGGTAGACCGCTCAGTCTGTCTGAATTCACATCATATGCCGCCTTGGCCTTTTTATGGTTACTCATTGCTTCAGAACCAGATTAAACCGTCCTAGAATTTCCAGAAGATCGGAAACCTAAATTAGCGTGGATGCTACAACATACTGTAAAAAAAAAGTACAATACATGAAGAAAATGGTGGACTAATTAAGTTGCTAGCTCATGACAAAACCAAAAAGAAATGAGGATCAAAGTCTTCACCTGTGCTAACAATCACACATAATTTGGAGAGGGATCCGTTTCGAAAAAAGAAAAGCAAAATGGAGAGGGCTGAGGACAGAGGAGTGAGGAACTGGGGAACGACACAAGCAAGCATAGGTAGTTTTCGATATACCTTGGATACTATATGTGGAGCTCCACACAAGGAAGCCGGACGGCGCCGCCGTGAGGCCGGCGGCTAGGTTTTTTTTCTCTCTGGCGGCTAGGTCAATTTTTACCGGAGATGCGAGCACTTTCATCTCAGAAAACAAAAGGACGCGTCGGGAGTCGGGGCGACGCGGCCCATCGATGAGATTGGATCGGATGATTCGGATGGATACGGCCCGTTAAATTATGTTCACTGTAAAGAATCGGAGTACGAAGGATCCTTATTCCTTCGTACAGATATTTCTAGATCCGGTGATCTTTTTATTTGATTTTTTTATTAAGTCGAACAGATATTTCTAGATCCGGTGATCTTTTATTTGATTTTTTTAAAGAATCATATTTACAAGCTCTATTTTAAAAAACATACATGTTGTCAATAATGTGTCTCATAAACGTGCAAATCTCAATTTAAAATACTTTATATTCAGAGGTACATAAAAGTGAAAAATGTAAAAAATTGAGTATACCCTCAGAAAAAAATAGCCCATAATACAACTTTGCATGTTTGTAGGATGCATCGTTGACTACATTCTTTTTTACTGATTTTTTATAAACTTGTAAATATAGTTTTTAAAATTTAAAATAATGGGCTCATAGGAACTCGCGAGCCAAAGTGATTTTTCGGTCTAACTTTTTCTATTCTTATTGTACATGTTTTTAGTGACGGCATCCTGATGGGAGAGGCGACGCGGTATGGATTAGAACTATCATAGCTCTTTTTTCCTGTATAACACAAACAAATCGCATCGACAGTGTCGGCAAATGGCAATGAATATGCATAGGGTCACCACAGAGTCAGCACTGGCAGAGTTAAATACATCAATGTCCAACACATCGGCGATAATTTTGTCCAAAAAAAACATCATCGTCATTGTTGTGCTTCTTCTACCTGGAATACAAAGCTTGATGTTCTCTTCTAGTTCAATATGGATTTACGAGTTTCTGCGATCTCTTAAATGCTACAAGGCGATGATTCTGGGCGTCCGTTGCAAAATCTCTTAAATGTTGCAAATGTTTTTCGAGAAGTTGCAAATGTTTTCGAGGGAAGCTACATACATGTTTTTCGAATAGCAAATGTTTTTGATTTGCTATAGACACGTATATTTATTTTCTACATATGCATATATATATTTTTTGCTGCATCGATGTTTTTCAAAATGATTTAAAATTTTGACCCATCGCGGAAGAAAATGTTACAATGATATTACAATAGTTCAAAGAAATTGCTACCGCAGAATGGAGTATACTACATTGATCAGACGGACAAGATTTTGTTTCTAAGTGAGATCGTATGGTGGGGACGTGGGTGATTTTTGCACCATATCCCCCGGGATTCCTAGCTCTATCCTTTAGCAAAAGTGAGGCACAAATTTTACGGTTTCCCTAATTATGTCGCAATGTTAATGTTTGCATCAGATGTTGGTCCGCCACCACGACCTGTACACCGTACTGAGAACACTAGATTTATTGCCTTGCACAACGAAGATGGTTTTGACAATTACTTGGAGGCGGTTTGCACATGTGACAAACCATTATCAAACAAGATTGATTTTTCAGGAAAAATGACGGGACGGGAAAATGCAATAGAGGAAACATAAATACTCAATTTTAGGAGTTCAAATAAACTGCATAACGTAAGGACGTCGCCATGAGCCATTGGTACATATACTCTTCAAACCTATGGATAGCATTAATCCTAGATCCATGCACCTTGCCCAGAAGTGATGAAATGAGAAGCGGCCCAGGAGTCAAAACTACGCAAACATCTTTCAAAAGGAGGTGTTAGTGCAAAAGTATCTTCAATTTTTTTCTTTCATTGGAAACTGAAGAGCTTAAAATTCAAGGCCTTTTTTCTTGTGGATTGATCATTGATCAAGGCATTATTGTGATGAGTGCGTACATGAAAATTTGTCACCTTTTTGTGCTAGAGAAAAATATGCGTGCACGCGCGGTTTCAGGCGGGAGAAAGTAAAAGTGGAGACATCTCAATCTTGTTTCAGGCGGTCGTGCCAAGAACTCCTTGGCACGATGTCATCCATTGAACAAATATCCATTTAGAATCGTGACGACTCGATTATTCAGGTTGTGTTTGGGAGAGCTCCACTCCATCCAACTTCAAACCAGCACCAAACTTCACTCCACCTGTGGGGCTCTGGACTACAGAGCCTTGATAAAGCGTTTGGCTAACAAACGAACTCTAGATTCAGTTAGTAAAATAATTACCGTGAAAGGCCCATGCTACCCTTACTTTTTCGTAAACCTGTACATCAACTCAAAATATTCACAGAAGGATTGCACAAACCTGTACATCTATACAAGAATCGAATAAATCTCTGTTCATAGAATAAGTCCATGGATCAATGTAGCCCATCACCCTCTCCTCCTCCGCCTCTCGGGACCTCTAGCGTCGGGCCCTCCTTGAAAAGCAGGGGAAGAGCGGCCGGAGAGTGCACGGGAAGGCACATGCCGTTTGTGCAGGGTAAGTTTGGAGCCCAAAGCGTCGTAAGGCTCATCTATGTTATACGAGTGGCTGATTTGTAGCCGAAGCGAAGCTACTCTCAGATATTATGCTTGAGATAATTCATGGAAATGAGTTCCTAAATAGAGGACGAATCATGAGATCACCTCCGGGCTTTACTACATCATTGCAGTTTAGATATTTTCAAGCAATTGTGCATGCCATTTTTTATCTGGAAATTATGAGGCCATAAAAATCGCTTAATCATTTCTTACCACGTGTGCATCCAATATAAACCACGTGAAAAATATACATTGAAAAGAATTTTGTAGTCCCATGTGTGAATCAGATCGGTCATTTACCATGCGAATTAGATAGACCGGGATAAGAAGAACTCAAAGAGATATATCAATGTCACCGGGTGATATAAAAAAAGGTCCTGTGCAAATAGGATCAGTCATTTGATTGAGGATTGAATCAGTTCGGTTGATCGAGAATTGGTTCGGTCGGGTGAGATAAAGAAAAGACACTGTGTCATTGCTTACCAAAAGGCTGAAACCCGACATAAGGATGTCTCTCGATCATGAAAATCTGTTTTCCAAGTAAATTGAAAACTGAATGTTTTATATATTTTATTATTTGTTAACCTGTTGCAACGCCTACAACTTTTGGTTAAAAATTATGATCGTTTTGGTTTGTCCAAAAAAGTAGCATGCGATATTTTCCCATTCTGGCACGAAAGGTCATCTTAAACCATAACATACATATATTTATATTTGCAAACGGAGCTTGGCTCTGATGGTTGGGTTCCCTGTGGTGGAACCAGCCCACCCAGGTTCAAGTCCTAGACTTGGCATGGGCGTTTGCATTTACCTGGATTTATTCCAGGATTATCCGGCGCTATTCTTTCAGTGGTAGGTGACGTGCCCGTCAACAGCGAGGCGCCTGTGGTGACTTCGTCAACCTCAAGATCTGCCGGCTCAGTCCTTCAGAGGTGCTCATAGGGGTAGGGTGTGCGTGCGTGCGTTCATAGGGGTGAGTGTATGTGCGTATTTGTGAGCGTCTGTGTTGTACTGTGTTCTCAAAAAAAAAAAATACATATATTTATATTCTTTATTCCCCATAGGCGAATTTTCCTAGATTTTTCTAAATTTTATATTCATGTTTACACAGGACTTGGGTGCAAAGTGGAGTATCAGTTACGAAACCTAATGAAAAGTATAAACTCTTGCACAACCTGATGAGAAGTAAAAAAGTGGTAATTTACTGTAAGCATAAGTCCTTTCTGGTATATAAATGCGTCGCACAAAAGCATGGACAATTGTTTTTTCTCCAGGATAATGTGTTGCAAGTCAACTCAGCTGGGCCTGAGTAACTCAGCCCAGCTTTGCCCCGAGAACACTCACCTTCAATGAAACCGAGTGAGTGAGTGCGACAGCCCAATCACAAAAAAAATGTTCGCCCTCCGCAAAACTCTGCTCCACCGCCGCCTCCCCGCGCCGCCGGCCACCGCCGCCTCTAGGATCTCCTCCTTTTTCCGCCCCCTCTCCTCCTCTCCGGGAGGCGACGGAGGCGGGGACGAATGGGGCTCCTCCTGGTCCACCGGAATCCACTTGAACGGGTCCGCCTCCGCCGTCGGGCGCCCCGCGCCCTCCCCATCCACGCCCGTCTCCAAGGAGCTGGAGGCCGTCCGCGCCATGGATAGCTGCCCAGAGTATGTCAATAGTTCGTTTGCTTCCTCAAGTTTTAAATTGAAATAATTAGGTCATGGTGATTTAGACATAATTTAGAACTATCAAATGAGTAAACAAAATCTAGGATTCTAACTTGTAACCGCTGATTTTATTTAAGAGAACATTGTAGGAAATCAATGACTAGAAGAAACAGAAAGAGGCCTAGTTAATCCATGAATACTTCACTAGTCTCTTGAGTTTTTGGTTCATGCAATTTCTTCTTGGCTAGAAATGTGCAACCATGCGAATTGGTTACTAGCACTTGGACAGGCCTAGGTTACAACTTTGTGATTGAGACTGAACTAGGTATCTGGTTTTAAAATGAAAGTTGCTATTTCAGTCTCAGCAACTCGAAATCTGTTGACTGTGTATTAGTTGAGGAATCTTGTTGAGAATGTGTTAAGCTAGGTGTTTATGTTTCAAATGTAAAAATAGAGTTTTTCCAGGATGAATTTTTTTAGAGCTTGGCTAATTGGCTTAATGCATTTTACACCTTTCCTAATTTTTTTGCTGCGTATTACTGATTAGCTCTGCTCAACATCACATCCATCAAGGCATTGTGAAAATGGGTAAATAGTAGGAAATTGGTCTTGAGCTCTTGGTAGATGCTACAATTCATTTTGTTATGCACTAAATTGCAATTATACTCCATAAGTCCATATTGCAAGTAGGTCAATGTTGAGAAAGTGTATGCATTTCTCTCTTGACTAGTGGGAATAAAACTATAAGATCGGAAGTTTATGCTGGGGATTGCACTTATTGCTCCATATCTGAGTTACAAAGAATCAAACGAACCATGGATCAATTTGTAAAACGGAAATGATGAGAAGAACCACATATCTAACGATACATTTTTTCTTGTAAGGCGTCATCTTAACGCAGATTTGCAAAAACAAATTAAATAGTTTCCGGATACAAAATAAAACAAAGACAATCAAATAACCTCTTCACTCGGAGCAGCAGGCTGAGAGCAGATCTAGTCATAATGGTTTGGTAAATTATGGAAATCTTCCTTGGAAACAAATGAAACGTTATGCCACTTGCAACTTGGTAAATTGAAAACAGTTCCTAACAATATATAATAGGTTTGCCGGTAACAAAGGCTGGCATTGTACATAGTTAATCCAGCTTTAGATACAAAATACAGTATGATGCAAATCGATGTGTAAGATGGGGAAGAACTACAAACTGAATAAATAGATTCACTCGTAATCTGTGAAGACAATTTGATGAATAAGATGAATTAATGTGGCAAAATGAATTGCTAGGCCTGTAGTGATGTAGCATTGGTTTTAATAATAACATTGATGGTATCTTTTTCAGGGTTCCAGCCTGGATACATATGAATTCTTGCGTTTCTTTTCTTTTCTTTGAGGTAGCTCAACTTTTTTTTTTGTGAGGCAATGGAGGTGGATCGCGACGAAGTCGTCAGGTGGATCGCCGTTGGCTCTGCGGCTCTTCTCCTCTAGGGCCTTCTCGTCGACGTTTCCGGCGCAGCATCCCGCCGGAGATGCGCCCGCCCCATCCGCGGTGGACTGCAAGTTTGTTTCTCATCCTTTTAGCTCCTTGTTGTGTCCGGGTCTTCAGTATTTGCTTTCTGTATATTGGAAAATGGGGAAAATCATAAATCTTATGGTGATGGCAGATTAATGAAACAATTTATCTTGTGATTTTGTGGCCATTGCCGTCTTGCTCTGCTGCGAACCCCAAATAAAATTTCAAAGGATCAGACATTACTTATTTTTCGTTACAAGATGCAAGGGCTTAGCTATAGTGGGTATTTTAGAAGCGACTGCTCTGGCTAGAGCAAGTAAATGTGCATGCAAATAGTGAAATGTGAAAAGTTGGGCCAAACAATGACTGCAAAGTTTAGAGCAGCAAAATCTGTTTTTCTTAGATATCCATACATGCTTTGTTATGCCGCATTGGATAACTGGCTATTGCGTCTGTGTTCATGGAACAGGTCGATAATGCCAGAGGACAAGTTCCATAAATTAGCAGATGATACGATACATGATTTACTTGAAAAACTTGAGGTAATGGATTCGTCGATAAGCTCTTCGTACCTTAGTACTTCATTGGAAGCTTCGCTAAGAAATATATCAGTTCAGCATTTATCTTTGGCTAACATTGTTCTCTGTGTCCTGATTCAGGAATATGGTGATTCTCAGCAGATGGAGGGCTTCGACATAGATTACGGGGTTAGTTATAGTGAAATGTCATGTAATCATGCTAGTTTCACTATTTTTCACTTTATGTGTATTGGATCACTGATATTGTTTTGTTCGTTTCCCTGAATTTTAAGAATCAAGTTCTAACATTGAGGCTAGGAGATTTGGGGACTTATGTTGTAAACAAGCAAACACCAAACAGACAAATCTGGCTATCTTCACCTGTGAGGTAAGGTCGTGTTATCTTATTTTCTGGTCAGTTGATTGTGTGCGCTAAGTACCTGAATGTGATCACATTATTATCTTATCATGATATGCATTCCTTACTTTGAAGCTAGGCTTGCTATTATGTGACACTGATAATTGTCTGAGGATAGTTTACTGAATCAGCACCTTTTAAATTTAAGAAGAGTGTATATTTACATTCTATTATTTTGATACTTAACCTATTTTTAATATGCTTAGATATCAAACTTGATTTCGTTATGTGTTGATTCTTATCCGAAAGGGATGTCTATATTTTTTCTGCAGTGGGCCTGCTAGGTTTGACTGGGATGCAGCAACACACAGTTGGGTTTATAGGCGAACTGGAGTAAATCTCATGCGGCTGCTAGAGGAGGAGGTCGGTGAGCTCTGTGGCACTCCGGTAGATCTTTCGTAATAGGAAAGGAAAATGCCACATATCTAAGTTTGATGGGGCATACAATATTTTGGTGATGTATGAATGAGATGGCACCTTTTAATATGTTGATCCTGGGGAGTAAACCAAAACAATTGTTGTACTGCAAACCTTTTCACTGTGTGCTTATATGGGTTCCGTAATGTCTGCCTTTTGTCGGTGTGGTGTTTTGGCAACCGTTTGCTTGAAAAAAATATGAGCTTTGTAAGTGTGATGTCCATACATTGTGTGTTGGTACTTCCATAAATAGTACTAGTGGATGTGGCGCGGCCATGCCGCCCCCGTGTATTTTAAAAAATTAAATTTGGTGGTGTGCAAATTTTGAAAGTATGTGTAATTATTTTTCTTGTGGTCAATGTGGTAATTTTATTTTTATTTTTTTGTAATTCATGTTTGAAGTAGTAATTTCCAATAGTTAACCTTTTGTTGTTTGTTTGTCTAAATTTAATCGAATTTAAAACTTTTCAAATGTGTTGCATTGTGCCACAAATAGGTAGGAAATTTTTTTTGTGGCCATTTTGGTATTTTATCATATTTTCCTGATATTAATTTTCAGAAGTTAACCTTTTTGTTGTCCAAATTTAGTCAAATTTGAAACTTTTCAAAAATGTTGCATTGTGCCACAAATAGGTAGGAATTTTTTTTGCGGTTATTTTTTCCATGTTTTTCTGATTATTAGTTTTAAAGTTATTGAATTAACAAAATTAAGCTTTTACTGATTTTTTTCCTGCAGGGAAAATAGGAAAAACGGGCTGACAGACGGGCCCACCCGTCAGCCAGTGAATGATGATGTCAGCGGTGGCGTCGTCGTGTGGCCGAGCGGCCGGCGTCGCCGAGCTCGCCGGCGCGCAACGGCAGACGCGCGCGAGGCTCCAGCAGGCGGGTTCGGTAGAGGACGGGAAGGCGAGGTGGATGGGCGGCGCGGCGCGACGTTTGGTCGCCGGAGCCGCCGCCGGCGAGCCAAACAACGGCGACGCAGACGGAGGACGCCGGAGACGAATCCGGCCGATTCCGACCACCCCGGGACGCATCCGGCGGCCAGGAGGTGGATTCTGAGGCGGCGCAGCTCCCGGCGACCTCGAATCTGGGAGGGGACGCGTCCAGCGGCGGCGCTGGCCGGCGGCGGCGAGCCCGAGGTCGCGCGCGAGAGAGATGGAACGGGGGGACTCTATTGCCGTTTTTTTGCAAAAAAGCACATGTTTTTTTGCAGATTTACGCGCAGGTCCTTGGCAGTGCGGAATACTGGACTGCGGGTTGAGTGCGCATTCTTGGAGGGTCTTTTGTGCAAAATGGCAGGGCAACCGGCGGAACCGGAGTCCACCGGCTGGTGACCGGGCGACGTGTCGAGGCCTGATTGGTCTAAAATAGGCGATGAATAGTGCTGTTGTTTTTGGGGGAGACGTGGACAAATCTGGGCCGTCCGTCGCGCGGATCGGACGGCCAGGATTTGGAGGCGACGTGGACACGCGGACGAGCTGCGGATTCCTCCGTCTTTTATATATAGTGTAATGATCAGCCAGGCGTTTATGTTTCATCAGGAGAGGAGTCCATAAACACTCTGGATCTATTTATTATTGTCTTTCACGCTATTCTATTGTATGCAAATAACAAGTATTTGTTGGTGTCGGGGGGCTATCCCGGGTAGGGTCAAGGCTTGGCATAAAGATGAGTTTAAAGATATGCCGAGGTACGGAAAAGGCCGACCTGTTTGGGCCTGGGAGTGTCCGAGCTTAATCTTGGAAGCCTCGGCATCCGAGGTACCAGGTCCTGAGCGCTTCCGGGAAGCTGCAGACGCTGGATGAAAGTTCTTATATGTTGGAGGAGCATATGAGATGGGAATAACGTTGACAGGTTCCAGGATTTGGCAATCATCATCGTCATCATCGGGCCAATCCTGGATAGACGATCGAACTGGTGGGCGGTGCGAGGTGAAACCACGAGTCTTACCCGAGGTGGCCTTGGGAATGGGGAGGTGATCCTCATTGTCCGGATCTTCAACCTCGGCGGCTTCCGGGACAGGCAGGTCGGGAGTCCACTCCTTAGAAGAAAGGGGGCCATCCTCGATTTCCTGTCGAGTGAACTTCTGCAGAGGTGGCAAGGTAAAACCGAGTTAGCACAAGAATCCATGCAAGGCCGGGGTGAAAGTGAAACCGAGGAATATTTTGCGTCGGGTAAAGTACACTTACTTGAGCTGGAGGGTGATCTCGGTCATAGGGCTTGACACCCCATTTCCACTTGTCGGGCATGGTGGTCTTGGCGATGGCCCGGATGCGCCTCTTCACCTCGGAGTCATCAAGCTCAAAGGTGCTGTGCCGAGTGGGGTCGTAGCGGCCACTCATATGGCAGATCTTGTGGGCCCGCTCTTGTAAAGGACTAACCCGGCGGGTGATCATGGTACGCAAGATGTCATCTGCTCCCCAGCTTTTCCCCTGGAGTGACATCATGGTCTGGTGGATCAGAAGAACCTCGGGAGCGTCGGGTGCAGGCTCATAATCCCAGTTGAGTTGGGCAGTGGGGGTTCCAATGGTGAACTCCGGCAAGTTGATGAGGTCTTCGGCACCCGGGTTCTTCACGTAGAAGAAGGAGCGTTGCCATTTGCGGCAGGAGTCCAGGCCCTGAATCCGAGGAAACTCAGATTGGCGCCGAGGTGAAATCGAGGCCGCCCCACAAGCAGTCATCTCCTTGTCCACGACCTTCTTGTTCGGGACACTTTGCTTCTTCAGCTGGAAGTACTTGGCCCAGGACTCGATGCTTGGCCATAATCCGAGGTAACCCTCGGAAAAGGTGGCGTAGGCCGAAAGTTGGAGGATGGCATTGGCGGGCAGGTGGTGTGGTTGTAGCCCGAATTTGTCCAAGAATTCCCGGAAGAACTTCCCGGCCGGGAGCCCGAAGCCACGCTCAAAGTGGTCCAGGAACACGACCCTCTCCCCGGATTCCACCTCGGGTTCGATGTCTTCTTTCTTCGGAACCCTGCAGATGAGGTTAGCCGGGATCCGCCGTGAATCTCGGAGCCATTTGATGTCGACCTCCGTGACGTCGGATCCCTCCCAGCTACCTCGGATTTCCTGTGCTCCTTCCTCGGCGTGATCCGAGGCAGAAGACATGTTGACGCTTTCCTGCAGAAGAGGGAGGTTCAACCGGGGTAAGTACCTCGGACAGTTCAGGATAGCCGGGGTAAAATACCTCGGATCAGTCAAAACAGCCGAGCTAAAGTATTTTGGGCGGGAAACATGTTTCTACCGTGGCGAGATGTTAGCAAAGATCTACCGGTGAGCCAAAAAGGGAAATAAAATCAAGTTCATCCAGGGGCAAAACTAAAAGGACAGTGCTACGGATGCGTCTGGTGCAAATCTAAGCAAGATCTAAAATGTGCTAAAAGGGCTCGAGGGGATCATCTAGTTCATCAAATCTTAGGGTTCATCAGGATCCTCGAGTTCATCGGAGGATGAACTCATCCACGGCAATGGAGGGGAAGCAAGGAACTCACCGTGGAGGAACGCGAGGGATCGGCGGCGAGTCGATGGCGCCAGGCGCAGCGCGCGTGCTCCGGTGCGGCGAGGCGTTTGACGGCGGTGCGAGACGGTGTTGCAGAACGGCGGCGCGTACTCCGGTGCGGCAAGGTGCTCGATGACGGCGACGGAGGCAGTGGCACGGAGCGGTGTGCGATGGAGGAAGAAGAAGACGAAGTCCTGCCCTGGGGCCCATATTTATAAGCGGCGAGCAGTAACGGCGTGCGATAACTGCGCACTACCGCGCGGTTACCGGGGAGCGTGGGATCGTGGGATCGTGTGCGGGCGGAGAAGCGGTTGCGCGGTTGGTGGCCGCACGATCGGCCACATCGTGGGCCGCAGAGTGGCAACCGCCAGCCTCGGATTTCCTGTGCCGGTCAGCGCGAGAATCGAGGAGTCGCGGGCAGTCAAGTTGGTCTCGCACTTGAGTGCGCAGGTGCGCTGTTTGGTGGGTCCGGCTGACAGGGCGGCGTGTGGTCAGGACCTGTCTTTCAGAGGTCCGGGTTTCGAGGTCCGGGCAGAGATTCTGCGCCACGTGCCTCGGAAAATCTCGAGGCAAGATTGTGCTAAGTCACATAGCTCGGAAAGTTCAGATTGCAGATCAACCTCGGATGAGATTAAGGTCTGTGGGAAGTACCTCGGCGGAGCTATGTTGAAGGTCGGTTTAGAGGTGGTGCCTTGGTTATTTTTGAACCTGCTACGGCCCTCCATCCGAGGTCGTAGGACCGCACCAGCTTCGGGGACTAATGTCGGGGGGCTACCCCCGGGTAGGGTCAAGGCTTGGCATAAAGATGAGTTTAAAGATATGCCGAGGTACGGAAAGGGCCGACCTGTTTGGGCCTGGGAGTGTCCGAGCTTAATCTTGACCTGGAGGATACAAAGGCCGACCTATCTTGGCCCAGAGGGATCCGAGGTATCCCGTCAGCCTGGGCCGAGGTTCACTGTCCGAGCTATGGTCAGCCGACCTAATACCTCGGTGCTATGGTTTATATGGTGAGTACAGGAGAAGCTGTGTGAAGGAAGTTATACCCGAGGTGGTCGGGTCTTAAGTACAAGACCCGAGGTAAGGAACGGAAGCAGGACCCGAGCTAACCACGGCAGGAGGCCGTAGCTCGGGCAGGAGTCAATGCTCCTGTCACTTCACGCCTGACACGGAAGCGTCTGTCACGGAGCATGGCAGAGGCGTGCCCCGGGTTTGGCGGGGCTGCACGCCTCTGACCGCTGACCGCGTGAGATCCGGGGAAAAGGCTACGAGGTAGCACGGCGTGGCTATGTCCTGTCTCTGTCAGAGGAGACATCCTAGCTCTACTGTGGTGATGCAGGGGATGGGCAGGACATGTCTTGTCCCTGACAGGAGTACAATGATGACCAAAGCAGAGGCATGGCTACAGTGTTCAGCGAGGGGCACAACGGTAACCCGGTTGGCCTATATAGAGGGCTTCACCCCCTCCTGCTTGACCCCCGGACGGAGAGATAATGAACAGAAAGAGAAAGAGAGGAAGGAACCTCGGAACACCCCGGAAACACCTCGGATCTAGCTCGGAGTGCCTTCTTCCTCCCGCGTAGCTCCATCTTCTACCTCAAGTTCTCACCATTGTATCATCATACAGCTCGAGGAGCAGCTTGTACTTGTCACTTTGAGCTATACACTGAGTAGGATAGTGCTGCAGTAGGGGTGTTACCTCCGCAAGAGGGCCCCGAAGCAGGGTACATCGTGGCGTGCTTCGTGTTCTTGGTTGTTGGTTTTCAGTTCGTGTTTTGCGGTTTTTGGTGTGTTCTTGCTTGTGCACTTCGAGAGTGCATAAACCCTCCCCGGATTCCCCCAATGACCATTCGGCTCCATCTTAGCCATACCCATGGCATCTGTCGTGATCCCACCACGACAGTTGGTGAAGTTATTTGTGCTCTGCAAGTATGATGTCCAGAAATTGTGTTTTGGTACTTCCACAAATAGTATGACGAGCAAGACTTTTATGCTTCATCAGTACTCTGGAGAGGAGTGCACAAACACTATGGATCTATGTCATCATAGAATCTCTATATTCTACGTATGCAAGTAACAAGTATCAAACTACTTGTCATAGAATCTCTATATTCTACGTATGCAGTAACAGGTATCAAACTACATCAGCATTCAAACATCCTATGCGACTCTTCATCAGCTCAGGGCTCAATCTAACCATGAGAACGCAGAACTCCATCTAATCCAGGACGCCATCACCGTCTACGACTCTACGCCCCCCTCCCTCATCATCTTCCGAAGCTGTTCGTCCCGAAGCTCACCGAGGCCCAGCCTGGCCACGTTCCTCTTCAGGCTCTGGAAGGTGATCTTGTCGGTCCTGGAGTCCATGAGCAGCTGAAAACCCTTGCAGAGCTCCTGGATCACCCCCTCCACGCCGAGCTTCCTCGCCATCGACGGCAAAAAGTCCTCAAACTGCACCGAGGAGCTGCTATCGGCGCCCATAACCACACTCTGATGGGAGAATCAAATAGCCAGCCATTTTTGCAACAGTGGTAAATGGAAAATGGGAATGATAGGAGAATGATGGGTGCTTAAATAAGAAGGGGATTGTGAGGGGAGACGAAGGAGTCCATGAGGTAATTGCCCTGCCACTCACCATGGCACGGTTCCAAATTAGACCCTTTATTTCTTGTATATATTTTTTTAACGAAAAGCCAGCGGAGGAAAACTGTTCGATGGGGACTATTCTCCTTCCTATGTCGATCCTTTCATGGGGCTGGTTAACCTGGTCTGTGGTCTGGTCACATATATTCTTCAAACCTATGGAATACATAATCCTAGATCCACAGTTGCACCTTGCCCAGAAGTGATGAAAATTAGCCTCTCGCGAGTCACCTATGCAATTATCTTTCAAAAGGAGGTGTTGGCAAAAAAAAAATCAGCAGGGAAGATGTTAATTCATTTTGGAAAGCTGAAGATATTATAATTCAAGGCCTTTTTTCTTGTGGGCTGATCAATGCATTATTGTGATGAGTGTGCAGATGAAAATTCGTCACCTTTTTGTGCAAGAGAAATATCAAGTATGCGTGTATCTTTCGGTTTCAGACCGGAGAAAGTAAAAGTGCAGGCATCTGAATCTTTTTATCACCTTGGGTCATTGGCACATTGAACAAATATCCATTTAGAATCGTAACGACTCAATTATTCAGTGTGCACGTGCTCCACTTGGATTTGGATGGCCATGAAGGCTCCTTTCGCTGCTAGTTGGAGTCGCTGTAGACGTGAAAGTGCAAAGGAAAGTAATGCGACACGCTTGGTGATCCAGCAAAATGTGCGTTTTGGATATGAGAGAAGTCCAATTTACCCCCCTAAACTTGTCTCATAGTTCACTTTACAACCCTTAACTCTGAGTTGGTTCAACTTTCACCCTTAAAGAGTAGAAACTGTTAGGAATACACCCCTTCCACCGTTTTAACAGGTCTGACACGTCCACGGTTTTTCTTAATTATCCCACGACATATAGTAGCCCTAAAAAACATAGGTAGTTGTACATGCACGCAAGGCCGCACGGGTTTCCAGAGCACAGGAACATAATATCTCATGAGAAGAGAGATATGCAGGTACTCTAATTCATGTAGGAGAAGGTACAATACATGTACGGGTATATTGTGGGTGCATATAGGAAAAAGACTCACTGATGTGGCAATAAAAACCAGGTCAAACCTTTCAAACGGTGAAAGGGGCGTAATCCGAGCGGTTTATGGAGTTTAGGGGTGAAAGTTGAACCAACCAAGAGTTAAGGGTTGTAAAGTGAACTTTGGGACAAATTTAGGGGTGTAAATTGGACTTCTCTCTTTGGATATCAGTATTCACCCTTTGGATACCCATATTTGGGCATATTGGTATGTACCAAAAAAAATGGGTATCTACTGTGTTTTGGATATACTGCCGGGGCTGGTTTTTTAGGCAAAAATAACCATATTTTATGTTTTTAGGTATGATGTTTAGGGTGCTATTAGAACTTAAACATGCATGCACTTTTATATCTTTAGGATCAGACTGACTCGTTCAAATATGGTGATCATTGGTCTATGCTACATTTGCTACCTAGTCTCGCTGTTAGTGTGCTGCCACAAATCCTAGGTTATTTAGTTCAGATCACTTCTACGGTTGTAATAATGTGACCCCGAGAGAATATCCACTTTATCCTGCAGATAGAAATGAATAAGAATGTAAGATGCACATGCCAACTGGGGCAGGGCAACGTCCCACTATAAATACGTTTATGCGTCCTCATCCCTTCTTCAAGCGAACACAACACAAGATAAGCAGAGAAGGAGCAAGAAGAAGATTCAGAGGCGATGGAGTACGAGTACGAGTACCAGTACAGCAGCAGCAACTTCGTCAAGGAGAAGAGGCCTCCGGCGAAGAGGGGTCAGGTGAAGGTGCAGATAGCGAGGGCCCTGAGCAACCTCGTGTCTCCGAGCACCGCTGCAGCTACTGACGGCTCGAAGCAAGCAACTGGCAACAGCTTCAGAAGGGAAGCGAGCTACAACTGAACACAAATATATTTTAGACGGGCATGGTATGTGGGACAAATATATTTTCTTTTGAGGATTTTAGCAAGATGGCCCGTCAAGTACTGTGCGCCTGTTTGATCCACTAGAATGTAACTTTGCTTAGCGGATATTGCTC
The DNA here is from genome assembly GCA_947311845.1 of Poa pratensis. NCBI lineage: Eukaryota > Viridiplantae > Streptophyta > Magnoliopsida > Poales > Poaceae > Poa > Poa pratensis. The sequence continues at coordinate 35,079,584 of CAMZMU010000059.1, read as the reverse complement.
CAGGTTACTTGTGCATTATGCATGTATTTCAGAAAGAAAGCTCCATGTCATATAAACCTTAAGTCTATGGTCGATCCGTTCATCTTCAGATACATCTGTTGCGTTGTCTGGAAGAGATAGTGAAATGAAAAATATCAAGTGAAACCATCTAGGACATCTTTGTTTTGAAGGAATCTCATAGGAATTTGAAGGATCTGAACTAGCACGGTGACATACACATTTCTAGTACTGAATTTGTTGGTTTTTTGCTTAGATTTTCACATATTTATTATAGAGTAAAATGCATCCATGGTCACTATACCTGTCGAGCTAGCCTACCTCGTATTTTGCTGATGTCGCACTGAAGGTGTTTTCTTTTACTGAAAGTCTACTGCTTTTGTCTCAACATACACAGAGTTAGCAATAGGCAGAGCCTAGTCGTAACTCAAACAAGGCATTAGAATCGTTCACAAAATTGAATAATATCGCCCAGGTAATAAACAAAATGCTACAAAAAAAAAACCAGTAACAAAATTTTGGAGACAACATGCAGGTTGGAATGTTGGATCTTGTCGATTTTTTTTTTTTTGTATCACATAAACATAAACCACATAACAGAACTAAATAGCTCATATAATAAATTTTTAAACGGAGTACAGAAGATTTCATCTCAACCTTCCACAGTCCGAGCCAGACATCAAGCAGATAAAGACGCTGCTGTAATGTTGGATCTTGCGATTTTTTTTGTATCACACAAACCACATAATGGAACTATATAGCGCCTATACTACATTTTTAAACGGAGTACAGCAGATTTCATTTCAACCTTCCACAGTCCGAGCCAGACATAAAGCACTGTAGTTGAGTTAGCAGATAACAACGCTGCTGAAATGAATTAGATATCTAGATCGTTACAGCAGATGTAACATATACAGAATAATACATGGCCCCTTGCGACTTAGCAAGCCTGGCAGTAATTCCTAATGGTACATTATAACTGGTACATTCCCGGGACAAAAGAAGTATCAGTGTCGTTTTACGCCTTAAAAGCGAGCTGCGTGACAGATTGCATTTGCCAAAGCACACGGAAAAGGTTGGCTTGGTGACAAATATCATTGGTAAAGACATGACATGGATCACGGTCAGGATTCCTCTGGCCAGACTTCTCTTGACCTGAGAGTGAATAGCTTTGATCTTTCTTAGACGATGAAGCAGAGTCGACAGCGTCTTGCTCAGGTTCAGATAGCGATAGATGAGGGTTCATTACGTCGTCAATCGGAAGCGTCCTCCTGGAGCCCTCAAGAGCGACACCAAGAACAATGTTGTCTTGAAAGGCAGGTCTTGATTCCTTCTTCGGATTAGTCACCCGAACTGAACTATCTCCTTGTTCTGCAGCCTCTGATCTTTGGGCCTTTCCTGTACCAGGCTTGGAAGCTGATGTGGCGGGATCAGTACTTTCTGCCCACGGAGATGACGGAGATGGTATCGATGATTTCACATGATCATTTTTGCTGTTTTTCATCCGAATATCTTCTGGTATCAGTTTTTTCTCTTCCTGCTTCTCCGAGTTGCTTAAACTAGAGCCATCAGCTGAAGTTGACTTGGTATCTACTGATACGCTTGTCTTGACTTTCTGATCTTCACGTGACGCTGGTCGAGGTTTCTTGTCGTCACTGATCCTTGCAGAAGTATCGATCAGGAGCGGACGGCCACGTACACGACTGTATGTATCCTCTCCAAAAGGAATGTTATCAATGTCTGCATTGCCATATGATTTCTGAACTGTTCGAATTTGTGTAGCAAGCCTTGCCCTGTGGTGGCCAACTATCCTAAGAAAGTCCAACATTACTGTTTCCTGTTGCAATTTGGAACATCAAAACATTGAATCAATTATTTTGTAGTAAAGCAGGTATAGATTGTTTCTAATGCTATGCAAAGTCCTGATGAAGCATTCGGCTTTCCTATACCATCCATAAAGAAAAAGAAACTCCTTCTGTACTTGCCCCGTAACATGCAAGAAAAAAATCTGAACAATGATAAATGTGCCAGGCAGTAAAAGGATGAATTTAGGACTCCTTTGGAATCATCGTCAAGGGAATGCACAGATTTCCTGCAAATATGCAATCTAATAAGTCTCCTTCTAATTCAAGGTTTAGGATTCATACACCCAAGACATGCTATTTGCTCTATATAGTGTGTCCATGCACTTGATGGTCTTATTGTTTTCTGGCTAATTTGCTTTGCCTTTATGTCAAAGGGCAACTTCCCAGTCCAACAACACGTCAGCACCAAACTAGAAACAGAGGTTGAATACTGCCAGAATCAGCAAGATTTGGCAATTGAAGCTCTCAATATTGTGAGATAATCATGCTGCATGTTCCCCTTATTTCTATCCCACTACCAAAACTAGGTGTTTGGTGAGATAATCATGGTGCGTGTTCCCCTGATTCTATCCCATTACCTTAAGTGGGTGAAAGTATTATGGATAATCATGGTGCGTGTCCCCCCTGATATCTATCTCGTAGAAACACTACATGCTCACTCATTTATAACAAAACAAACCAATTGAAAGTAACTTAGCTGCATTCCATTGGCGCCTTTGATTAACATACTATAGTGGCACCAAGTTTCACACATTAGATCATGTTTTGCACATCTCTGTACATCAAAGAGGAGAGAAATATTCCTTTTATATTCGTCTAGTTACTATCCTGATCGGACGGATACGGGGCATTTACGGTACCATTCCAATCTTGGTTTCAAAATTTGGATGCAAGATTTGTGGGTGGTTTATCACCAGTCCCTCCACTAACTGGTGAAATCCATTTTACGCTCACTAGTGGTAATCAGCCTGGTAACAGGAGATGGATCCCTGGTTGTAACTGTTTGTTAGTTCTGACATAGCGACAGTGGGTCAAGATTACTCCCCGTAGAAGTGGTCCTAATAAAACCAAGCAGCAGTATTTTTAATGATATAAGCTATCTTGACAAACTTATGCAGTTCAGCACACGACACCATGTGCGTATGTTATATTAAACATGTACCATGTTCTGTGGCAAGGAGAATATGTAGAATCATCACCAAAGAAATATTTAGCATCATATAGAAACAAATTACCTGGACATTAAGGTACTCTTCATAATGTGATGTCTTCACAAAGCAGGATATGTAAATCTGCAGGACAACAAAACGAAACGATACAAACCTAAGATATTGAAGGATACAGAATTGGCACACGTTTTAAATTTGAGGCAACAGAACAGAAGTTCAAATTTGTGCCAAACTTAAGGCAACAGAACGGAAATGATAAGAGGTTAGGGGAGTGCCATGACAAGTTTGACAACCCAGCCAACTGGGTTCAAGTCGTCACAGATGCGTATTTGGGTTCTTATTACTGAAAAAACAACGTGAAGCCACCTCGCCACTTTAATTTAAAAGAAAACAGAACAGAAGTGGTTTGATATTTTAAGAATATAAAAAATATGCATGTAAATGAAGTCTACAATCTTGACACCAGTTGAACACAAAAAGGTACAAAACAAATGTGGTAACATGGGAAAGCAGTTGAAAATAAAATGGCAACTGGTTCTTACTACCAGCAACGAACTTTGTAAAACTGGACAATCACGTATTAGAAGTTTTTTCATTCTGAAGTTTTGATTAAAACAAGCAGTTCTCACTGTTCTGGATTTTTCACGGATATCTTTTATGCAAAACATTCTGAGAAATTCTGACAGAAAAGAAAAACATCTTATTATGAAATTCTTTAAGGATGTTCATGCGTTCCGAGCCAAGTTGACAACTACCCCAAAACAAAGTGCTGCTACCGCATGCCAAGATCAGATACTAGTATCCGGCTGAACCATAACATCCAGGTGAAGCATAAGTTCGCTAAGGGCATGAAATAACTTCAAACCACTAGTATGTGTCACATTCTGAACAGTTTAGGCAAGCATAATTAAGTAATATCAACAGGAAAGAGGCAACAGCTAGTGATGTACAGGCTAAGAAGGCTCTGGCCTACCAAGGTGGGCCATAACACACAATCCTTCATAACAACTAGCTCTGACTAGTATTTAATCAAAAGATAGAATTTCTTAATACAAAAGATTACCATAAGAGCTTGAGTTTTTGGATCAATTTTTTCAAAAAATACTCTCCGATGTAACTTCTGTTGTTCTATATGATGATTCTTAGCCAACACTTTCCTCATGTCCGCAACGATTATCTACCATAGAAAAACAGAAAACCAGGTTAAAATAGATCTTAAACCTTAATACACCGATACAAAGTTAAAGGAAGCTATGTAATGTGCAGGGTTAATTCAAAGTTCTTACACCGATTTTTCCAGCATCCATGTGGCTTATAGCAAGGTATGTCTTAATACGCCTATGGCTTCTCCGAGTGCTATTTCTCAATATAGACATTGTGAATTTATGATTAGGAATGTATATAGCTTCTCTGTCCTCACCTCTAATGATTGTTGGTGACCACAGGCCGACTTGCTGAAAAACAAATAAGCTGAAGTTATTGTGATAACAAAATGAAGCATTAATAGTATCTTGCATGAGAGTGTGACTCATATATCAGTGCAGATAAATAAAGGTCTGGTTCTGGCAGTGTTGAAAATCACATTAGTTGAAGTTCTAGTAGAGACAAAATTAAGCATAAGAAATATCTTGTATGAGTGATACACTGATATTAGTTTATAAATATAATTCTGAGTTACACGACAAATACTCCCTCCGTTTTTTAATATAAGATGTTTTAGCTTTTGTCCACATGCACATGCACATAAATGTATGTAGACACATTTTTGTGTGCATGTTCACTCATTTTAGTGTGCATGTAGACAACATGTGTACCATCTAAAATATCTTATATTAAAAAACGGAGGGAGTAACTTTATAGCTAGGTTGCTACTGTTTTTGTTTACAAATGGGACAAAGAAAACTGCAAATCTGCACCAAATGATAGATAGTCAAAGGAAGTTCAAATAAAGCATACGAAGACGAACCTCAACAGTACCAGATACCTCAACACCATCTATCTTTACATTGATCCATTCATTCACTACAAATGGGCGGGTGGCATTGATCATAACACTTGAGAGGAAGTTCGTAAAAATCTGCAATGAGTCACTATAGCTATCAGTCCTACAGCACAACATAATACTATCCATAAAAGAACTGCAGTACCTCGCGACCAGCAAGCGTAAGCAATACTGTCCCAAAACCTCCAGCAGTTATACACTTCTGGGTATTGAAACCCAGCAACTCCATAAAGAGCGAAACAGCAGCAATCCAAATACCAGTATAAACAGCTCTCATGGTAAAATCCAACCCCATCTGTCCAAAACAGAATTGTGTAAGTAATGCTACAACATGGGAAAAATGGAGGGGCAACTTATAAGCTATAATTACAGCGCCAATTAACTAGCAGAAGAAGAGCTTAATATTAGAACAGAAGACCTAATTCAGATTCCAAATTAAGTATCAATCTTTCAGTGAGGACTATAACATTAAGAAAGTTTAATCTAAGCTATCAAGTAAAAGTTATAGCCATCTGATTTCTCATCAAAAATATATAACCGAACCAAGAAAATGGTCAGTAGAATAATGTAATCACTATGCTATGGGACATTATTCTTACAGTTCTCGTATCATTCGGACTACAGTAGGTACTCAAATAATGTAATCACCATGCTATGCTCCGATAGAACTACAGTAGGTACTCGAATAATGTAATCACTATGCTATGGGACATTATTCTTACAGTTCTCGTATCATTAGGACTTCTTATATCCACTAGAAATTTCTGTACCTGCTGAATCAAGCTAAGAGAAGATAAATTATATTAGTAAAAGTAATGGATAAAAAAACTGTACATAAAAGAAACCAACTGAACATAAAAACAGAATATCTCACTAATATTGCCCTGCACCTCTTTCTACGGCAGTATGGCACTACAGCGAACTTGTTTGTCGAACATTCAGAGATCAAAATTCTGTAGCGCTTTAAAACTGCCCAGGGCAGCATAAATCCCAATTCCTGAACTTACTTAAAATATGTACATACAAACACTTAATTACAAGTTCTCTAAAACCCAAACTTTAACCCTAGCCCCTGATAAATTAAAGTGTGTTAGCTAGACTGGGAGTTGACATGGCAGGTTGTCCACAAGTCCAGGGACATCAGACCAATGGCACGAGTTTCCATTGCTTGAAAAGGGGCATCATTTTGTATGGAATTCCACATAAATGGGTAATAATAGTGACTGGCATTTCTTTGGTTTTTGTCCCCACCCGGATTTCCTCTCTGCTACTCCATCTGCTCCTCATGTGGAGCTTGTACCCTACTCTCAGGCCAAGCACATGCTCCACAGAAAAGCCTTAGGTTCAGGTTTTATGAAGAAAAATATATCTACAAATTTCCCTGAATACAATATTATTATTACTATTTAGTAGTTTAGTTGGGCTTTTTTCAGCTTCAGGTCCAGTCCCACTCAGTAAGTCAAAATATTGGAAAACCTTACAAAGGCAGTCAACTCACTGAATCAATTATTAATATCACTGGAACAGGTACTTGAAACAATTGCAACAGGTACATGTTAAATTTAGCAGAAATGAGATAGAATATTAGTGGTGTGAGGGTGGGGTAGGAATGGAGTCGGAAAGACAGGTGACTTGCTAAGCTATTTTTTTGGTCAAAAAACTTATTGTGACTCTCTAGCTTACCTTCAGTAAGTTACTGAGTCGCAATCCACATGAACTGGTATATGAGAACGATAGTGGGTAGATTGTAAAGAGTGAAGATAGGGAGGTGCTTTGGCTTAGGGAAAACCAGGAGATATAAGCTGACAGAATAGTTTTGGTTTGATCTTTTAGTTCATCTGAATTGGGTTCTTTTCCCTTTTGTACAGACAGACCCCAAAAACAACAACTAAAATATAAAACGAAATTTAATTTAATCTTAACTAGCTAAAATGCAACCAAATCCTAACTAATTCTTAAGGCCCAAGCAATGTAACTAATACGAAAAAGGGTATCTGATCATTTATGATTAGTTTATTTATTGTGACTACTATTGTTGTTGTTCTCTTTGTGCTCTACTAATGGCCCACAGCTATGACACCTCAGTCTAGTTAGCCAGACAGGTTCGAAAATTTTAGTTAGCTAGCCAGTCTAAGATTATCCACACAAGAAAGGACCGGGTTAGGAATGATGATATACGTGAGAGAGTTGGGGTAGCACCAATTGAAGAGAAGGTTGTCCAACACCGTCTAAGATGGTTTGGTCATATAGAACGTAGGCCTCCGGAAGTGCCATTGCATACCGGACGGATAAAGCGGGATGAGAATGTTAAGAGGGGTCGTGGTAGGCCAAACTTGACATGCGAGAGTCTGTTAAGAGAGATCTGAAGGATTGGAATATCACCAAAGAACTAGCCATGGATAGGGCTGTGTGGAAGTTAGCTATCCATGTGCCAGAACCATGACCTGGTTTCGAGATCTTATGGGTTTCAACTCTAGCCTACCCCAACTTGTTTGGGAAATAAGGCTTTGTTGTTGTTGTTGTTGTTGTTGTTGTTGTTGTTGTTGTAGCCAGTCTAAGATTATCCACTTGAAAACATGGTTGATAAAACTGATGTTGAGATACAATAAGAGATTGTCAATGGCCTAATTCCAAGATCCGGTAAGTGCTTTTTGATCAAGAAACAGAGACACTGCTGTCATTACTCATAAGCAACTTGCATCACTGAATCAAAGATATAACTGTAAAATAGTATCATTTGCACCTTGTCAGAATATATGCAGTAGCCAGGACGGTTGATAATGATCTCACAAAGGTCAAAGACGTGTTTTAACAGCTTGGCTTGCTGCTGAAGGCAACACGACTGGATCCAAACCCCTGTAGGACAATTTATGAGCAAAGGGCACAAATCACAAAAGAAATTCAGCGATAGAACTAAGCATCTGAGGCTGCAGTACATAACAGATAAAGATTGCTATTGCAAAAAAAAAACATTACACTCTGCTGTGTATATACCTGCAGATAAGTGTTGCACCTGTCCAAAGAAGTAAAGGTTGAAGGTAGGAACTAGAAATTAGGTAGGTAGGGCTCTTTTTCCAGTTACCTCCATGCTGCAAGGTTACATTACAGAAGACTAGTTTTTAGCTAGCGATAAAAATAAAAATAAAAATAGAAAATAATGTTGTACAGAACAGGCACATACATCAAAACGGTTTCGAATGTCCTTCATTAGAGGCAAAAAACCCCATAGAGCAAAGAAAATTAATCCAATTGCAGGTACCACAAATGCAGTAGCAGGATGTGCAAGCAAAGCGTCGCATGACCTGTCAAGGGAACAAAAATAAGAAAAGAGGAAACTCAAACATGATCTGACTTAAATTGCATAAAATGGGTACGGAAGCCCGTGTTAGAAATAATCTTGTCATATCTATGCATGAAGCTTCTGGTAGGTCATGAAGTGTCCAGAATATGCAGGAGTCCTATTAGGAGTAAAAGTCTGTAGCTATGTAGTAGTTTCTAGAGTACCGTATGACCTACTGGTCGGTGAACAGTAACCGACCTAGATGCCTATATAAGGATGTACCCCTGTTGTAAGAAAGTCAAGAAGATTGAAAGCCAGAAGAAGCTAGTAAGTCAAGATGTAGCCTCAAGCATATGTATGATATATAGAGCATATATGTGGTCTCTCATATATGCATACGTGTTAGTGTGTGAAGCACAATCTTATTAGAAGGGAGCTAAGTGACTTAGCTTCCAACAATTGGCATCAGAGCCTCAAGATCTGAGGGTGGCATCGGCGCGGCGATGGACTCCATGTGATGTGGAGGACGACGGCATGAGGTGGCGGTTGTTGGCGGTGCGATGCTGCTAGCTGCTTGTAGCGTGATGCTGCTAGGAGGAGGAGGCGGTGTGATGCTGCCAAGAGAAGACGACGGTGTGATGCCGTCCTGAGGAGACTATGGTGTGATGCCATTGTCTACGGAAAGGTTGGTGTGAAACCAATGACGCTGGTGTGATGCCATCATCAAGTGGAAGAGTCGGTGTGAGGCCAACGACTGTGGTGTGATGCCACTGGCACATGGAAGGTCGGTGTGAAATCGAATTGGTGGTGTGATGCCATCTTATATGGAGTCAGTGTGAGGCTGACAAGCACGGTGCGATGTCGTTGCAAGACATGAGGCGGTGTGGCGCATAGTCCAGGTGAACTGGATTAGAGAATCTAATTGATATGACAAGATTAAGGGGGAGATTGTTAGTAATCTTGTCATATCTATGCATGAAGCTTCTGGTAGGTCATGAAGTGTCCAGAATATGCAGGAGTCCTATTAGGAGTAAAAGTCTGTAGCTATGTAGTAGTTTCTAGAGTACTGTATGACCTACTGGTCGGTGAACAGTAACCGACCTAGATGCCTATATAAGGATGTACCGCTGTTGTAAGAAAGTCAAGAAGATTGAAAGCCAGAAGAAGCTAGTAAGTCAAGATGTAGCCTCAAGGATATGTATGATATATAGAGCATATATGTGGTCTCTCATATATGCATACGTGTTAGTGTGTGTGAAGCACAACCTTGTTGGAAGGGAGCTAAGTGATTTAGCTCCAACAGCCCGCACAAGACTAGCATGATATCATCAATCATAAAAGTAAGTTCCCATTTAAGACAAAGTAACCAAACTATATGGGCTAATGTGCTGGTAATAATTATTGTTTTGTAAGACACTATTAGATGTTACCGCATATTGAGGCATCCAATCAGTACACTAGAGTCTTCATTTAACTTCTACACGCAAAGATACTGCAAGATAGCAACCTACCCCTGGTGCATACACTAAAATAGTTGTTACATGTTTTGATTTACAAAATAATAAACTTTCTGCAAAATGATATTTTACTGACAGAAATTGAATAATCCAGATTAGTATCATCTGATCATCTATGCAAACTATCTGAGCATTCCAGAAAATTTAGAAGTAAATGATACCATGAGGAGAGGTACCTAGTCAATACTAATGACGTGCTCTTGACCAAAGGGATTTCCTTCAAAGCAACTGGCAAGGAAAAAGATCTAACACTCAAGGTCCGATATCTACAAGGTACATAAAGCGTGGGCATGTAGTTCCTCTCGAATAAGTTAAGCACTGTAACATCTTGCCCCTGCAAGGCAAACAAAATGTATTCTCTAAGATATACAATATCAATGAGGGAGAAAACCAGTGTGCCTTCTGGACTACAATATTGACTCGATCCATACATTTACATATATTACTAGGGGGGAACAAAGAGTGTCCCATAGATTATGATCCATTATCTTAGAACAAATGGGGCAACAAAACTGAAACAAATAGTCCTAGTAGAACTATATAGCCAACAAACATAAACTTAAGTCGTGGAATACATGCATATAGAAGTATTAGATTCAAGACGATAGCTCCTATGTTCATCATGTACAGTTTTGATTTCAGTCTCCAAGGTACATCATCTGAAAGTGACTTGCTTTAAATAATACGTATTACTAGCAACCAATAAATACAAATATTATGGAAGTATGTTTGGTGCAATTAGTGTCATTTTCGTACACTCAATCCAGTACTGTGCTAAATATTAGTGAATAGAAATGTTCTGCCTCCAAAAATACATGACCCATGAGCCAAAATACTCATGATGCAATTTTTGGGAGGTTTAACTCCATATCACCTAAAATGACATGTATTCAGGAATGACAGTTATAATTATTAAAGAACATAATCACCTGGTCAACCAACACAATTCATGCCATCACAGAAAAATCATTACTATCTAGTAATCTTTGAACAGTTAGTTCTCATTTCTCAACATATTGATCTGTACATAAACTTTTAGTTTTTGAAAAGATCTTGCCATCCAGATGTCGTGGTATGCGGCCTCGATTACACTACAACTGTCGCTGACCTGGGGAGGTATTAGTGCTATGGATTTCAACCTAAATTGTTCTGATTAAAATAGCCATCTACTGTGGGTATCAAGTGTGCACTTAGTGCAAATTTTCCACTTCCTACCCTGCTTTAATAATTCGTAAGAGGTTAAGTGGCTGTGCCATGTCATTTATATTATATGCAAGGGAACACGACAGCAGTTTAATGCAATATTATGATAGCCAAACCACTTGAACCCTTCAACTCCAAACTATGCTGTTAGCTTTGCAAGACTGAAAGGAACCATACATAAGCAACTGAAGGAAACGAAGTGGATGGCCGGAGAGAACGTCGCATCTCCGAGCCAGCTATCCGTGCTCTAAATCTGTTGGTAGCAGTCACTCCTTGGAACAGCTGGGATGTCACTCCAACCGCCATCTCCGGCAGAGAACAAAGTGATGCAAAATATTCGCAGCGAACGAGCTCCTCCTATCAGCTCCTCATATGTTTATTCCCCTGGAATAATAAAAAGGAATATTGTAAGCATGGCTTATAATCGGCTTTAGCTATTTGGTGAAGTTATGGGTGGACGGGAGGGACCAGGCGACTGAAGGACGCGGGGGCGGCGGTGGGCGACCAGATGAGAAACGGGAGCGCTGGGCGGCGCGGGCGGAGCCGGGGCGGGAGCGGGAGCCGAGCGGGACGGGAACGGCGCCAGCGCGACGAGATGACCTTAGCGTGTCAGGCCCGGCGGCCGGCGGCGGCGGAGTCCGGCGAGACCGGCCGAGAAGCCGTCGGAGCGGGGTGGCGGCGTGGGTCGGGAGGGCTCGGCCACGGGGAGGGGATGCCAAAGCAAATTTCCTCTTGTATTTCACGGGACGCCATACAAATATACAACATGTATTTGTGTCTTTCGAAAACAAAAACCTAATAAAACAAAATGGAGGAAGAGCATGCGTCATTGTTTCTACTTCTCGGACACATCCAAGTTTGAGGAAATTTTGAGATAGTTTCGTTGTCCAAATGGGATGGGGCCATTTGTTTGTGGTAAACCGCAAACCGCTTTGCAGTATGTCGCGGCTCCGTCTAATTAGATATATCCGGATTTACGGCATGAGCTTATCGGATATGTTTTAGCGGAACCCACGATACCACAAAACGAGTCATTCTTTTTGTATTTTTGAAAAAAATAGTTTTTGACATTACAATAGTTCATAAACTTAACAGTAATCCACGCGTGCTAATGATAAAATCAAATTTGACAATCTTCCATGATGATGGCAACTTAGGTGGCTTCGTCCACAAGCTGCCTTTCTGTCGTGAGGTTCTTCGCCCTCCACGGCGAACCATGAAGAACAGGCACGCATCAAAACTACCCTTTAAAGGTTCACTTGTACCTGTTGCTATATCTGAAGTTAGATCAATATATAGACGTTGAGATGGAATAACGCACCGCTGCCATAGCGGCTATAAGATACATGGAGACTGCAGTTGATAAGATGATAAAATATTTAAGTTACGTTCGATTAAAATATCTAGAGGGATACAAGAAGTATCTCAAGGCTCAACTTGAGAAGGCAAACATTAGTGGTGGGATGGTTTTTATCGGGAGTTAATTGCATCAGGGTCACACAACTCGTCCGCTATGTGCACTTTGGTCACACATCTAAAAAACGTGCATAACGGGTCACACATCTCACATGTAGGTGCACTTTGGTCACAAACCGTACCTGTCAGTCCGTTTTGGAAGGTAAATTTTCAAAAAACCTGGAGTAATTTTAGGAGGACCATTTTGTAAAATTAAAAAATTAGGAGGACCATTTTGTAAAATTAGAAGGACCATTTTGTAAAATTAGGAGGACCATTTTGTAAAATTAATATTACTCCAGAGGGTTTTCTGAAAATTTAAGGTCCAAAACGGACTGACAAGTACGGTTTGTGACCAAAGTGCACCTACATGTGAGATGTGTGACCCGTTATGCACGTTTTTTGAGATGTGTGACCAAAGTGCACATAGCGGACGAGTTATGTGACCCGTGGGGCAATTAACTCTTTTATCGATCAGGCATATATATGTGCTCCTTTTCTGCTCAATTTCATAACACGGCGATCCTCACCTGTTTTGATGGTCAAGAGGTGATACACAATAATATAAAAACATCTTTTCCGAACATTGAAGAAAGTGCAATAACCAAGCGACTGGAAAAAAACCGAGAAAACAAGAAAGTGCACTTAGATAAGATGATCATATATGGTGTTACATAAAACTAGCTCTCCTTGGTACTTTTCTCTTCCAGCTGTACGTTAGCTTGGTGTCTCCCCATCGCTATTGACAGCCCACATGATTTGGTCGGCGACGTCCAAACTAGCTCCGTACGACGTTGGACACCCGGAAATAAGCTTTTTGTTCATGTAATTTGGTGTCACTAATTAACCCTTAATGCTGGTCAGTGGTGTACATTTCTCACCACTGACCAAAAGTCGTCGACTAGCGCAACACTCGTTAGTGGTGGCGGTTAAGTGCCTCATGAGTGTGGTTCATCAGTTTTTACCAATTCAAGGGAATATCGACTACACTCACATTAGTTTGCATTGCCAGGGGTGTCCTCACTCTCGCTCAGGGTGCGTTTTTCACGATTTAAGGTTCTCACCCGTTGGGCTGACTCACACAACCTTTTAAAGCCCCTTTTTCTCATTGGATGTGTTCAGAAAAACTGAGATGAAAAAGACAGAAATAAAGATGGGGACTTTGAATGAGTTTGATGTACCATTTAGGTTTATCAGATATTTTTATTGTTTGTGCATGTTTTAATTTCTTCAATTTGATATAATTGTTTTTTTTGTTTGATTGGAATATAATTGGATTAATTCTCTGAAACAAACTCTTCGCAAAAGAAAACAGCTTAAATTATCTGTAAGCTTTTGAAAAAGAAGCCAATTCGTTTGGTTAGGCTTTTTACTTGGTTTTTTTTCTTTGGCTTATAAGACCAAAAAGCACCTAAATATGTGCTTTTGACTTTTGGCTTTTGGCTTATGTTTTACTATGGTATAAGTTAAAAGTCAAAAGCACCTAATTAGGTGCTTTTGTGTCTTATAAGCCAAAGCCAAAAGCCAAGAAAAAAGCCAAACCAAACACCCTGATATGGTGGATACAAGCCGCTTTCTACACGTGCATCAAAAACGAAGTTGCATAAGTGTCGAATACTTGCGTCTTTGCAAATGAAACGGATATGGTTACAAACCTCCCCTTATTTTTAGATAAAGAGTTTTATTACTTAAGAAGTTTAAGTATTACCGGCCTCTGCATAAGAATGCACATAGCCGCAATCCAACAGTTCGAAAAACAAAATGACATATACTGGCCGAATTACAAAACAAGGATAAGTAAAACGCCAATGCCTAAGATGGACGCCAATGCCTATGGAGGACCAATCCGGCGATCAAGCGACCACCCATGATGGATAAAAATATCCCTCGCCACCTCCTCCAAACGTGCACATGCCTCCGTAAAGAGGTCTCGATACCCCGCGCGCTGTAACGTGGACCACGAACGGAGAATACCTGTGCACCGGTAAAGTACATGTAAACGAGAAGAATCTTTATCATTGAAAACTTTGTCATTTTTACACAGCCAAAGCGACCATATAACGGCTATCGCTCCTACCCTAATAATTGTTCTTAACTTTTTATCTATCCCATGTAACCAGTTGCCAAAAACACAACGGATTTGGGTGGATATAAGTTAGAAACTATCTGGATAGCTGTACAAATAGAACGTGCAAAACTACATTTGAATAATAAGTGTTTTATTGTCTCCTGCTGTTGACAAAATACACACTTAGTACTTCCATGCAGTTTCGCTTAACAAGGTTATTCTTTGTTAAGATGACACCCCTACGAACATACCAAGTAAACACCTTTAGTTTAAGAGGAATCTTCATTTGCCATATTTTTTATTATTATCGACTGAAACATCAGAATGGACTAACGCCCTATACATGGAATCTACCGAGAATTTACCATCCTCACATAAATTCCAACGAAACTCATCAAGGCCTGGTGTAAGTTGAACTAAAGTCAACCGTTCCAGCAAGGCATTCCAAGACGTGGGTCTCGGCCCGAATAGATCTCGCCTGAACGTCACATTAGGAGGCATAGCCTGCATAACCGTTGCTATGGTATCCCCTTTGTGATGAACAATATTGTATAGAGCCGGATATTCATCTCGGAGGGTGGTGTTATCTAACCATTTATCCTCCCAAAATCTAATCTCCAATCCATCCTTAATTTTAAATACTCCGAAGCGGAAGAAATGCCTCTTGGCCGCCATCAGACCGGCCCAAAAGTGAGAATCACCAGGTTTCCAATATATATGTGATATCGCTTGCGTACTAATGTATTTTCTTTTAAGGAGCGTTTGTCAAACCCCATGCTCGGTTAGAAGCTTAAAAAGCCACTTACCAAGGAGAGCTGAATTCTTAACCTCTAGGTCATGGATACCAAGCCCTCCCTGATTTTTGGTCAACAAACAACATTCCATTTAACCAGTCGATATTTCTTTTTCTCACTATCACCTTGCCAAAAGAATCTTGATCGGAAATAATCCAATCTGTGTAAGACCCCTTTTGGTAACTGGAAGAAGGATATCATGTACAGTACCATATTAGTTAGTACAGAATTAATGAGAACCAACCTCCTGCCAAGGGACAGTAACTTTCCTTTCCAACTTGACAGCCTCGCTTAAAGACGTTGCTCAACGTGTTTCCATTCCGCATTAGTCAACTTCCTATAATGTATTGGAATGCCCAAATACATAATAGGAAATTGACCCTGCTCACAACCAAATATTTCGGCGTATTGAGCAGATGCGTCCTGGGCATCACCGAAGCAAAACAATTCACTCTTATGTAAATTTATCTTCAACCCCGATAATTGCTCGAATGCTGACAATATTAATTTCGGATTCGCTGCTTTATCTAGGTCATGTTCCATAAAGAGGATTGTATCGTCCGCATATTGAAGAATAGATAATCCTCCATCGATAAGATGTGGGATTACCCCTTCAATTTGGCCATCTTCCTTTGCCCGTTCAATCATGATCGCCAGCATATCAGCCACTATATTAAATAGTATAGGCGATAGGGGATCACCTTGCCTTAATCCTTTTTTTGTTTGGAAGTAGTGACCGATGTCATCATTGACTTTGACAGCCACACTACCTCCCGAAACAAAATTGTGAATTAAAGCACACCACTCCTTCGAGAAACCTTTCATTCTCAGAGTCTGTTGGAGGAACGACCACTTTACCTTATCATAGGCTTTTTCAAAGTCTGTTTTGAATATTACCCCATTAAGTTTCTTTGTGTGCATCTCATGAACGGTTTCGTGCAGGACGACAACCCCGTCTAGTATATTCCTCCCTTGCATAAATGTTGTTTGGGTAGGTTTAACCACATGATCAGCCACATAATTTAACCTAATGGTTGCCACTTTCGTAAAGATTTTGAAACTAACATCCAGGAGGCATATAGGCCTATATTGTTGTATCCTCTCGGCCTCCTTAATCTTTTGTAACAAAACGATTTCTCCAAAGTTAAGGCGAAACAGCTCCAGTTGTCCGGCATGCAAGCACCCGAATAACTCAAGCAGGTCCGACTTGATGGTTGTCCAGAAATGCTGGTAAAACTCAGCAGGGAAACCATCAAGTCCAGGTGCCTTATTATGCTCCATTTGGAAAACCGCCTTACTTATCTCTTCTTCCGAGAAGGGAGCAATAAGAAAGTTGTTTTCCTCAAGAGTTACTTGGGGAATATCATCTATTCGGGACTCATCAAGAGTAAAGTTTCCTTCCTATGGAGCCCCAAACAGACATTTATATTAGTTCGTGATATATTCCTTGAGCAGATCATGTCCTTCGATTAGACCCTCGTCCTGGATTAGAGAATGGATACATTTCTTCCTATGTCTGTTGTCGCGTATCGGAACGCGGACACCGGGGATGCCGAGCACCCCTGTTTGTTCGGTAGGAGGGTGCGAGGTGTTCCGAGTCAGGTTCCCACTCTCAACACAAAACACACAGAGATTTTACCCACGTAACACCCTACGTCCTGCTTGTCAGACTGTATTGTGGTGATGGTGCTGGTGGTGGATTACAATGGTGGAAAACCCAAGGACCTTCACTACTCTGGTGGTTGAAGGAAGAACTAACCCAGGGAGGTTCCCGGGGTTCGTTCTCTCAGCCCCCGAGGGTAAGTGGAAAGCCAGCTAGGGTTTTCTCTCTACTCCTCCTTCCTTCTATCCGTCCTCCTCGCCAGCATAGCCCTAGGGCCTCCTTTTATATGCCAAGGGGCTACCACAGTTGGCCATGCTGCATGGGTGCCACCGAGGAGGGGCACGCGTCGAGCTCGTGCCAAGGTGGCGGTCACCGACCTTCTTCGTGGCAGCGTGGCGCTCGTCGGTTATCCTCGTGGCGATGCGGCACCGCGGTGCCGCGCATGCCGCTCGTCCCGCCGGCACGGAGGGACGGCCCATCTTGTCATGTCGATGCTCTGCGATTCGTGTCGTCTCCTTTTGTCCGCGCCCGGTGGGCGGCGCGTGAGGTCCCATTGTTGTCATGCCTGCACCAGGCAAGTGACGCCCGATGTCCCGTCAGTGACGCTCGCCGGGGTTGCCGTGCCCGCGAAGCGATCTCTGCCTTGGCTGCAGGGCAGAAGGCTTCCGCCACGTTGTGGGTTCCCGGCCTTCCCGGGAAGACGTTACCGGGACTTCTGCCCTCCGGCGTTTTTATCCCATGTCCCCTTTTCATCTGTCGCCAGGGACTTTCCCTAGGGCGAGCTCCTCGAAGATGTCGGAGGCCCTCGTCCTACGACATCTTCGAGAAGCTCCGCCCGAGGGGTTTCCCCGTCTTGCTCCTTCCCGCCTTCGTGTTGTGAGGGGTGAGTTGGCTCCCTTCTTATCCTGAAGTCGGGCGCCCCTTCGCTCTCCCAAAAAGGGGGGATGGCGCCTCCTTGTCCTCTCCCGGCGTGTAGTTCGAGGCTCTTATCTTCTGCGCTCTGACTTGCGCCCCACGCGCCAGCGGCTTTGGGTTCCCCGGGAACCACAACGCCGACATCTGCCATTAGCCACATTATGGAAATACCTCGTATTTGAATCCCCTTCCAGGATAAACTGAGCCTTAGATCTCTGGTACCATTTAAGCTCTTCCTCCCACAACATACGTACTACCTGATCATTTGATTGATTTTTAAGTTCAATATTCTGCGGCGATAAAACACGTATTTGTGCGATTTGGTCAAGCTCGTCAATAATGGAACACATGCGCTCCTTTTCCTTTTTAAGCATACCAGTGGTGTGCCTAGCCCACCCTCGAAGGAATTTTCACAAATTACGCATCTTATTATTCCATCGTTGGATGGGAGTAGCTCCGTCCACTGGCTGAGACCATACCTTCTTAACCAGATCATCAAAACCATCCCGCAGTAGCCATCCCAATTTGAATTTGAATTGAGGCTTAGCGGTAGAAGTCGATGTCCTAGTGGACAAAAGTATGGGGGCATGGTCTGAGAAAGTCTCAATACGTTCCAAAGCACGTACCGTTACCAATGAATATTTATCCTCCTACTCGGAGTCCATCAGCACACGATCTAGCTTCTCGTATGTCGGCTCGGGAGACTATTTGCCCAAGTAAATTGTCTCCCCGCCATATGAACCTCTCTTAAGGACAAGCTGTCGATGACATCATTGAACAAGAACGGCCAATGACCATCAAACCTTCCCTTGCTATTCTCATGGTGGAACCTAAGCATATTGAAATCCTCACCTATAAGAATAGGATACGGGTTCTCCATTATTTGCCTCTCTGACGTGGTGCGCCCAGGGCAATCCCAGGGTCGAGTACCCCAGGTATATTTTGAGGGAGAAGATGTGCGTGCTGGTAGTATCGGACGGCTGACAAGCAAGAATTTACCCAGGTTCGGCCCCTCATCGTGAGGTAAAGACCTACTCCTGCTTGTCTGATTATGATGATATATGAGATTACATGGTGGCCGTAATGGCGATTGTGGTGGTGAGACGTGGCGTCTCTATGTCTATGCGAGTTGTGGATCAAGTATCGATCTGCCTATGCGGGTGCCCCTCCCTGGCTTTATATATGGAGCCAGGTAGGGTTTACAAGAGTCCTAGTAGACTACGTCTTGGAGTCCTTGACTTGTGCCTGAAGTAATTGCTGGGCCGTCAGGTGGGCCTTCGTCTGGACTGCACCAGGTATACCAATAATAGGGGACCCGAAGGGTATAATCTCGTCACTCTCCATTTTAAATATATGCATCTGCTAACCTGCTCAGTTGATATTTTCATCCCTGCAAGGCTGCAATGTGAAAATATCTGCTTCGACAAGCAAAGGAGCTTTTTTTTCATGGAGGCAAATTAAAAAGTATCTTTGAGGCTGCTTTGTTCACGCACCAAATTTTCTTCAAAGTAATGAGGTGACATTTATCAGAATGAACCTTAAAGATCAAAGTTTTATACTTGTGTTCATAGGATTGAAAATACTAAATTACTGTGATGAACAATGATTATCCTTTCACTCGACACTTTACATTTTATCTGTTCCAACAACCTAAGAGAGATAATTGAAAAATAAACTACTCCCTCCGTTCCACAATATAAGATGTTTTAGTCTTTTTCCACATGCACATGTACACACATGTATCTAGACATATTTAATTGCATGTGTTCATTCTTTTTAGTATGAATCTAGACATGTATGTGTAATATCTAAAACATCTTAAATTGTGGAACAGAGGGAGTACTCAACAAGCGGACCATGATGTCTATACCGGAAGTTTGTATATCCTATATTCACATGGAAATTCCTTCCCTTACCATTCAAGCCAAGGTACAGTACAGTGGATCAAACAGGTGGTCAGTACATAAACTGAGAGACCATCCTGCTAAAATCCTCAAAAGAAAAAGACAAGACAGCTAGCTAGTACAGTAGTACTGTAGTAGCACCACTTTGTCCCAAACACAGACCATCTATACCGACATAGTGCGTCGTTCAGTTGTAGCTGGTTTCTGCTGTCGCGACTCGCTTGCTTCGAGCCGTCAGCGGCAGCAGCGCCGCTCGGCGACACAAGGTTGCTCAGCGTCCTCGCTATCTGCAGCTTGACCTGGCCCCTCTTCGCCGGAGGCCTCTTCTCCTTGGCGAAACTGTTGCTGCTGCACTCGTACTCGTACTCCATCGCTTCTGATTTTCTTCTTGCTTGTTGTCTGCTTCGTTGGTGTTTTGTACTGTATTGTACGTGTGTGGAAGCCAAGTGCTCGCTTATGGAATGGATGAGGTGAAATTTGACAAAATTAACCCTTTTTAAAACTTCAGCAAAAAATAACCCTTTTTTGAAAAAAAAATCTGAAACTAACCCTTTTTTGTAGCTCCCGCAACGGGGACGCCACACATACATGTGCAACGCCCCAAGCTGGGGCGCCACACATACATGTGCAACTCCCCCAGCTAGGGCGCCACACCTCTGCACGTGTGCCGCCCCAGCTTGGGGAGTTGCACGTAAGGGTGTGGCGCCCCCACTGGGGGAGTTGCACATGTATGTGTAGCGCCCCCGTTGCGGAAGCCACCAAAAAGGTTAGTTTCAGATTTTTTTTCAAAAAAAGGTTATTTTTGGCTGAAGTTTCATCAAAGGGGTAATTTTGTCAAATTTCACATGGATGAGAGGATGCTGGATGGAAGTTTTTTTATAGGCGCATGAAAGGCCGGTCTATAGGTGCTCCTTATTCGCTTCTATCGGCAGGAATAAAGTGCCAAGATGATAGAAGATTCAGATACTTGCACTTGCGCTTATCTGCCACCCCAAAGAATGAAAGATGCATGCATATAGCATACACATGCCGGGACATTTGTGGCAAAGTACAGTGTTATATATAGACCAAAACACAACTTTCCGATATTTTACTCTCCTTTTGTCACAACTTGTTGTCATAATCTGCAGCAACCCCAAGTCCCTAACAAGCTCTGAAAAATACATTAATTAATTCACTCTTAATATTTTGAAAGAAAGGCAAAGGGATCTATATAATTTCATCAAGAAGGGAACATGAAAAATACAAGACACGTACAAAATCTCCATATGCCGAGGCCAGGATTATTTGTTTATATCAGCTTGACCCATTAATAAAGGTTACCTATTTTTGAAATAATAAGAATATAAAAGCTCTATTGTAAATGAACAAAATTTTTTGCGAAACACGGTATAGACGCATCCGCTCACATACACGTGAATATATTCACCCCTATGAACCGCGCACGCATGCATATCCTTACCCCTATGAGCAACTCCAAAAGACTGAGCTGACGGATCTAATTTTGACATTAACGAAATCACCACAAACACCTCGCTATTGGTGGAAATGTCGCCTCCCACCGTAAAAATATTTTTGAGATTTAAACTCTGATGGGTAGAGATACAACACCGTGCTAACCATCCAACAAAAAGTTGGTTCTGCATGAACAACCTTCAGTTAGCTACTATGGAACTACCTACAATCCTCTTTATAATGCGCAAATGTGTACATATAGCTAAAATAATTTATAAATTGCACATATAATCCAAAAAGACGAAAAAATCTCCCCATTTTTTAGAGGAACCGGAGAACATTTTTACCATCAGCATATATTCTTTTTAGAAAAGGGAATTTTATTAATCCCAGCCTCTGCATCGAGTGATGCACACAGCCGCTTATTACAGAGTTTGATCGTATTATTTAAGTTTACATCTCCAGAATCACAAAGATTGAGACAAGCCTAAAAAATCACTACAAAAGTGAAGCACAACTACAAAAGTCGACTAATATGTTGCCACGTATGCCGGGAGAAAAACTCATGTGCCACCCACAATAATCTCGTGCATCTAGTCTCCATAAGGTCCTGCTGGTCCGAAAGTAGCAGGAAAGCCCATAACTGGATCCAGTGCACCGCCATATGAATAACCTGTAAGACATGAAAAGTATCTTTCCTGTTAAAAACAAGATTGTTCCTACAATTCCAAATAGACCAACATATAACTGAGACACTGATACGTATCCTAGCCTTGGTCTTGTTGTCCACCCCATTTAACCAATTTCCAAACATATTCGAAACATTGGTGGGGGAGGAATATTGTAAGTAAAAAACACAACACGCCAAAACCAGCTTTGCAAAAGGGCAAGAGAGAAACAAGTGTTCGATGGTTTCACTACACCCACAAAAGGCGCACTGGGTACTTCCTTGCCAATTCCTCTTTGCAAGGTTATCCTTTGTAAGCAAGACCTTTCTATTAAGGAACCACATAAATATTTTAATTTTAAGCGGTATTTTTAACTTCCATAAGTAAGTTCTTAAGAACCTCGTATGGCCATTCATTAAATCTTCATACATGAATTTGACAGTGAACAAACCATTCTGAGTAAGTTTCCAATGGAAAGAATCAGGAACATCATTCAAAGTAATATCCATCAACCTATGGACTAAATGAGACCACATGTCCCATTTATTCCCAGTAAGTGCCCTCTGAAACTCATATTCATCGGGGGCGCATTATGTAGCACATGATGGACCGATACATCTTTGTGTTGCACAATGTTGTAAAGAAGTGGATATTGATCTTTTAGCGGAGAATTACCCAACCAAGTGTCCTCCCAGAACCTCGTGGTTTCCCCATTACCGACTTTAAAATAGCCTCTAGCGAAGAAGCTCTCTTTGACCCTCATAAGACCCTTCCAAAAGGGCGAATATGTGGGTTGTGCTTCCACTTGAGCTAACGTTTTGCTGGAGAGGTATTTGTTACGCAGAAGCTCCTGCCAAACCCCTTCCTCATTTAGAAGTTTAAACAACCACTTGCTGACTAAACATTTATTCTTGAGCTCGAGCACTTCCACCCCCAGACCGCCCTGGTCTTTAGGATGACATATGATGTTCCATCTAGTTAACCTATATTTCCTTTTATTCTCATCACTCTGCCAAAAGAAGCGTGATCTATAAAAATCAAGTCTTTTCCTCACCCCCTTGGGTATTTCTAGAAAAGACAACATAAACATCGGTAGGCTTGTTAAAACCGCGTTAACCAAAACTAAGCGGTCTCCATAGGACATGAACTTTCCTTTCCAGCACCTGAGTTTGCCATCGAAACGGCTCTCCACGGGATACCACTCGGAGTTTCAAAGTCTCCTATAATGAATCGGAACTCCAAGATATTTAAAAGGTAAAGACCCGGATTCGCATCCGAAGATTTGTTTATATTGTGCCTCTCCTCTTTAGCCTTCCCAAAACAAAATATTTCACTCTTATGAAAATTTATTTTGAGACCCGATAGTTGCTAAAAAATGCAGAGTATAAGTTTCATGTTAAGCGCCTTAGCTAAATCGTGATCCATAAATGGGATCGTATCGTCTGCATATTGTAGTATAGATAGTCCACCCTCAACTAGATTAGGAATAAGACCTCCTATTTGATCGTCTTCCTTCGCCCTGGCGATAAGAATAACCAACATATCTGCTACAATATTGAACAACATAGGAGACAGTGGGTCTCCTTGCCTGAGACCTTTTTTTGCTTGGAAGTAATGACCGATGTCATCATTCAACCTTATACCAACACTTCCTCCCTTAACAAATTGCATAATCCAATTGCACCATTGTTGTGCAAATCCTTTCATACGCAACGCTTGTTGGACGAAAGGTCATTTCACTTTATCATATGCCTTCTCAAAGTCAATTTTAAAAATAACACCATCCATTTTCTTCCTATGAAGTTCATGGATAGTCTCATGAAGGACGACCATCCCTCCAAGATGTGTCTCCCTGGCATAAACGCCGACTGAGTCGGTCTGATTATCTTTTGAGCTATTTCGGTAATACGATTAGTACCTACTTTTGAAGCTAACATTGAGAAGACATATAGGTCTATATTGCTGAATTTTAACCGCATTTTCTTTTTTCGGTAGCAACATAATGACTCCAAAATTCAACTTGAACAAGGGAAAATTTCCTTGCTGTAGTTGAGCAAACATAGCCATTAAGTCATCTTTTATAACCCCCCAAAAGGTCTTATAGAACTCAGCAGGGAACCCATCTGGACCCGGTGCCTTGTTCAGCTCCATTTGAGAGATAGCTTCGTACACTTCTTTCACTAAGAAATCAGCTGTAAGAATGTTATTCTCCTCTTGAGATAATTGCGGTATATCATGAATAATTTGTTCATCCAAGTTAATTGTAGTTGGAGTGGATTCCCCAAATAATTTCTTATAATATTTAGAAATGTAGGTCTTTAAATTTTCTTGCCCTATGATGGTTCCTTCGTCTTGCTCTAACTAAAAAAAATTCTTCTTCCTATGCTTACCATTAGCTATGAGATGGAAATATTTCGTATTATTACCACCTTCTTGGATATATTTCACCTTTGCCCTTTGTGCCCATTTTGTCTCCTCTTCTCGTCTAAGAAAACACATCCGATCATTTGCTTCTCTCAGGGCATCCCGTTCGGACACCGAGAGAGGCATAGTTTCAGCTTTTACGTCCAACTCATCAATAATTTTTATCCATCTTTCTTTTTCTTGTTTATATTTACCACTTTGGTTTCTGGCCCAGCCTCTCAAATAACGTCTTAGGTGTCTAATTTTATTTTGTCATACCTCAATAGGCGTGTCTCCTTTAGCATGAACAGCCCACTCGGTTGCGACCATGTCGTAGAACCCCTCCAACCGAAGCCAGGAGAGTTCAAAGGAAAAACGTGCTTTGTTTCCTATATGAGCATGCACCCCTGAATCGACTAGCAAATGTGTATGATCAGATCCCGTCCGTGTTAGAGCCTGAACCGTAACAAGCGGGAATTTTTGTTCCCACTCCACCGTGGCCAAAATCCTATCCAACTTTTCGAAGGTTGGGTCAGGTCTTCTATACACCAACATCGCACTGCCCAGCTTCCCCCAAAAAGAACATTGCTCTCTAGGAAGAGAAGCCAATTCCATCTGTTCCGATATGGTGGACACAGGGCTCCACTGTCCGCACGTGCACCAAAAGCGAAGATGCATCAGTGTCGAATATTTGCGTCTTTGCAAAATGGATCTGGATAGCGTTCTAGAATTCACAAACAAAGTCGCGTCATTGTTCCTTCCACTGGAAACATGCATCTGCCGACCTGCGCTTGGTTGATATTTTGATTATCCCGCAAATAACGCAACGTGAAAAATATCTGCTTCCACAAAGAAAAAAAGGACCAGATATCATTCAAAAGTTTCAAATTGACCTCTTATAAGACCAAGTTATATACTTGTGTTGAGAGAAATGGAAATAATTACCGTGATCTTGACGTTTTTCTCATTTTTTTTCATCTTCCTTGTTTATAACTTGTAATATGTCAGGGGTTTCTCTCATGCGTTCATCAAACGTTTTTAAAGTGAGCCTATATTTTTTAAGGGATTCTTCTAAATAAAGAAATGTCATTTTATTTATTGAAATCATACTGATTTAGTACTTGACCGAAGGGATATTTACACCATTAAGTGCCCGCTTCTTTTATCGAAGAACCAAGGATCTACAAAGAAGAGCTTTTTCAGTAATTTTCTGCAATTTAGTTTAAAAACTACTCAAATGCCAATACGCTACCAAACAAATCTTACCAACAACCGGGAAATGCTTTTGGAGCACCGGCTCCATACACCTTTTTTTTAAATCAACATTTTAAAGTTTAAAAAAATTCTGAAAAAATCGTAAATGTTGACAATGACATATTCTACGGTCCTGCCAATTTTTTATCGAAATAGTTTGTATGCCGGCCTACGTACACATAAATGATAAATCCTGACAAATAAAAAAATGAAATTTTGCACTGTTCATATCTTAGATCCATAAATTTGTCATTTTTACACATACCGAAATACAGAATAATTCGCATTGATTTCTTGCACACTGATAGAAAAAATCATTGTCTATATTTAGGATTTTTTTAATTTTTCAAAATATAAATATCTTTTTATTATTTTTTTTGGAAAAAACGGGCTCCATTGAGCCGTCCTTAAAATCACAACACTCTACCAACATTTCAAGATTTGTTTACTTTATATTTGCATTTTATTCTTACCCATTTCAAGAACCTAAGAGAGATAATTGTAAGATAATTTCAACAGCCTAAAGAGAGAAAGATGACCCACTGAGTAAGCACACACTGATGTCATGTATAGCCACATGGAATGGAACTTCCTTTTGTTTCCATTCAAGCCAAGGTACAGTACAGTGGATCAAACAGGTTCTCAATCACATAAACCGAGAGACCATCCTGCTAAATCCTCATGAGAAAAGGAAAAAAAAAACTAGTACTAATCCCACTTTTGCCCCACACATCATACCGACCATCTAGTATTTTTTTCAGTTGTAGCACGTTTCTCTTCTGAAGCTGTTTCGATTCGCTTGCTTCGACCCTTCAGCGGCAGCAGCGCCGCTCGACGCCACAAGGTTGCTCAGCGTCCTCGCAATCTGCAGCTTGACCTGGCCCCTCTTCGCCGCAGGCGTCTTCTCCTTGGCGAAGCTGTTGCTGCTGTACTCCATCTCCATCTCACCTCCGATCTTCTTCTTGGTCCTTCTCTGCTTCTTTTGTGCTGTCTATTGTGTGCTGAAGCCAAGTGCTCACTGAGGAATGGATGAGGATGTCTGATGAGGCCGGTGCAGGAAGGTATTTATAGGCGCATGAATGTTGCCTGCATCAGTTGGCCTGGCTGTGCACCTTATTCGCTTCTATCGGCAGGAATAAAGTGCCACGGTGATAAAGAATTCAGATACTTTGGCCTTGTGCTATTTTCTCATATCTGAAAGATACACGCATACATGCTTGGATATTTGTAATGGAAAGGGGGCTAGCCCGGTTGGAATGCTTGGATATTTGTGAGAAAGTTTAGTCGACAGACACCTTTCCTTTTGGAGATATTTATGTAGAACCTGAGAGCTCATCTCTCATAGTCTCATCCTAAACCACTAAAAGGCAAGAAGACTCTGGTGAAGTACGCATGGCTAGCTAGCATTTCAGTTAAAGCCCTAATTTTTTGGGGGAAGAAAGAGCGAATTTAAGAGATTTAAGAAAGGAAAACATTAGAGGTGACAAAAACAGTTGACAGTTTATCTGTCTGGTTCATAAAGTTTCAAGTCGCTATTTACTAATAAATGGGCTTATGTCAGGGAGTGAGACGTTTTCTATCCCGAGCTCTGTGTAGCTTGCTTTTTTCGAAAATTCAAAGTATGCATTTTTAAGTTTTAAAATTTTGGGAAAAAAATCTAGATGTAGGTAGTGATATGATCTACACAAGCGAAATTCGTTATTTCTAGGCTGGCAAAAATAATAAATGGGTGGATCGGGGTGTTAAACAGTACACAATTGAAAAACTTAAAATTTGACAGATTTTTTTTGTGTAGCCTAGAACAATACGAAATTTAGATTGAAAATTTGCACAGTGATAGATCTCGATATTATCTACATGTGGGGTTTTATTTCGAATTTTTTCAAACCCAAAAATGCCGATTTTGATTTTTTTTTAAACCAAATGAGCCGGGAGCTCGGGCTCTATTGCACTTTCCGTTATGTAAGCCCCTAACTAGTTGCTTGTTATGGTGTTCCCTATCGAAAAAAAATCTTTGTTATGGTATTTTACAAGCTTAAATCGGTAGCCTCATAACACCAAAATATTCTTGTTCTCCATTCTGAATGGACCATTCAGCATGTAGCTAGGCACACACACACACACACTGATTTTTAGTTGAACAGCCTGTATGTCCTTTAAACAAAGGTGAATGTGAGTTTGAAACCATGGATTACCTACATTTAGCCAAGGTTCGTATTTATCATAATTATCTTTGTGATGGTGTTGTGCAAGCTTAAATCGGCAGCCATTCCTCGTAACACGAAAACATTCATGTTTTCCATTCAACATATAGGCATATAGCTAGGCACATACACTGATCAATGCAATGTTAGTCAGATTCCCAATCTCAACCCCCTGCCATCGGATCTGTTTTCAGAATCAGCTATACCTACTAGGATCCAAAAATCGGAACATTATACATACATGTTCAGCAAAAATTCTGACGCAAACGACTTCTTATATGCCAGGCAAAATCTTCACTAGAACTAAAATCCAGTGACAACTGATTCATGATATATTATTGGGTAGCAGAAGTTAACGCATGCATGGCAACATCAAATAAGCACTTGATCTGAGCGTAGGAAAGCCTTCATGATTTATTCGAGCAAATGTACACTGGTCTTATGAGAGTCTAATGAAGAAAGAACCTGAATTTGTATGTTGAAATCACAAGCAATTAATCAGTGTGAATGTGCACATTGTGCAGATAATTACAAGACAAGTTAAAAAAAAGAGCAATTTGTGCTCCTCTTAGCTAGGAATGATCGGCGTGATCAAATTAATCAGCAAGGATAATACGCCTTCAAGTGCGGTTGGAGGCACGGCGAGTCCTTCCAAGCCCTAGCATGCGTCCTGAGCAGCTCCTTGGCCTTGGCCCTGGCCCTCTCGCTGGAGTCCACTTGCAGAACAAGCAGCAGCTTGGCCACCACCCCGACGGCCAGCATCTCTTGAAGCACGGCCGGCGTCGGGGAGTGCCTGGCCACGGCGTGGAGAGCGCGCACGGCGCTCTCGGTGGTGGCCAGCGACACCCTCATGGCCTTCTTGGACACCACGGCCAAGCCGGCCGGATGCGCCACCAGCTCCGACCGCCCCTCCGCGCACCCGCAGAGGTGGTCGATGGCCACCACCGCCAGCTCGGTGGCGTGCCGGCTGCCCTCGTCGAGGAGCAGCTCCACGAGCACGGTCATGGCGCCGGCATCGACGGCCTTGACGCGGTTCCTTCCCCACGGACACAGCCTGCACAGCACGTGCAGCGCCGCCTTCACCGCCTTGGCAGATACCCTGTCGGACACGACGCGCACCAGCTCCTGCACCACCTCGGTTCTCACCGTCATCAGCCGCGCCGGCTCCATCACCGACACCATCGCCTTCAGCAGCAGGACGGCGTACGTGCGTGACCGGTAGCTCGGCCGCCGCAGCACGTACACCAGGGTGTCCAGGATGTGGATGTGGCCGTTTCTCTCCAGTATCGGAGTAGGCTCTTCTTGGAGGGCTTCAGCGAGCAGATGACGCTCAGGGCATCCTCCTCCGGCGAGCTCGTGGACGTCGGGGAATCCAGAGCGAACAAGTCTTGAGCGACTTGGAGGACGCGGAGTAGGATGCCGCCTGGTGCTTGACGACGGAGACGAGGAAGTCGATGGCGCCGGGGGTGGCTTCGACGCAGCGCCTGTTGCGGTCGCTCTCGGCGACGAGGGCCTTGATCTCCCTGAGCGCGGCCAGCTCCTGCTGCCGCCCCGCGCCCGGCCCTCGTCGAGCAGCGCGGCGACGCGGCAGGCGTCGACCGGGGGCCGCGGGGTGGGGAAGCGCTCGACCTCGTGCATGGCGCACCAGGCCTGGATGAGGCGGCGGAGCGTGTGGTTGGGCGTGGCCTCCCGGTCCTCCGGCGCGAGCTTGCGCCGCGTGACAGGGCAGGTGGCATGGTGGGCGGCGTCGAAGAGCCAGCGCTCGATGCTGTCGCGGTCGTAGGTGATGCCGGTGGCGAGCGTGACCGGGTCTCGCATGATCTCCAGCGAGATCGGGCACAGGAAGTACGGTGGCACCTCCACCGACGACCCTTCCATTGCTGTCGGACTGTAGAGAAGCTGAGAGCTTTGAGTTTAGAAGCTAGTAAGACGAAGCCGGAGGAGGTTGACGAAGCTGGAGGAGATTGAAGAAATGCGAGAGGAAGCGGAGGCCTCCTTTATAGCGCAGTACGAATTAGTGAGGAAAAAGTCCAAAACAAACCTTGAATTCATAGGCAAAAGCTAAATCGAACCCTGAACTTGCAATCCCTGAAATCGGCACACTGAACTCTGCAATCCCGATCATTTTAAACCCTAGACCCGGTTTACTCGTAAAAAATAAAAAAATCGTAAATTCAATATTACACTGCTCTCACTGACAAACAAGGCCCACTTGTCATCCAATTAAAAAGATGTAGAAAGAAAAGAAAAAAGAAAATAGGTCAACGTCGTGTCCGCGCCTGCGCCGTGGCCGCCATGGCCAGAGCTCGTCTGCGCCCGCGCTTGGTCGAAGCGCGTCTGCGCCATGGCCGCCCGTGCCTGTAGCTCGCGCCGGCCAAGCGGGGCACGGCGTGGCGGTGCGTCACCGGAGCGAGGCCGCAGAGCAGCGGCCCGATGCGGACGACCAGGAGAGCGAGGAGGCGTGCGTCAGGGGCGAGGCGGGGCACGGCCGTGCGTCGCCGGAGCGGGGACGCAGAGCGGCGGCCCGACGCGAATGACCAGGAAGGCGAGGCGGCCGCGTCAGGGGCAAGGCAGCGCGCGGCGCGGCGGTGCATTGCCAGAGCGGGGCGGCAGAGCAGCCGTCGACATTGACGGACAGGCAGGCGAGGCGGTGGGCGTCAGTGGCGAGGCGGCGCGCGTGAGGGGGTGAGGTGGGGCGGCGACGGTGCGCACGGCGGCCGGCATCCGTCCCCTCCCTCCTGGTATCACAGATTTAGAAAACAAAAATGATTTTTTTATTATGACATGTGGGTCCCACATGTCAGTGACACTACCTGCAATCCCGGTCAGGATTATTGCTTTCCCGGTGTGCCAAACATGCATAGGGTTCAAAATGATCGGGATTGCAGAATTCAGAGTGCTGATTTCAGGGATTGTAAGTTCAGGGTTCGATTTAGCTTTTGTCTATGAGTTCGAGGTTTGTTTTGGACTTTTTCCAGTTAGTGAAGAGGTCCACGCGTGCTAATGGATTAAGTATATTAAAAGTCCAACACTCAGATTAAACGTGCATGCATGGTGGAGTGCCTGCAGGAGGAGGTAAAAAGGGTTGGATTGGATTGGATTGACTTGCGCGTCGGTGTTGAGCTAGCTTGCCTCCGCTGACTAGGAGGGGAGAGCGGCTCCCCGTTTTGACTTTCGAATTGATCTCATCCCCTTGCATTACTTGGTCTTTCATTTTCTTCGACTTGGTTTGTCTTTTGAAATATTCCGTTTCTGTGGGTAACATACCATGCATGGAATAGTACTCGCTCTCCCTCCGCACGGTATGGTGTTTTGACTTTTGACCATGCACCAAGATGCCCTCTCGATCGCCATTTCTTCTGGAAGTAGTGTGGAAGAGAAAATATGTTGAGATGGTCGTGGCGAGGATAATCCATGCCATTATTATCTCTTTTTGTTTGTTATTTTATCTCTTTTAGTAACAACCTTGATAACTAAAGTCGTTCCACATGCATTTCCGGCCCCAAAACTTCTAGTACTGCCAAAACAAAATGAGGTTGTGAAATTCAAGTATCTTTTCATTTTGATTGTGCTCTATCGGCGTTGATGGATGATTCACTATCTCGTTCAAAATATGGATACCTGGTGGCTGAAGTCAAAAAACTCATGGAGGATAGGGAGTTTATTCCCGTTAAAGTGAGTAAATCTCAAAATAGGGTTGTAAATGCCTTGGCTAATTACGGGCGTTCTGAGCACAACAACATGTGTTGGGTGCATCAAGAGCCGCGACTTTCAACACTTATCTTGTATTAGCCGATTTTAACACTATTACCACTGAATAAAATCCCATGTTTCACATGCAAAAAAAATTATGTGGTACGGATTCAACTGGGATAACCAAATACCAGGTGCCATAGTGTACTATTTTCTACCACCAGTCCAATGAATAAAGCGTATAAATTTAGTCAAAAGTTAAACGTTAGTAAGTTTGACCAAGTAGAAAAAATGTCAACATCTATAATATTAAATAAATAGAGTGTGACAATATTTTTTATAGTGACTGGTCACCAAAACCAGTGAGGGGTAGGAGGTTTTTGTTGCCAGATCTGTTTTGGATGATTGCATGATTGTTGGCTCCGACGAAGCAACGAGCTAGTAGCATGAACACGACAATGGCCAAGTGTCAAGCACAGTTTCAGTAGACCCATATTGTGTCGGTATATATAGCCATATAGGGACACCGCCACAACCCTCTTCCTCCCCTTCCATGTGTCCTTGCACCGCTCCGATACACCCATCGCGCCACGATCTGCTTCGTCGCACCTGGCGTACCCTAATGTTATTTAGTATCGTGGAGCATGTCGAAAGTTGTGTTGTACACCTCAAGACGGTGGCGGAGCACGCCGCCAACCACTCCATGCCTCGTGGTCGAGAGGGGTAAGAGATGAAAAATGAGGGAGGGTGGAGATCCGGGGGAGCACCCGACGTGGGAAGGGAAGTGGAGGGAGGAGTTAGGGTTGCATGGCTTCAATATTTTGGGAATGTGTGATAAATTTTGGGCCAGGAGTTTGAGATTCTTATGGGTTAAGGGTGGAATGGTGAGTTTCGTCCAATCAGTTTGGGCTTCTGATGGGCCATATTAACCATTCACCTGCAAAAATATTATTCCGTCGTGAGATGTACACTATTGATGGGCCAAATGTATGGTACTATACACTATTGATGATGGGCCAAATTTAACAACATACTCCCTCCGTCCCAAAATAAATGTCTTTAATTTATTCAAATATGAATGTATCTAGACGTGTTTCGTATATAGATGCATTCATATTTGGACAAATCTAAAGACACTTATTTTGGTACGGAGGGAGTCTATATTTATGTGCTAGATAAAGGACGGTTGGTTGATACGTGTACCTTAGCTCACTGAAAGTTACTGTGATATGACAGGGACTGTCGTTGCATAATCTATTGCAGAGCCCTGCTCGCGTAAGCATGAAAAGTCAAATGTTAGTTTATATAACTCATACATCCTTTATATACGGTGAGTAATTGGCTTGCAGTACTCCTTCCATTTCTGGATAGATGGCGTTTTAGAAATAGCACGGTCTGAATATGCATTTTTGATCATTAGTATCTATGAACAGTAGAAAGCTTTAACGACTTGTATTGTGAAAATATTTTCATGATAAATTTAATGATACTATTTTGAGCTTACTAGTCCAAATATATATTTATATATTATCACCATCCCCACTAATATCACCACTAATATAAAAAGGGAGAGAGAGGGGTGATCCAAATCATCCCAGCCACACATCGATTCATCGGACGGTTATTAGCTGGACTGACCGCGGACTGACCACACGCACAGACTTCGCTAATCAAGTAAAAAAATAACTCTTCGCTAATCACGCATAACGCACCTAATCTAATTAGAAAAAATCACCACCGCAGCCTTCAAACCGCCACCGACAGACGACATCCATCCCCGCCGCCGACGCGGCCCCCATCCCGCAGGCCCTGCCGTCGACGACCTCCATCCCCGCCGCCGACGACCTCCATCCCCGCCGCCGTGCCCTCCATCCCCGCAGGTCGCGCACACGCCGGCCGAAGACGCCTTCCATCCCCGCCGCCGGCGCCCTCCATCGACATAGGTCGCGCCCACGCCGATCGAACACACAGCCACACAGGGCCGCCCGTCCTGCCCGCACGCCCGTCGCCCTAGACGCACGCCACGCCCGGCCAGTACGCAATCCGCCGACGACGCAGACGCACTACACGACGCCCTGCACGACGGAAGTACACGTCGTCTGCGCTGCACCAGCCATCCATCGGAGTACGACGGGATGATGGTTTCCGAAGCATTTGGTCCATTGTATATACTACTCTATGATTGATCAAGCTTCTGGCAAATATAGTCAGGTTAGTCGTGCCTTTCAATCCGTATAGTAAGTAAGATACAAACAGCAAGTCAGTTTTCTTCCAAATCAAATGAGATTGTGATTGATAGTCTTGTGGTATTATACTGGCAGGGAGAGGAGGAGAAAGCTGGTGTGGATACAAAAGAAGGGAAGTGAGGCAAGCTGGTAGGATGATGAAGCAGACATGTAACAAGCGCAAAGCCTGGTGATTTTTTCTAATAATAGTGAAAGCTTGGTGGTGTTGAGTTCATGCCAAATGGAACGAAGCCATAAACTACGTGCATATTTTCAGAACACAACATCAGGTGTAACAGTGCTCTCCGGTTATTTAATTTTCAGATTGGTGCAAGACTTAATTTTCATATATATTGAGATTGCAGGAGGAGATGCACTTCTAACATTAGAGTGGAGCATATGTCCGGGTGTATTTACTTCCGTTTTTTAGATGCATCCGATCATTTTCATTAAATAAATACGAGTGTTGGTTGAATATTATTACCTTTATCTACATTTCAAGAGATCATGAGCATGAATTTTTTTGAATGCGTACTGTCAAGAGGAAGTGAAGAAAAATGTTGCTGTAACCGTATTTAATAAATGGAAAAGAACATTGTAGAGACAAAATGATAATTTTTTGAACGGGGACAAAATGATACGTGATCTTGGAACAATTCAAAGGTGAAGAGCTCCAAAATGTATTTATTTTTTGTTCTGCTCTTTAAGCATTTTGTAGTGAGTAGGAGATCTCCTCCATAAATATGTATGTTGCTTTCAAAGTTACTGCCCCTCGGCAAGCTCGAAGGTATGGTTATTATTTAACTTTTCATGATCAATGTGTATAAGAATATGCTGGATATATTCTTCAGGTTTTCCTTTCCATTATCTTGTAGGTAATGCATCTTTAATTTTTCTTGACTTACCAAATATCACTAATTTCAGACAAAACAATATGTTATCTAGCTGTTCAATTAAATGGTTGTCGTATTGGTTCAGACCTCAGTTTAATTGTTGTGGTCGGGAAAGAGCAGGAGGGAGTAAAAGGCAGTAACATAGATTTTATTTTTGTGAGGAATAAGTTCATCGAGAAACAGTAACCGCCGATAGGTGAGAAACATCTGAGAGCACAAGTAGGGGGACTCGGAATTCTTTATATGTATTTCGACATGGGTGATTTGCTAGATCTCATGTCAGGTGGACGTATGAATGATGTCTATTATGGTTTCGGAAGAGAAATCACACACTTCAGGGGCCTCTAGAGCATGGAGGAGATGCTGTGAGCTGCGAGATTAGTTGTTATTAGTGATTAGGATTTTTGCTTCGACTTGGAGGTTGTGTTAGCTCTCTATCAAAATGTAGAACTACTCATTTTCTTACACATTCGCTCAAAGACCTTTTATTTCTGTTGTCATCATTGGTTCCCTCTCCTCATCTCATTGTTTCTTACTACAGTCAAGCTGCAGTATGATACCTAATATTTCTTCTTCAGGAAAGAAAAGTACTTCAATAGCTGAGGTATTCTTGCAGCATATTAAGTAATATATGTTTTTCTAATGATTCAAGTTTACCTGCTCTTATCTTCATCTGATCAAACACTTCTCTTCATACCTTTGTCCTAACCAAAGTAAGTGTACATATGTGATATCTTCATTGGATCTTTCTTCAGTTGAGAAATGAGCTTTGGTTATTTCCTTCACTATCGTCTTATGGATCATGAAACTTAAAAGATGGGTTGCCCATTTTGTGTGTGTGGAAATTGCTATGTGACTCGACACGTGCATTGCACGTGCACGATTACTAGTAATATAAAAAGGGAGAGACTGGGGTGATCCAATCAATCGTGACCATACATTGACTAATCAAATGGTCATCAGGTCATCAGCTAATCCGTGATTAGGGGGACTGACCATGGAACTCAGCGGTCAGCGGAGCGAAACTTGAATCGCGGTCGTCTCCTGTTTCTCTATCCCTTGCCTCTTTCCGAACGGAACAAACAAAGCCGCCGCCCGGCGAGCGCCGCCCGCAGCCGGCCAGCCGGCGCAGCCATGACGCGTCCGCAGATCGCCCGCAGTTTCTTCCAGCGGCTTCACCGCTCCCTAACCAGCGACCTTGCCACCAACGCAACCGCCGTCCGCCGCCATTACCCTGTCCGCGCTGACCGTAGCAGCTAGCTGGCGCAGCCGCCGTTTCCCTGTCCGCTGTCATCAGCGAAGACGAGCAGCCGACGGGTCACTCCTTGAGCGGACGCAACGACCACCAATCCCCGTGCGTACGCCACGGGCAGGAGGCCACCACCGCCTCAGCAGCTCGACGACACGCATAATTCTGGTAAGGCATCCCAACCTTCGTTGTGTTTTCCTTTGGATAAAAAACGATGTTTAGTTTTTGAACAGCTGAACTCAAGTGCAGTCAATTTTTTATATGGTATGATTCTTATATGAGCGAAAGAAATCCTGACAATGTCCAGCTATGAACCTCTTAGCTTGTAGCTTGTTTTCACAACTGGAGTGTTGACGATGTGCTGAAAACATGCATAGAAATTCCTGCAGAAATGATAGTCAAACTTGTTTACCTTCTCAGTTGACCTTAATATCTGAAACTAGCACAAATTGCACATGACACAACCCAATCCTTTTGTTTTTCAAATCTAAATCAGTTTGTTCCCCAATATTCTCCTCTGGAATAGATTTGTCAAAGCAGAATAATGCTAAGAGGTCACTTTTTCTTCTTTGCAGTTTATCAACTATATTTGCTCTAATCTACAACTCCAATAAAACTTACTAAATTGCTGGCACAAACTTCTGTTAAATTAACAAGATGCTATGTATGACGTGGTTGAGATTGCTATACAATCAGAAGACATCATCGTCGCTCATTTATATCCATCAATCCCAAGGGTTAGTACGTAGTGTTTAGTGTGCTTAAACACAGGTTTGTTATTTCAGATTTCCCACATGAGAAGTTTGATTGGTATCTGAATGCATGGCTATGCGGTTTTTGCAGGGCGGAGAGGAGGAAACTATTTAGCATTAGACATGCCACTGCTTCAAACAAGTTCATCTGCATTTGAATTGTACATGGAGTTGATTTATGAAAGGTATGCTCGCCACATGATAATCTTTGGAGCATCTCAGAACTAGACTTTTGGAACTTCATTGCTATGTAAGTTTGAAAGACCATTATTTTGGCTTCTGAATTGCATACAGGTGTAAATCACCAAGGTTAACGTTTGCTAACTTGGAGATGGTGTGGAACTGGTATTGACAAATTTGTAAAATTTGTGGATTCCGTACACCATTTATGCAACTTTGGAGGAGAAGAAATTGT
The DNA here is from genome assembly GCA_947311845.1 of Poa pratensis. Lineage (NCBI taxonomy): Eukaryota > Viridiplantae > Streptophyta > Magnoliopsida > Poales > Poaceae > Poa > Poa pratensis. The sequence goes on along the minus strand of CAMZMU010000059.1, from coordinate 35,042,601 downwards.
TCGCATGAGTCTTTGAACCCTGTGGGTACAAGTCAACTACATGTTTCATGGTGTAGTAACGACTAACAGTACTTTTTCTCAAAAATGTTTTAGGCAATTAGGATATTTTTCTTCTTTTTAGGGGCGACCGATTAGCTGCTATGGAAAATAACATTAAATATGTTTGATAGTTATTAGTTTGCATGATAAGGTGTTAGCTTATTGTTTGATATAATTGCACACATGAACTGGATTATTCAGTTCAGGTATTCCATGTGCTCTCTTTGCTACCAGTGTTAAGTGCCCCTATTTTTTTTCCTATCGCGCATTCATGTTGATCTATCATGCGGCTGTTTGATATTTTGCTTTACATGTGCAAAGGGGAGCGCATAAGATAATACCTGGCCAATGGGCATGTTTTAGGCCAGATAGAGATATAAAGGTGTAAGTTTCTGATCAGGCTTTGTGCTTTGAAGCTGGTGTATATAATGTTCTTTAGGGTCTTTACATCTTTATTTTCTTAGTCAGGATATGGTGCATCCAATTTTGTCACGGATGGGAATGGAGTAGTCTATCTGCCCTTCTTCATAAGTAGATGAACTTGGATCTTCACAAGCAACTGGAACTAGAAAAAGTCTCGAAAATAAAAAGTGGTCGTATATTGGACACTTACTTCAAATAGTTATCTTACAGGTTTCTTAAATTAAACTTGTGGCTTAATTAAATAAGAGATTGAATGATGAGTGGTTTCTTCATGCCCAAATTTAGCTTTATGTGTTAAAAATATGTCAAACAAAAGCTATAGAAAGTGCAACTCGCTGAAGATGGTTGGGATTCAAAAGACTTGGCAAATAGTAGGTAAGAAATATCATACTGTAATTTTACTTCATCCGGTATTTAATTTTAAGAATTACACGACGTGCCCGATTACTAGTTACTCAAAGTCAGCGAAGTTTGGTTGTACAGACTTGACTTCATCTATGTATGGAGGGATATTCTACTCCAGAATTAGCGAGTTTTAGCAATGAAAAAAAATGCAACGAGAAAGAAGCTTATCGCCTTATCTTATCGCAAGTACTAATGTGGACGCATCTTTCTCCGAGGTGCCAATCAGCTGAGGCCCATCCACAACACGATCTGAGCCAGCATTTCGTGGCAAAGAAAGAAAGCAAAACCGCACGAAGCACCATGAACGAGGCAGGCACACGCGATCCTTGAGATCTCTTTCATTTTTTACCATCACTGCCAACATCACGCGACGCGAGTAGGTCGTCTCCATGTCCGCCGCCGCTACTACCACCTTGCCATCCAAGTCAGCCGGCTCCGCAACAAGTGCAGGGCCGGCGGCCCTGGAGGGTGGCAGGGTGGGCGGCTGCGCCAGGCCCCCAAAATCTAGGGGCCCGTACGTTTTAGTATATGTATTTAAAAATGAAATGGACCGGCCAGGCTATAGGAATTAGGGCCCATGGAGAGGCGTGAATAGAATGAATGTGGCCCAGGTCGCATCCTTTTCCCAGGCACACGAACGATCGCGAGTTTGCGACTGTCTCTGTTCTTCGTCGCCTCGGCTCCTCCCCTAACGCCTCTAATTCCTCTCGGCTCTCACGCCTAATTGATCAACGGCGGATCCCCAGCATAGAGCGATCTCATCCCAGCAGTCGCCGCCCCCGGCCGTCGCCACTCGCCCGTCGCCGGCTCGCCGCCCCCGGCCGGTCGGCCGTCGCCCGTCGCCGCAACGCTCAGGCCATGGCCAAGGAAAATCTTCAATGCTTTTCTTTGTGAGTTTCTCTGTTTCTGTAATCTCCATAGCAGACATTACAGACGGCATGATATATAAATATCTAATTTAACTTAATTTCTAGCATTGTGTGGGATCATGTCAACAAGAAAGTATGAATCTGGTAGCGCTAAAAGGAAAAGAGCAAAACGTGTGGATGATTTGGTTCAGTCACAGAGAGGAGATATTCTTAAATTTTTCAGGGGTAATTCTAGTGCTTCGAAAAATCCAGATGAGTGTGCGATTGTTGCCGTGGAGGACGAGCAACCAACTCAAGCTAATGGGACGTCTGAATCAGATCAGCAAGAAGAAAATGTTGACAACAACATTGGCAATGACAATGTAAGTGGCTCTGATGCACAAACCCAATCTGCTAGTGTTGATGAACAAACAGTTCATACTTCTGATATTTATGATCCACGAAATTGGGATAATCTTGATAATAAAGCAAGAGATATCTTAGTTGAGAAAGGACCTATGAGAGAGGAAATAATGGAATATCCTCTGGGTGATGAAAACATACATTTTTCAGCTGATCATTATTATAGGAAATTAAGGAATGGAGAGAAATATGACAGAAAATGGCTTGTTTATTCAAAAGAAGTTGATTGTTATCCCAATATCTCCATAGCTTATCGCATCTTATTTATTGTGCCCGTGACTGTCGCCTCGGTTGAAAGAAGCTTTTCAAAGTTGAAATTATTGAAGAACTACTTGCGGTCTACAATGACTCAAGAAAGGTTAAACGGGTTGGCAACATTATGTATCGAGAAGAAATTATTGGATGACATTGACATCGAGCCCATCATAAGTGAATTTGCATCGAGAAATGTTAGAAGAAATTTTTAAGGTAATTTGTATAATTTATTTGATATGTGTACTGTTTTGGATGCATTTAAATTTTACTGAGAAATATCTTTTACACATATATTCATTATTATTATTATTATATGATGTCTACATTAAGGCCTCAAGTTTTAGCTTCGCCCCGGGCCCTGAAAATCTCAGGACCAGCCCTGAACAAGTGGGCCACTAACTACGTGGAAAGTACGCAGCGGGCCCACTCGACCGACCACGTTTTATCCACGTACCGAGTCAATGACACGTCCCCACCAGCTCTTCCGTCTCAAAGCATAGATTGCTGTCAACAGAGAATTTTCTTAGTATTTAGTTAGGTATTTGCATTCAAATTAAGAAAAGGGCCTATTAATAACTTGTAAAATAAGGATTAGGGATTGATTTGGGTTGCGCTATATCTATCAAAGAAATGACGCTGGGCCAGACAACTGGCCCGATCCCACTTGTCACTGAGACTACATGCTCCTGGCGAATAGCTCCCGTGCCCCGCCGCACACGCGCGCGCTTTGGGACCCACTATCTGCACTTTCGCCGACCTGCTCACTGCTCAGCATCTCCGTGCTCACGGCCGTGTGGACTATATATCCGCTCAACTGCAGCCTCGAGGAATCCCAGCCTCAGCGGCAAAACGATCCTCACACCTAGCAAGCTACCCCTCCCTCTTCTCAAGGGGAAGATCATCAAGGACGTGGTCGCCGTGTTCGCTAACATGGCCGCGGGGCTCGTCGCCCGCGCCGACAAGAACGGCGGCGGCCTCCCGGTCGCCGGCGACGCCGACGGCAAGTGAACGTCCCTTGTGTTCCTCACTTCCTCTGCATCCGCTCGGTCGATGTGCTCGTTAGCTAGTCCTCTGCTGCTAAATATGTGCTCATTTTAGTGCGCGCAGCAGAGGACGGAGCTGAATAATCAACAGCCTCCTACCCTATTTGTTTCTCGTCGCGTCGTCGGTCCTTGACGGATTCAGAGCATCTCCAAGCATGTCCCTCAAATCCGCCACAAACGCCCGGGCGAACAGCCCGGATGGCATTTGGGCCAAAATCCTTGACCCAACCAGCTCCCCTATAGTCAGCCCAAACGTCCGGGCTGTCCGGCACACCCCAAAGACAGCCCATATGTAGGGCTGGTTTGGGGCCGCCCGGACGCGCCCGGACGCGTCCGCCACGTCGGATCTGTCAAGGCGGACCTACCCAACTTTCCCCTCAAATTGGCCGGAATTCCCCTTCCACCACCGCTCCGTCCAGTTTTGCCCGCCCACTGTTCTCCGCCGCCGCCCCGAAGGCACAGACTCCGCGCCCAAGTCCGGGGCAACCGCCGGAGCCCTTTGGGAGCCGCCGGAGCCCGTTTTGACATAGTTTTCGGTACGTTTTGCATCGGCGGACATCCACCTCGCTCTCAAAGTGTTTGTTGAAGCTGTGGCATCCCAAGACTTGTGGATTTGGCATGCTTTTTTTGGCATGCCCGGTTCTCACAATGATATCAATGTGCTTCAGCGCTCTCCCTTGTTCAAGAGGCTTTGTGATGGGGAAGCTCCACCATGCAACTACACCGTCAACGGACACGACTACACATGGGTTACTATCTTGCAGATGGTATATATCCTCAGTGGGCGGCTTTTGTAAAAACCATAAGTAATCCCACTACTCCCAAAAGAAAAGCATTTGCAGCTGCGCAGGAATCAGTTAGGAAAGATGTGGAGAGGGCATTTGGTGTGTTGCAGGCTCGTTGGGGCATAGTTCGTGGAGCGGCTATGATGTGGGATCCGGAGGTTCTATGGCAGGTCATGACTTGTTGTGTAATTTTGCACAACATGATTGTGGAGGATGAGGGAGAAGGGGCTGCTCGCATTGACTTTGAGAAGCCCGGAGAACATGTCCACCTACCTGAACAAGAAGCAGAGTATGTCTTGCAATTCCTTGAAATGCATCGACAACTTCGTGATCAAGTTGTGCACACCCAACTACTAACAGATCTGGTGGAACACATGTATGTCTTCATGGGGAGGGACTGATTTGTCCGGCTACTTTTATTTGTTTAAGTACAATTATTAATTGTAATAACATGGTGTGAACTTTTTTAAAACATCAAAACTATCTCTATGATGGACGTTGCATGGCTTGCATGGATTTGGGCGTCAATTTTTGTGCGTTGTAGTTGTAGGAGCCCAATTTTAGGGTCGTCCGGTCGGTGTCCGCGGACGTGTCCTGGCGCGTCCGGGCGCAGTTTGGGGGGCGGATTTGAGGGTTCCGCTTGGAGATGCTCTCAGTTGCCATATTTGAGCAAGCAACTCGTCCGTCCGTAGTTTATCGTCTTTACCTCCATATATATGTTGCCGCTGCGTTTTTTCACCTTCTGAAGCTGGTCGATCGTGTTAGTCATTCAGGTTGTGTGTCGTTTGCTCGTCTTTCTTTGTGTGTGTACGGTAGTGTAAAACAGTAAACGGATTGACGGATCAGCGAGTATTATGGCCTGGCCCGTCCTTGCGCTGCTTGTGTGCTCGTACTATGTACTTCTGGTTTCAATACTAATATGTATTTATGCATTTCGTGTTTGAAACCTGTTTGCCCACCATAAGATCCTGCTTCAAGTTCTGTCCCATTTTTGATAAACCGCTGCGTGATGCATGAGTAGGTACTACTACCCTGGAAAAGGTTATTCCCTTTCTATGTCATGTGTGCGTGATGCAAGAAAATCTTTACTTTGTTTGAGGGGCAGTAGTCACAAGATTCCCAACGGGGGGAAATGTTGTTTCTTGCCAAGCAGGTGCAGATATAACAAAACAAAACCGCTGCTTCTAGACTTAGCTCTCAAGGCCGAAAATATCTACTATCTGCAGTCCACATACGCAGCAAGATAACTGAATCCCCCTATCTCGACCCCCTCGCGCCGCCACCCCAGGGCGACGCCAGGGGGACCCAATCCCGGAGCCTCAACCCCCCTCCCCCCCTCGGCCGGTGAAGACTGCCGCCGTTGCCGCCGGCCTTGGCCGCGGTGGCGGCGGCGCCCGGCGCCAAAGGCGTTAGGGCAGGAGGTTGTGGCGGCTACCTACGGGCGCGACTGGGGCGCCTCGGCGGGCGTCGTGCACGGCGGCCAGGGCGGTTGCCTGGCCGTGCGGCGGCAATCGAGCCGCGATGCGGCGGCGGTGGCCGTGGATCCGGCATCTCGGCCGGATCCGTCTAGGCTCGGCTTCGGTCGGCCGGGGCGCGAGTTGAGGCCGGGGTGGGGCGACCGGAGGTCCTCTACCGGCTTGCCGTCGGCGTTGTTCGTCTTCGGGGCGAGAGTGCTCGCGGATCCATCCAGCGGCGAGATCTGGGCGACGCGGCTTCCGGTGAAAACCGCGCCGGCTGTGGTCTTGGCGGACGATGGCGGCGTCTCTGAAGTCGTTCCCTTCTCGAGGCATCGTCGTTGCAGGTCGTGTCACCAAGATCGAGATGTTCCGGGGGAAACCCTAGATCCGGGTCTACCGGATTGGACGATAACGACTCTTTCAGGGTCGCTATCCCTCCTGGGGGGATCGTTTTGGAGCAAGTGTTGGTTGGAATGGGCATGAGGAGGAGTGGTGTTTCGTCTACCGCAAGGCTGACGGCGGGTCTCGGCGGCATGGCGCAGCGGGGTCTCGGTGGCAGACGCGTGATGATGTACACGTGCAGGGAGGGCGCAGTCTGGTGCCATGGTGGCATCGATGGCAGGCCTGACGAGAGTTATGCGGATCTCTGCCCTGAAGATGGCTTTGTGGTACGTTGGCGATGACGGCTTCTGTAGTGTGTGCTGGAGGTGCTCGCTAAGAGTCTGCTTGACCGGATGAGCGCTCCCGTTCACCTAGAGGTGTCTTAGGGTATGCGAATGTTCCCGGTTTAGCTGATGGGGTTTTTTCTTGTCTTCAGAGCACAAGGCTCTGCTAGGAGGATTTGCTCTCATTGTCGGGTGTATAGGTGTTGTGTGGAGGCTTCTGGTCTCTTTGATGTATACTTCTTATCAGACTTATGTTATATAAATTAATAAAAGCCGCATGCATCAATCGATGCAGAGCCTAGGTTGCCCTTTTCTAAAAAAAAGACTTAGCTCTCAACTCTGTCACTAGCCTCCAAACTCATCATCGATCTCCAAGAGAACTCGCGTGTCCAGTCCAAGTCAAGCAAGTCTACGCCCAGAGATAACTTTGCTGCCGATGCCAAACACTTCCATTGAAACACTCCCGCAAATTAACACTAAACTAATTAACGTTTGTAGTGGTTGACTTGCTTCCTCCTCAAAGCAACCACCCACCAAGCGGTGTCTCTGCTCAACCTTTTTATTTTGCGGAATTTTTTTCCGCTTATTGGAAACTTGTGAAATAACGAAAAATTCAGACTTGAGCATCAAGAAACTTCCAGTGTCTACCTTAACTTTTTACATTATTTTGAAGAGTCTACATATTAGTTTCCGATGTTGTGAAAAATCTTAAGTTTGGTGATTCCCACACCCCCAAGTCTCCATTAACCATCGACGGTTAATGAACTTTCAATTTATATATTTCGAGCACCACTATTATATAATTTATATTCATTATACTTGGAGCGTCGTCTTGTTTTAGTTTTTATTATCTTGGCCACACTATCATTAAATTGCATTGGATTTGCATGGATATAGTCTATAAATCATGGTATGAAGAAATGGAAACAATGCATTCTAGGATGGAAACAATACCCGGCCGTACGTGGGTGCCCCCCCCCCCCCCCCCCCCCCCCCTAGACACACACACGTACCACCTACTTGCCCTATTCGAACTAGAAGTTGGACTCCTAGTCCAACTTGGGCCCCATCCGAATTGCTTGGGGAGGAGTCCCTCCCCGACAAGAGAAGTGGAGGGAAGCCCTCTGATACGTCCAAAACGTATCTATAATTTCTTATTTTTTCATGCTACTATTATGCTTTTGACACTTACTTTTATATTAAGTTTATGATTTATTTGGACTAACCTATTAATAGTTGCAAAAGTGCACAATGTTCTTGTTTTACTCTTTGATGCGTAGGAATTATAAAAAATACAAGAGGAAACCTTGTTGGAGTCAAATTGGGAATTTTTCTGAAATCTGTCTGGAAACGTTTTTCGGAGATGGTCACGTTACGGCCAGAAGACGTCATCAAACGGAAAACGTCTAGTTGCAAAAGTTGCAGGGAATTTTCCTCCGAACGATCTAGACATAAAATTCGTCCAATTCAGAGTTCGGACGGCGGAGATAAGCCCGATCTACCGAAACCCTAAATGGGATGATGGGAATCCGTGAGGCTATATAAAGGGAGAAAACCTAGCTCGTAGCCAACACCTCATACCCACGAATTGCAGCCACAAAAGCCACGCTTTTGCCTCCCCCATGGATCTCATCTCCATGGGGGAGGGCTCCCAAGAAGCCATGAAGGAAGGGGACTAAGGAGCGGCGCTTCCCCTAGATGCCGGCGGCGCATGAGGAGCCCCCTGCGCCACCGCCGGTGCCGCCCTGCGCTCCTCGCTGTCCCCTTCACCATCTTCACCGCCATCTTCATCGCCAATTCCTCATTGTATACAGTGGTTCATCCTCCCACAAATCTCTGTACCGCTCTATGTAAACATGGTGTTTGATGCTATAAAGTATTATCCTATGATCTATGTCATGTTTGTGTAGTTTCTTTGTTCTTTGATTACATTATTGAATGTCTTTGGTTCATTAGAGTTGTATGTTGATATGGTACAGTCCTTTGGTGTCCATTATATTTATGCGCGCATGGATCAAACATCACCGGGTTTGTAGTATGTGTAAAGTAAGGGGGTAGTTCTGCCGGAGCGACAGAAACCTAAGGACTCGAACCGGAATGTTGCACGTATGGGAGTAAGAGGACCATTAACTTAATGCTATGGTTGGGGAAACCTTAATGAATTGTTAGCTACGCGGAAGCCTGCTAACAATTCAATCATATAGTATGTGTAATCGCAAGTAGTCGAGTGCATGTATATTTAGCCTCTCCCACATGGAAAACTGCATCGAAGACAATGAATCAAGTATCTTCACTAATTAATCTTGGACAATTCCACCACACTTTCCACCACTTTTTCACACTCATGGTTTTGTTAATTTAGTGTTCTTTAGTGTATTTTATTGCTGCAGCAACTAACATTTACTTTCTTGTTATTTATTATCTCGCAAAGCTATCTCTCATACCCGTATTGTTATTCTAGTTTTATTTCCTAGATAATGCAAATGTGTAGTCTGCGTAGAGTTGTATCAGTGGTTGATAGAACTTGAGAGAATACTTATCCAACATTTAGCTCCTCGTTAAGTTTGACACTCTTACTTATCAAAAGGCTACACACGATCCCCTATACTGTGGGTTATCAAGACCTTTTCTGGCGCCGTTGCCGGGGAGCCATAGCGTGGGGTGAATATTCTTGTGTGCACTTATTTTCTTTATCTCTAAATAGTTTTTACTTTCAGTTTTAAGTTGTTTTCTATCTTAGTATGGGTAGGAAATGCGAATTATTAAAAAAATTAGTTGTAATTTTTATCTAAAAACGTTTGAAAAAGAAAAGTGATTGGAAAGATGAGCAATGGTTAAGTGGGGGTCGACCTTTAACACTTGTGTTCATGCCTATGAAACTAAAGCAAATTTTTCCATGGAAGCTTCTCAGCCAAGAACATGTAAATATTGTGTATATTTATCTGTACATAAAAATAAAAGTGTTAATAATAATCTCTAGTTAATTGAAAGTTGATAGTTTTACTTTGTTGTCCAGAAACAGATTTTCTGTGCTCCACCGTATAAAATGTTTAAAATCATTAGAATGTAATCTTGATCTGAAATTTCTTGAGTGCAAATTACTTCTTACTATCTATCTTTCATTAGTCCTGACTTTTCTGATTTGAGTTACGTAGCTATCTCGAAAAATTCGATCTTCACCGACTGTTCAGTTTATAGACAGATTTCTATGCTTCACTGTAAACAATCGTGATAAATCTCAGAATAGTATTTTGACCTGAAAATTGTTGTGCATAAACCTGAGATTATTATATGTCTTTCATTAGTTTTGAGTTTTCTGAGTTGAGCTACGTAACTATCTCGTTGAGTACCATCTTTACAGACTGTTTAGTTTTGGCAGATTTCTATTCTGTTTATTTAATATTGTACTTAGTGCTCTTAGTTTCCTTAGTTTTTCGACGGACAACAGAAATAATAAGAACCTCGGTATATACAGTGGCTAATGTTTAATAAATATTATGAAATTTGCCAATGCTTGAACATGAGTGGATTTTATTTAATGAGTACTAACCCTACTAATGAGTTTTGTGAAATTTTAAGTGGATGCAGCTTATAAGATCTAATCAATATAGTAATATGAGATGAACAAGAAGACGCAAGAGCTCAAGCTTGGGGATGTCCAGGTGCACCCCAAGAATATTATTCAACTAGATTCAATCATCTAAGCTTGGGGATGCCTCGGGCATCCCCCTATTCATCAACGAATATGAGGTTGTCTCGTTCATAATCTATATTACCCATCCACATGATATGTATTGTCTTAACTTGCATTATAATTTGTTTTTATTAGTTTTAGTTTTCTCTTATTCAGTTTTATTCGGTTCTTTATTTCATTTTATTTCTTCTTCTTTTGCTTTCACTTATAAACTCAAAACAACAAAATATTTTCTTTTCTTTTGCTTCTTTATTTGGTTCTATGTTTGAATTCTATTTAGTTTTTACTTTTGGTTTTATTTGAAGTTTTACTTGCTGCTACTAGCATGTTTAGGTCTTGTTTAGCCTCTGTTCTCTTAGTTTCTCAAGAATAAAGTACCAAGTTTTACCCATTTGGCTTAGTTGATACATATGTAAAAAGTGATTTTCTGTTTTCAGCATCTACTGCTCATTGCGCAATTTTTCATATTTTATTGGAAACTCTACAAAACACGTAAAATTTACTGATTACGTATCACCTAATTCTCTTCATGCACAAAAATTGGCAAAATTTTCTGACATGTTTAAGTGCACCTAAACATTACGTTTTCCAGCTGCTGTTTTTCTGGACAGATTCTGACTTTTGTTGCAAGAGTGACCTCTTTGTGTTTTCATTTGATTCTATTTGGGTCTTACCTTTTATTTAGAAGTTGGCCACTTAAGCAACCTTTCTGTAACTTGAAAAAAAAATCTGATTTGGTTCAATGGCAGCACATTTGAAATATTATCTATTGCACTAATGTCTAACCGCAGAAAAGAATGGGAAAGTTTTTGTGTTGAAGTTTTTTCACAGAGAATGAAGGAACACCAAATTGAGAAATATTGAAGAATGGTCAAAGCCATAAGCTTGGGGATGTCTCCGCATCCCTCTTCATCAACAACCCCTCGGTTTGCAAACCTTTAAATTTGTTTTTCGAGCAACATAGAAACTTGCATAAGCTTGGAGCGCCTGTATCATATTATTTATTTATCTTAGCATCAAACACCAGTTACATTAATAAGTTGATCGTCAGATCTTTTATTTATCCCCTGTTTGGAGAGGTGGTTCGAAGTTTACTTGTTTAATGGATTATTTGTTGAAACTTAAAAATGATGTGTGAATGATATTGTTTAGTAGTTTGTGTTTTCTTATGGTTAGTCTCAACTAGCTAATAGTGTATATTTTGTTATTTTGATGTTAATATGCATTGTCCTATTCATAAGATGGTATGGTATTGTAGTATTCTCCTCTGAAGAATTTATTTGGATCAACTTGGCGCATGCTTACACATGTGTATGACTACGAAGAAAAGTCTATCAAGCCTCTATGAACTTTTGGGACTCAAAGTGGTAATATCATTTCTTATGCTCTTGTTAATATTATTTTGTCGCAAACATGATTATGACAGTTATTGCTCTCTTAGTTGTCGCTTCCCAGTCTATTGCTAGCCTCCATTTGTACTGAGCGGGAATGCTGCTCGTGCATCCAAAATCCTTGAACCCAGTTTTTTATGAGAGTCCACTATAAATTCATATGCATGGTATTTGTAAGCCATTACAAGTAAATTTTCATGTGCTACCTTAAAACCTTCAAAATACTTCTTATTTTGTGCCATTGTTTTTAGCTCATGAGGAAGTAGTAGTTGGGTTTGTTATTTTCCATGCTAAATAAGTTTTCCCGACTTGCATGCTTCATCTGCTCGTCACTAATTTTGCAAAGAGCTGGTTAGACCATTGTAATAAATAAAGTAATAAATTAATTAAATAGACATTCCTCAATGGTATGAGATTGTTAGCAGGCACCTGAGGATTCGGTTAGCCATGGTTTGTGTAAGCAAATGTGGGGAGGAGTGTCAAGCTATATATAAAGTGCATATTATAAAGTGCAATATATAAATATCTCAGAACCGCTCTCAAAACTGTTTAGCATGGAAGATATCAAGAACTCTATTACCATTCGTTGACAGGAATAACCACCTCTCAAAATAATGTTGCTTCTGTTTAAAAAAATAAAAAGCTCTAGCACATGTTAATCTCTGCTTCCATCTATGAAGGGCCTATCTTTTATTTTTATGTTGAGTCACCATCCTTTCTTTGAGCACTACTTTGAGAGCATAGTTGTCATTCTTAGTGTAATGTGCTTGTCCAAGAATATTATTAATTGTGGCATGACTATGATGTTTTTATCTTTGATATCTTTATTTTCAGTCTCCACTTAAAATTCAGAGGTGCTCTGGCATTTATGTTTTGGTCCACAATAAAGGGCAAGCGAGATACCACTCTACCATGCGTTATTATGATCTTTACAATCTTGTTGATGTTTATAAGTCTCATATTATGAACTCTTAGTTTGTTGGTATCTATTCATTAGGTAACATAAGTACTAAGTTTCATTATCCATACATCATTTGTCATACAATTGTTAAAGACCTGATCATAGCATTTACAATCAAATTTTTTTTTGTTATCGTTTACCTACTCGAGGGCGAGTAGGAACTAACCCTGGGGATGTTGATATGTCCAAAACGTATCTATAATTTTTTATTGTTTCATGCTACTATTATGCTTTTGACACTTTCTTTTATATTAAGTTTATGATTTATTTGGACTAACCTATTAATAGTTGCAAAAGTGCACAATGCTCTTGTTTTACTCTTTGATGTGTAGGAATTATCAAAATATAAGAGGAAACCTTGTTGGCGTCAAATCGGGACTTCTTCTGAAATCTGTCTGGAAACGTTTTTCGGAGATGGTCACGTTACGGCCAGAAGACGTCATCAAACGGACAATGTCTAGTCGCAAAAGTTGCAGGGGTAGTTTCTTTGTTCTTTGATTACATTATTGAATGTCTTTTGTTCATTAGAGTTGTATGTTGATATGGTACAATCCTTTGGTGTCCATTATATTTATGCGCGCATGGATCAAACAACATAGGGTTTGTAGTATGTGTAAAGTAAGGGGGTAGTTCTGCCGGAGCGACAGAAACCTAAGGACTTGAACCGGAATGTTGCACGTATGGGAGTAAGATGACCATTAACTTAATGCTATGGTTGGGGAAACTGAAAGGACATTTCTTAATCCCTTGTGTTTTGTGTGTTAGGCAACAACACTAGTGATGATTTAACATGTGAATCAAGTGATGCAGGTTTTAAGTGATTAAAACATCTTTGCATCAAATCCAAAAAGGGAGTTGAAAAGAGCCTGTATTTTTGCTGAAGAAAATCGGATTATCCGATGTTGGAAGATTCGGATTATCCGATTTGCAAAGTCTGCTGAATTCTGCTAAGGACTAGAAGCAACCTCACACTGAAGTTATCGGATTATCCGATTGGGAAGTATCGGATTATCCGATGTCAGGATTTGCTCGAAATCTGCTAAGGACTACAAGCAACTGCACACTGAGGTTCTCCGGATTATCCGATTGTAGTCTGCTCGGATTATCCGATTCCATCGGATAATCCGATGTGACTTGGATCGGATTATCCGATTTACCTGTCTGCAACGGCTAGATTCTGGGAGCAGTATATAAAGGCCTTCTCCTACCTTGGAGAGGGTACCACGACCAGAACTAATCCCCCACCATTGTTGAAAGCTTCAACTCCCTAGATCTCTCTCCCTACCCACTCAAACACCTTGTCCTTCTAGGACTTGGGAGAGTGGCCTAGATCTACACTTCCACCCAAGCGATTTGATTTTCCCCTCCGTTCTTGAGAGGGCTTGAAGCTTGTAAGTTCGTTGATACTTTGGATTGTCGTTGGTCGTTCTTGTGGCTTTGGGAGCCGCGGGGACTAGCCGGGAGCCTCCAATTAAGTTGTGGAGTCGTGCCCCGGCCTTGTGATTCTTGTGGCTTTGGGAGCCGCGGGAATTTGGTGAGAGCCTCCAATTCGGTTGTGGAGTGTGCCTCATCCTTGTAAAGGTTTGTTGCCGACCTCGAGGGCATCATATAGTGGCTCGTGGAACTCCTCATCGGAGGATAACACGAGGGAGATACGGTGTGCCATATCAAGGCTATTCGGAGTTCACTTTGTGACTCCGCACCGCTCCAACGGAGACGTAGCTTCCATTGGGAAGTGAACTTCGGTAGAACATCTCCGCGTCACCGTGTGGTTATCTCTTAACCTTCCTTTACTTGTATTGCTAGCTTATCTTGTGTAGAATATCTTGCTAGCTTGTTATTGCTCATCATATAGGATTGTTCACCTAGTTGCATATCTAGAGAACTTATATTTGAGCAATTCCCAAATTTGTATAAAAGAAAAAGAAAATTTGTAGTTGCCTATTCACCCCCCCTCTAGTCAACCTACTCGATCCTTTCAATTGGTATCAGAGCAAGGTCTCTTTATTAAGGGCTTAACAGCCTAAAGAGGAGGATGACTAGCGACGAGGAGTTAAAACTTGCTAAGGAACAACAAGAGAAAAATGATAAGAACAACTTGAGAAAGAACTAAGTGAAGCGGGGATAACCCCTCCCGATGATAATGCCCCGGTCACCATGAAAGCCATGATTGAACTCTTTGGGTTCATGAAAGGCAAAATGGTGGACGAGGTGTTTACTCGGGTCATTAATAATCAAAATGCCTCCTCATCAACCGGTGTTTCTAACGTTGAGGCCTTGGTTGTTAAGGATAACAAAGATCAACCTAAAACTGTGAGAAGCCTCCTCATAACTTTGCTCCACCTACTTCATATCTCACTCAAGTTCCACCACTCAACCTCATATAACCAACCTAAGTAGGCCACCTCCTAAGCTTGATAATACTCGTTATTTCACTTGGAAGAAATCTATGGAGTCTTATTTTCGCAGCTCATCGGTGCATCTTTGGAGGGTGGTTCTAAATGGTTACACCCGGTTGATCCCCCAACTTGACAAGGCAAGAAGAGATTGATGAACAACTTGATGCCAATGCCAAGTACATCCTTGAGAGTGCCATGACCGCCCATGATGAAGATCAAGTGCGGAATCTCAAAACCACCAAGGAGGCTTGGGATTTTCTCGCATCGGTATATGAAGGAAATGAGGGCCTTCAACGCTCCAACGACGCCATCCTTCAACATCAAGTGGACAACTTCATCATGCTAGAAGAAGAGACACCATCGGATCTCTTCCGAAGACTCACCAAGCTTGTTGTGGCATGTAGGGAAAATGGAAAGAAAGATATGGATGATGAATGGGTCAAAGCCAAGTTCCTCAAGACCATTGTTCCATACAATGAAAATATGGTGATGAATCTCCATACGAGAGCGGACTACAAAACAATGTCTCCCAATGACATATTGGCACAATTCGTCACTTATGATACCTTGAAGGCCACTTCCAAGTCTTCCATCAACCAAATTCGTGGCACAAAGAACCTTGCCTTGAAGGCTCATGTGGAAGAACATCCAAGATATGAAGAAAGCACAAGTGGTCATCATGAAGAAGATTTTGTGGGTGAACTCAATGAGGTGCTTGCTCTTGCCGCCACCAAGTATTGGAACAAAAAGAATATCAAGAGCAACTTCTCCCCTAGAAGCAACTTCTCCCCACAAATGAAAAGAATGTGCTTTAATTGTGGAAAGGAGAATCACCTTGTGAAGGATTGCCCCTATGAGAGAAGAGAAGATTTTGGAGGCCAACTCATCTTAAAGAAGAAGAAGTTCTTCACCAAGCCCATCAAGTACCTCATCAAGAGAGAACCTCAAAAGGCTCTTGTCACCGCAACACATGAAGAAGAGTATGAGTCCGGTGGCGAAGAGGAGGATGATGATACAAGTGAGGAAGTGGGGATGGCGGCTCTTGCAATGGGCAACCTTCCTCCTTCATTGGCACCCCTTTTCTCCGCTCCAAATGACAACAAGATCCCCAAGCCTATGTGCCTCATGGCCAAGGAAACCAAGGTGAATTCCCCACCTAAAATTACTATCTCCTCTAAACCATCTCTCTTGGATTGTGTTGAGGATGTAGGGAAAAATGAGGAGAAAGAGGATACAATTACCCTCTTTATAAACAAGCTCCAAGGTCCAACCAAGAAAATGGTTGAGGCTCTCATGTACCAATATGGAGAAGCCAAACACCTCCTTGAGGAGAAGGAGAATAGGATTTATGAGCTTGAGGGGCATGCACGTGATCATGCCGATAAAATTGGTGAGCTAGAAGAGCAACTTGTTGAGGAACAAGTGTTCCGGGAGCAACTTGAGGAGACCCAAGCCAAGGATTTATCCAAGGCAAAAGAAACCCGTGAAACCTCTATTCAAGTTGCTAGTGATCTAAAAATTAAAAATGATGAGCTTGTAGAGAGTCATAACAAACTCCTTGAGAATTTTGAGCAACTTAGGGAAACCCACAAGGTGACCTCAAGTGAGCTCACCAAGCTCAAGGGGTCATATGCTAAATTACAAGCTCAATTTATATATGCTAGCTTCACCACTCCTCATAATGATAAAGATGCCAATGCTTGTGCTACTAACCCTTTATGTCTTAAAGCATCTCTCATGGAGGAGAACACTAGGTTGAAGGCCCAACTTGAAAAGGGTCTAGCCACTTGTATCCAAGGGGAAAAGAACCTCAATGATCTTTTGACCAATCAAAAGGGAGTGGTTAGCAAGGAAGGGCTTGGGTTTGCTCCCAAGTCCAAGAAGGCAAACAAGAAGATGCCTACCTCCCCTTCAAAAGATATTATTTTTGTGAAGGAGGGGGAGTTGGGCAAGAAGAATGTTGAACCCATTGTGGGTGGTAAAGCCACAAGGGGCAATGCCACTCACAATGACTTTGCCGGAAAATATAACCCCTCATATGTGCTTATGAAATCTAGAAATGGTTATGTTTTTGCTAAATATGTTGGTACCTCATATGGAGATGATTATCACTATGCTATTTGGGTTCCAAAGACCCTTGTGACTAACAAAAGAGGACCCATTCCAAAATGGGTACCTAAATCAAAGACTTGATTTATTGTAGGGCTTTTCTTCCGGTGGATCTTCATGGCTCATTGATAGTGGGTGTTCATCTCACATGACCGGAAGCAAAGAAGTAGTAAAGGGCTTATTGAAACAATTACTCTCATTCTCTCATGTCACCATTGGGAACAATACAAGACTTAAGGTATTGGGATATGGCAAGGTGGTGATCACACCGGAGTTATCAATTGAGAAGGTCCTCCTTGTTGAATCCCTTTCATATAATCTACTTTCCGTTGGTCAATTATGCGATGCCGGTTACACCGTTATCTTTAATAAATACCACGTGACCATCCTTTTCACAAAATCTCTTAAAGTAGCCTTTGTTGGATTTCGTGAGAACGGTTTGTATGTGGTCGATTTCTCGAAAGAGACCACTCAAATTGCCACGTGTCTAATGGCTAAATCCGACAAGGGTTGGCTTTGGCATCGCCGGCTAGGCCATGTCGGTATGAGAAATTTACAAACTCTTGTAAAGGGTGGACACGTGGTAGGACTAACCGATGTTAATTTTTCCAAAGATCGTCCTTGTAGTGCTTGCATAGCCGGAAAGATGCATGAAAAGAATCACCCCAAGAAGACCATTATCTCCACTAAGAGGCCTTTGGAGCTCCTTCATATGGATCTCTTTGGGCCTCCCACATATGATAGTCTTGGTGGCAAGAAATATTGTTTGGTGATTGTGGATGATTATTCAAGATATTGTTGGACTTTCTACATCAAGAAGAAGAGTGAAACTCAAAAGATATTCATTGACTTTGCAACCCTAGTTCAACGCCAATATGACTCCAAGATTTTGGCAATTAGAAGTGACAATGGTACGGAGTTCAAGAATTACACTATGGATGATTTCCTAAGTGGGGAGGGCATTCAACACCAATATTCCGCTGCATATACTCCCCAACAAAATGGTGTCGCCGAAAGGAAGAACCGCACTCTTATTGATATGGCAAGAACTATGATGGCCGAATTTCATTCCCCATACAACTTTTGGGCCGAAGCCATCAACACCGCTTGTCACTACTCAAACCGGCTCTTCTTCCGTCCTCTCATGGAAAAGACACCATATGAACTCCTCACCGGTAAAAAGCCAAATGTATCTTACTTTCGAGTCTTTGGTTGCAAATGCCATGTTTACATTAAAGGTTGCAAAATTGCTAAATTTGAATCTAGATCTTTTGATGGTATACTTGTTGGATATGCCGCAAAGTCTCATGCTTATAGGGTCTACAACATATCCACCGGGTGTGTTGAAGAATCTATGAACGTGGAGTTTGTCGAGGATAATGGCTCCCAAGCGGAGCATATTGATCATGATGATGTAGGTGATGATGCTCCATCTCAAGCCATAAGAACTATGGGGATTGGAGAACTTATTCCTATTGAAGGACCTATTGATGATACTCAAGAAGAAGGAACAAGTTCTACTCAAGTTGAGCCATCCACCTCAATAGTTGATCAAGAAACTATCCAAGAACAAGAACATGATATTCATTCACATGATCAAGAAGATGGTCAAGACCCACCCAACTCTAGTGGTGAACAGAACATAATGAACCCACAACCCAAGAACTCCACTTCGGGTTGACCATGAGCAAGATGAAGGCAATGATGAAGATATTTGTGTTGGTGAAACAATTGGTCAAGCCATGGAACGCCGGGTCATCCGGCGTGCATCAAAATTGGATCATCTTTCCCACTTCAAAGAAAATATCCTTGGGAGTATTCGTAGGGGTGTGTCCACACGCAAACAATTATCTAACTTTTGTGGTCATGTCTCTTGTTTGTCTAGCTTAGAACCTCTCAAGGTATATGATGCTCTTGAAGATATGGATTGGGTTGCGGCTATGCATGAAGAGTTGAACAACTTCGAGCGCAACAAAGTATGGTCATTAGTTGAAAAACCCAAAGACACATGCCATAATGTCATTGGAACCAAGTGGATATTTAAGAACAAGCAAGACTCACATGGTCAAGTCATCCGCAACAAAGCAAGATTGGTTGCACAAGGCTACACCCAAATCGAAGGAGTCGACTACGGTGAAACCTATGCCCCCGTTGCTAGACTTGAATCCATTCGCTTACTAATTGCTTATGCATCTACTCATAATATTGTCTTATATCAAATGGATGTTAAAAGTGCTTTCTTAAATGGTCCACTAAATGAGTTGGTGTATGTTAAACAACCTCCGGGTTTCGAAGACCCTAAATTTCCTAACCACGTCTACTTACTACATAAGGCTCTTTATGGGCTCAAGCAAGCTCCACGTGCTTGGTATGATCATCTCAAGGAGTTCTTAGTAGACCGTGGCTTTGAAATTGGGGTAATAGATCCCACTCTTTTTACAAAAAGGGTAAATGGAGATTTTTTCGTATGCCAAATATATGTTGATGATATTATCTTTGGTTCCACTAACCGTGAATTTAGTGATCAATTTGGCAAGCTAATGACCAAGGAATTTGAGATGTCCATGATGGGAAAGTTGAATTATTTTCTTGGCTTTGAAATCCACCAATTTCGAGAAGGAACATTCTTATGTCAAGCCAAGTATATTAAGGACATGCTCAAGAAATTTGACATGAACAATGCCAAGCCATATAAGTTTCCCATGGACTCCAAGGCGGATCTTCACTTAGATCCGGATGGTAAGGAAGTTGATCAAAAGCTTTATCGTTCTATGATTGGATCTTTGCTTTACCTTTGTGCATCTAGACCGGATATTATGTTTAGTGTGGGTATGTGTGCAAGATTCCAATCAAGTCCTAGGGAAAGTCATGAAACCGCGGTTAAAAGGATTCTAAGATACTTGATGGATACTCCTAACTTTGGTCTTTGGTATCCCCAAGGCACAAGCTTTGATCTTGTAGGTTATTCGGATGCGGATTGGGCGGGTTGCAAAATGGATAGAAAATCAACTTCGGGTACTTGCCAATTCCTTGGTAGGTCCCTTGTGAGTTGGTCTTCTAAGAAGCAAAATTGTGTGGCCTCGTCCTCCACCGAAGCCGAATACATTGCCGCCGGAAGTTGTTGTGCACAACTATTATGGATGAGGCAAACTTTAAAGGATTATGGTGTCATTTGTGACAAAGTGCCTCTTTTATGTGATAATGAAAGTGCCATCAAAATTGCTCACAATCCGGTTCTTCATGGGAAGACCAAGCATATTGAGATCCGGTATCATTTTATTCGAGATCATGTTGAGAAGGGTGATATTGCAATCAAGTATGTCAACACCAAGCTTCAACTCGCCGATATGTTCACAAAGCCTCTTGGTGAAGCAAGATTCAAGGAGTTGAGAGGAGAACTTAATGTGGTGGACATAAGCAATTGGATTTAGTGGACTTCTTGCATACCTACCCATATTAGACGATATTCATTTGGTTTGGATGTAGGCATGGACATAGGGGGAGTGCGGTCCTAATCCATTGGACTATCCCTCCCCCCATTATGCCGATAGTAAGAACTCATTTTGTCTCTATATTTTCATTTCATGAATTGTGAGCTTAAATGACGAGTAGTGGCCGTGAACCCGAGATACATCTTCGCGGTGTCACACCACAAACTCATACATGGTGGCCTTGGCCACCGCCCTCTTCTTTATGAAGAGTTGGTTCTTTTCGGTCTTAATTGAAAATCATTTGGAATTTTGGTCCTATTGTTGGTTTTATGGGAAACCCACTCATCTTGGCATTTCCTTGTTCGATTTTTGCAAGTTTGAGTGTGGAGTACCAATGTCAGTTTGGCAATCTTATCCCAAGCCTATCTTTCCTAAAAACACTCCATCTTATGCACACAAGTCTTATTTTGAAACTGAGGAGAAAGGGTTTAGCAGGCCAGAATTTCTAACGAAATCCTGACAATCGGATTATCCGATCAGACTTGCTCGGATTATCCGACTATCGGATTATCCGATCAAGTCAAGATCGGATTATCCGATTTGGCGGTTCGTCGCCTAATAGAGCAGGGGTCGGGGTGAAGGGCTCAGTCGAGCGTTTCTTCCACCCCCGACCTCTCTCTCTCCAGCGCCGCCGCCTGCTCTCCCCGCGCCTCCCCGGCATCTCCGGCCGTCCCCAACTCCGGCATTTGGCCGGATTGGTGCTCCTCCTCCCCGGGAACCCATTCACCCAAGCTTTTTCCTCAATGGACGAGGGTAACTTCTTCTCTCTCATCTCCTAGGTGTTCCTCACCTAGATCTTTGTAAGAAGTTGTTTTGGCTGGTGGTAGTGGTTCCCATTGGTACTTAGAACACTAGGCTAGCCCCCCTTATTGTCGATCTACTGCTAGACCTAGGACTTGAATCAATTTGTTGCTGCCAGATTCAGATCGGATATTCCGATTCAGTCTGAACCGGATATTCCGACCAGTCGGATTATCCGATTCATACTTACTCGGATATTCCGAAATTGCACAGTGGTATTTTTCAGCCACATTTTGATTTGTCCAGGACTTAGTAGACTCAACTTAGGGATGCTCTCCTAGTGTACATTGTACCATTCCTTGCTCTGTGACTTGTGTGTACTCATCTATGCTATCCATCTATTGCTCTATCTCACAGGTGGTTCGGGTAGTCCTCCGAAGAAGCATGCTAGAAAAGAAAAACTGCCATCCAAGAAGAAGCAAGTTGCCATAAACCTTCGAAGAAGGGCAAGGAAACTCGCCCCAACTACTTGACCATGCCAACCCGTTGACTATGCCCAAGTCCGTCAGTCCAACTGGTATAGGAATGTGCCAGAGATGAAAATATTGAAGATCCCAACTTCTGGTGCATGGAGCAGATCTATATATACAGACATCTATAAGCATTATCTCCACCCTATTCGCCCGATGCAGCCCTACAGAATGCGAGATATCAAGGCCAAGGCCAGTTATGCTCAAGCTGCAGATGTGATTGAACAGATGGGCATGGTTTCTCTCATTGAAAAGCAATGTCCCTACAATGTGCCACTGATTCTGCAGTTTTTCTCCACCTTGGTGATCGAGACTGACCATCAAAAGACCATGAAATGGATGACGGGTCGCACTCAGTGTACATCCTCCTTTGCTCGGTTGGCTTCTCTTCTTGGCTATTCATACCGCAGCAACCTTCCTCCTAGTGGTTACCGTATGCACACTGTTGAGAAGCCAAATAAAAACATATTGAAGGACATGTATGGGGCTGGTGGAATTATTGGCCAAAAACAGGGCCTCCTGCCCCTCTATGACCAGCTTGTGATCATCTTCCGCTCAACTATTGCTCCCAGTGGAGGTAACAATGACAATATAGTCGCTCCTCTTGCCAATCTGCTTTGCCTTGCTAAAAATATTGTTGAGAATGAAGACCCTGAAGCTGATTTTAAAGTGGATGTGATGCATTTCATCTTTCGTGAGTTGTTTGACTCTATGGTCAGTGGGCTCACTATTCCTTATGCTCCTTACATCATGATGCTCATCAAGGACACTTGAAGAACCACAACTTCAGCCGGTATGATATGGAGCCCCATTCGTACAAGAGGGTTTATCAGAAGAGGAAAGAGGTCATTCCATCTTCTGCTGCTGCAGCTCCTGCCCGAGGTTCCTTCATGGGTGATGCTCGTCGTGGCGCCACCCGTCAGTCTCCGGTTCCTTCTTTGCTCCGCCCAAGAATCTGAACTGGTTCCAGCGGAACATCCTGTGCATGAATGCGGACATCCGGAGGGGACAGTATGACACTTATCTTAGGCAGGAGAACATTCTCAAGCACCTTCCTCGCCTCGCAGATGACCCCCCAGAGTCTGCTCCTCTCTCTTATGATCAGTGGAACGAGGGCTCTCAGTTTCCATGGACTCAGCTTGAGTCTCATCTTCTAGAGACAGCTTCTGCTGGCCCTTCCCGGCCATCCTACACTCGTGCCCGTACTTATGAGTCTTCAGAAGAGGATGATGCTGAGTCTGAGGAAATGATGTGATGATGATGATGGGCGGTGACGATGTGATGATGATGATGCCTCTGAGTCGGAGTGATCTACTTGGGCCGTAGCATCGCTCTTTTCCCTTTTTGGCGTTTCGATGCCAAAGGGGGAGAAGTAGTTCTATTAGGTCTCCGTGTGGGATTTGCATGGGTTTCGGGCACAAGCATATGCTTTTACCATTCTTGTTGCGCTTGTGTCCATTTATGTCGAACTTATTCGTGTTGTGTTTTCATGTGGAACTTATGTGTGTGAACCTTTGTGCTTAAGTTATGAGACATATGGATTTCTTATAGTTATGAGTATGGATTTCTTATATGGTTATGAGTTGTATCCTTGTGCTATGGTTTATCTCTACTCTATTGTGCACAAGGTATAGTCCTCTCTCAAAGCTCAACCTATTTTGATATGTCTCTCATGAAATTTCCTATCTAGTTTCCTTACTATTTGGAGGTGCCCTCTTCCTATATGTGTTGCATTTGCATTCCAATGCAATTTAATTATATGCACACATTCAGGGGGAGCTTCTCATGTCTTAAGCTCGGGAATCTAGATAATATATAATTATGCTTTCCTTGCAAATCCTAGTGTTGTCATCTAACACCAAAAAGGGGGAGATTGAAAGGACATTTCTTAATCCCTTGTGTTTTGTGTGTTAGGCAACAACACTAGTGATGATTTAACATGTGAATCAAGTGATGCAGGTTTTAAGTGATTAAAACATCTTTGCATCAAATCCAAAAAGGGAGTTGAAAAGAGCATGTATTGTTGCTGAAGAAAATCGGATTATCCGATGTTGGAAGATTCGGATTATCCGATTTGCAAAGTCTGCTGGAATTCTGCTAAGGACTAGAAGCAACCTCACACTGAAGTTACCGGATTATCCGATTTGGGAAGAATCGGATTATCCGATGGTCAGGATTTGCTCGAAATCTGCTAAGGACTACAAGCAACCGCACACTGAGGTTCTCGGATTATCCGATTGTAGTCTGCTCGGATTATCCGATTCCATCGGATAATCCGATGCTGACTTGGATCGGATTATCCGATTAACCTGTCTGCAACGGCTAGATTCTGGGAGCAGTATATAAAGGCCTTTCCTACCTTGGAGAGGGTACCACGACCAGAACTGAATCCCCCACCATTGTTGAAAGCTTCAACTCACTAGATCTCTCCCTACCCACTCAAACACCTTGTCCTTCTAGGACTGGGAGAGTTGGCCTAGATCTACACTTCCACCCAAGCGATTTGATTTTCCCTCCGTTCTTGAGAGCTTGAGCTTGTAAGTTCGTTGATACTTTGGATTGTCGTTGGTCGTTCTTGTGGCTTTGGGAGCCGCGGGGACTAGCCGGGAGCCTCCAATTAAGTTGTGGAGTCGTGCCCCGGCCTTGTGATTCTTGTGGCTTTGGGAGCGCGGGAATTTGGTGAGAGCCTCCAATTCGGTTGTGGAGTGTGCCTCATCCTTGTAAAGGTTTGTTGCCGACCTCGAGGGCATCATATAGTGGCTCGTGGAACTCCTCATCGGAGGATAACACGAGGGAGATACGGTGTGCCATATCAAGGCTATTCGGGTCACTTGTGACCCGCACCGCTCCAACGAAGACGTAGCTTCCATTGGGAAGTGAACTTCGGGAATCATCTCCGCGTCACCGTGTGGTTATCTCTTAACCTTCCTTTACTTGTATTGCTAGCTTAACTTGTTTAGAATATATTGCTAGCTTATTATTTGCTCATCATATAGGATTGTTCACCTAGTTGCATATCTAGAGAACTTATATTTGAGCAATTCCCAATTTGATTGAAAGAAAAAGAAAATTTGTAGTTGCCTATTCACCCCCCCCCCCCAGTCAACCTACTCGATCCTTTCAGAAACCTTAATGAATTGTTAGCTACGTGGAAGCCTGCTAACAATCCAATCATATAGTATGTGTAATCGCAAGTAGTCGAGTGCATGTATATTTAGCCTATCCCACATGGAAAACAGCATCGAAGACAATGAATCAAGTATCTTCATTAATTAATCTTGAACAATTCCACCACACTTTCCATCACTTTTTCACACTCATGGTTTTGTTAGTTTAGTGTTCTTTAGTGTATTTTATTGCTGCAGCAACTAACATTTACTTTCTTGTTATTTATTATTTCGCAAAGCTATCTCTCATACCCGTATTGTTACTCTAGTTTTATTTCCTAGATAATGCAAACGTGTAGTGTGCGTAGAGTTGTATCAGTGGTTGATAGAACTTGAATACTTATCTTACCTTTAGCTCCTCGTTGGGTTCGACACTCTTACTTATCGAAAAGGCTACACACGATCCCCTATACTTGTGGGTTATCACCCTCCAATAGCTGTGCGCCGTCCAAGGGTGGGCCCATGCGGCTAGCCCACCAAGTGTGGTGCACCCCAGGGCACCCAGTGCCCCCTCCCGACACTTCCCCTCCTTTCCATATTTTCTTTGAAACCCTCCCTATTGATATATACCTTCCATATAAAATAGCGAAATAAATCCGACAGCTATAGAAACTATTTCTATGGCCCCGGGACATCTCATGCCTGCTTATAAATTTCCTAGAACACTGACGGTGTCTCTCCGACATCATATGTCTCTTCTAGAAATGTCCGAAACACTTTTGGAGTGTCACCGATAACATCGCCATGTTTTTGGTGTCTTTCAAATCTACCTACCTATTAAATTTCTCTCAATAAAGATTAAAGCACCTTAAGCATGTGACCCAGTAGGTTCCGTAATACGCAGACATGCCCGGAACTCCGGCAATAGCCGACAATAGAGCCGTGGACGTCCATGATGGTTCCCATGCATACACTGATACATTGAGCGAACCTTTCGTTGCTCAAGTTGCTAATCTCTTTGCTTCACGATACTACTGATATCCCAAGGTGAGATGTCGGTATCCTTGTGATTAAACTCTTTAATCACTATATCTGTTATTCTCGTACCAATATCACTCTCACTTTTCTCATTTCGTATTCCAGTATCCTCGTGACAACTTTCAAGCTGTGTCTGGCCGGAGGATAGGATGATATCGTAATGCTGAAGGGCCCAGACACTAGTAGAAACCAGACATTCTGTTCGCATCTTTAGTCCCAGCCATGTTTGGAACCGAGACTAATGTGAGCATTAGTCCCGGTTCAAACGGCTAGGACGCTGCACGGTTTTAGTCCCGGTTCGAACGGGACCTTTAGTCCCGGTTGGTGTTACCAACCGGGACTAAAGGGTTGCTGGCAGGCAGCCGCAGTGTGGGGCCACTGCGAAAGGCTTTAGTCCTGGTTGGTATCACAAACCGGGACTAAAGGTCCATCTTTAGTCCCGGTTCGTGATACCAATCCGGATTAAAGCCGTCGGCGTTTTTCATTTAATATGGAATAATTCATATCTTTAAATCCGTAAATCAAAATTTAACAAATAAAATATCTAAATCGATTAGAAAAATGAGAGGAATCCAAATATGACAACTATATCATCTTTTGGATCACAAAAACGCATTTAACTAGCCAAAATTACGTTTGAAAAATTGGCATAAACTCATTTAACTAGACGAAATTAGGTAGAAATCAAGAAAATTCCTAATACTTGGGGATTATTCATAAAATGTAGATTGCTCTTTGTGAAATTAGATGGGTATCATTTTGCACCATATCTCCATGTGTTCTTATTTAATCCAGGAGTCAGTCTGCACCGGGTTTTCGGAGCGTACAATATTCATGTGTTCCTCGATATACGGAGCCACCAAGCTAGAATTTTGTAGAACTGTGTAGTGTGCTTGAGTGAAAGAATGCCCATCCATACATATTATTGCTTTCTTTCCTAGCGTGCCTTTTCCATGTAGTCTCCCCTCATGGCACGATTGAGGAACACCGATCGGGTTAAGGTCAGGAATAAAGTCAACACAAAACTCAATGACCTCCTCTATTCCATAGCCCTTGGAGATGCTTCCTTCTGGCCTAACACGGTTATGAACGTATTTTTTTAAGACTTCCATGAACCTCTCAAAGGGGAACATATTGTGTAGAAATACAGGACCGAAAATGGAAATCTCTTCGACTAGGTGAACTATGAGGTGCGTCATAATATTGAAGAAGGATGGTGGGAATACCAACTCGAAGCTGACAAGACATTGACCACATCCTTCTGTAAACTTGGCAGAGTTGCTGGATCGATTAACTTCTGAGAAATTGCATTGAGGAATGCACATAGCTTCACAATGGGTACAGCCTGTTCGCCATGACCTTGTCGTCTCCTCCCGCAGCTTGGATGGAGGTGGTGTAGAGCTGCAGGAATTCGATGGGGTTGTTCATGCCATCGCAGCCCTTGGGGAGGTCTGGCCTGAACTTCTGCGGCCAGACGACGCGGCGCAGGTTGCGGGTGAAGGCCGTGCAGCCTGTGGCGTACGTGGCCACGCCGCCCTGGAGAGCTCTGCGGTTTTGGCGCCCGGCCTGGCCAATTTCCTCGACGATGCGCTTCTGGAGGTCCCGCTGGCGCTCCATCTCCACCCGCGCGGCCGGCGGCGTCCGCTGCACGATTTGACAATCATGCGGCGAGGACGCGTGAGAGGCAGCTTTGTTTGCCGCAGCCGGAGGTGGTCCTGGCGGAGGCGGAGGCGGAGGCGGAGGCGGAGGTGCTCCATGCGCGGCGGTGCCTGCACGCCCGGAGTTGTGGTGCACCAGGGAGCGCGAAGCTGCTGGGACCGCGCGCGGCGCAGCCGCGATGTCGACGAGGTGCTGGAGACGGCCAAGCCAGTTGTCGTGCGCCTCGGCAGTGGGGCGGTAGCGGAAGAGCTCTGCTGCCATGAGCAGCGCAGTGTTTGGGCTGGGCGCCGGGCGTCCAAGCGTGGACGCGCTTTGGCGCCGAGATGGATGCGAGGACTCAGCGTCCTCGCTGTGCTCGTGGTCGACGTCTTTGTCGTAGCGGTCGTCCTCATCCTCGGGGTGCTCCACGCGTGGCTCCGCAGTAGTGCGCCCCGAAGCGCGGTTGGTGCGCGGACGGCCGCGTGGCCTGGTGGTGTGGACGACGGGCTCGGTCTCAGCTCTGCCTGACGCGCGCCGGTTGGCGCGAGCAGCGCGAGTGTCCGCCATGGCGCAGAGGTCGATGGAGGTTGAATGCGCGCCTCAGCCCCCTAACTGGCGCGCCAATTGTCGGAGAATGACTCCCACGAAACAGGGGCAGTCAAGCTCGCGAAGAGAGTTCGTGTAAGGGGCTGAACACGACGTCAATCAACCCTCATCCGGCGCGGCGACGCTGCTCGTCGTGCCTGAGGAGGGACATCACAGCAGAGAGAGACACGGCGCGTACCCAGGTTCACGGCCCTCTTGTGGAGGTAAAACCGCTACGTCCTGCCTGTCTGTATTGCTGCTTGTAGAGGTTACAGTACAGCGTGCTTGCCGAGGGCACAGCTATGGCAATGGCGCGTACAAGGGGGGGGGAAGCTACTGTCTTCTTCTCCCTTGCGCGCAAGTAGCTAAACTAGGAGTAAAATGTGTTCGATCCCCCTGCTACGGTGGTGCACCAGCCCCTTTTATAGGCGCCCCGGGCCTCCTCCCTGTCCTTCTGCAGCGGAGGGGCTACCACATGGCGACAACGGTCGGGAGCACGGTGCACAGCTGCTTGGGCGTCCATGAGCGCGGTCCATGGGCACAAAAGCTGAGGCCGCAGCAGAGAGGCCGCCGTCCATCCAGGACGGCCAGCTGCTGCCGCAGAGGAGCGGGGGGAGTCCCCACGGTGACGTCGCGTTTGGCGCGTAGCGCCGGCCTGCTCCCTTATCACCAAAGAAGAAGTATGGTGGTCTGCGCCGTCGCCCCCGCTTTGTTGACTCCTTTATCACCAAAGTGGGACTGTAGCTCCGTCGTCACCATGCGTAGAGGCGCGGTCACTCTGCGGCCGCTGCGGAAGCCATGTGCGCTCCGCAGAGCTTGCTTTACAGTGAAGGAACCCTCGCGTGGGCGGGAACGCCCTGTGGAGGATTCTGCGTTGACTTCCCTTCAGGGAAAGCTTCCTTGGAGAGGGGGCAGCGGAGTAGAGGCTCCACAGGCCTTAGCTGCCTCCTCAGGCCTCCGCGAGGCGATTCTGCCCCGCGGGCTCCCCAGGCTTACAGTCCTGGTCCTTAGCGAAATTCACTCGCCGAGTGTTGAGGGTTATAGAGGCCTGGCCCAGTACACCCTGGTTCTTACTGGGCTGACAGTTAACTTCTTCGCCTTCTTCTCCCGCGCCCTTCGTCGATGCGCAGAGGAAAGGAGGGTCGCTCCAAAACAGACCTAGCACTAGGGTTTGCGGCCGCCTCCCCTTCCCGTCGTCCTCTAGCCAGCCATCGTCCTACGGTGACGCCGCCGCAGGAACGGAGCCTCCTCCGTCGTCCCCTGCTCTCCCGGTCTCGGCCCCCCCTCCGGGAACTAGATCCTACTCACTCGAGCACGGGACAGGGATGGAGGTCATGTACGTTAGTATATGTCGATCTTGACGAGGTGGAACTCCTCCGTCGTCAACATCTGCGCCGCCATCTCCGGCAACCCCTACGCCCTGTTGTTCAGGTTCGGCAGCTGTACGCGCCCCGCCGTGGAAGCCCTCAGACACCACGGCCTAACCGAAGAGGCCAACGGGGAGCTTCTCATCAAAGATTTGGGCGTCCTTGCTATGGCGGCTGACCAAATTCTAGAAGTCATCGACGACCTTATTCGCTTGGACTGCCCATCACGGACTCCAGCTTCCTGAACTGCTTCTTTTGGCTGTCCAAGGTGAAGAGTGAGGCGTTATGGCGGTTGGTGCCGATGTACCAGAGCTTCGGGCTTTCTAAGAGCGAAGTGTTCAAGGCATTCAGGTCACAGCTCACTAATCTGATGTTCAGAGATGAAACGATCCAAGAGAAACTCCGGCTTTTCCTGGTTCCGCTGATCGATGTGATTATGCAGCCTATTGCCTTGGTGTGCTGTGTTGAACGTAATGAGGATGTTGGAAGTCCGGGAGAAATCAGTGTAGCCAATCCAGTAGGGTGAATCAGTGAAGGCGTTGACAGTAAAGCTAAATCTAACATCAAGGTCAATGCGAACTATGATTCTAATTTGTCTCATTTCTAATCTTACTCAACCAGTCAGATCACATACCATTGTTTTCTTTACTGCCGGTATGATCTTGAGTTCCAAGAGTGTTCTCTTTTCCATCTCTGCGCTTGGGGTTTATATGAATCTCTAAGCACGTGCTCTCAGGATGTTGCTTAAGGTAATTTCATCTTAGTTCTTACAATGGAGAAAAAATTGCATGATGCCTTGATCTCGTGTGGGTGACAATCAGTTTAACTGCATGTCCAAATTAGACAATTTCTCTCAGTGTGCGGTATGCACACCAGCCGTAAATTTTCTGGATTTGCCATCTACCATGGCGCCTCTCTGTTACTTTCAAGGATATCTCGATAACAATGTGGCGTTTTGACATCAGAACTCGGTGGTAGGGAGAGTAACAATCATGGACGACTGTGCTAGCTGCTCAATCCAATGTTACAGTTCCCTCTAGCATCCCACATTTTCTAAAGAGGGGCAGGTAATGTGAGTTGGAGTGAAGAGCTCATTACTTTACTCTCGGTGTAGATGAATTTATAGGATTTATTCCTCTAGATAATGTGTTTCCTCAGTTGTATGTTTGCTTCATTGCTTCTTTCGGTAATAGTTTTCTCTTGGATTTTCAGTTCAGAGCCCATTCAAGAATGTCCAGAATTTTTTCAAGGCTTATAAATGTCGAAACCGAAAGACTCCCTTACTATATTTTCTCCGAGAAATGCTACACTTATGGGACTCATTTTACATAATTCACTTACGGAATGTCGTGTCTGTTACGGGTTGGTAAATTTTTACCTTGGCACTATAGGGATAAATTTACACTGAAGTGAGTTGAGTTAGACTATACCTTTTTAGTTTTTAGAATCTCCAAAACTTGTAAAGGGCATACCACAACTTTAGTGTCTCTAGATTTTTCTATTCCGTAGATTCCGTAGCAACGCACGGGTATTGAGCTAGTAAAGATAAAGGCTATGACCAGAAATGCATTCACTATTTGTGATGGCACGGTTTCATGAAAGTCTTGCCAACAGGTGATGTCAACAAGGTAAATAAATGGAAGCAATAATCGTAGCACGACTCTGCCGCTTTGACTCAACACAAGCTTTGTGCATGGTCCTAATACACCCTACATCCCAACATTCGATATTGACGCAACTTCAGTTTTGATCGACGTGTGGAAAGCGAATTGTGTCCACCATACAAGATCATATGGAATTGGCTTTTTCTTCTAAATCTCACAGTATAATTTAAGTTTTGTTCTTTTGTGGAGAATGAGTTTCAGAGAATGATCGGACTATATTCTAGTTAAATAACAGACAAATGAAATCAAATTGAAGAAATTTAAATATACACTGTGTGTCTCCACCCGGCTATTCCACGCCGCACCCTCGTGCCATCCTCAGCTCCACCCAGACCCAGTACGACTACTCCTCATCACGCTTCTCCACGCCTCGCCCTGGTACCCTTGAGTCCGCCAGCCTCGGTACCGACGACCGCCCGCAATTTTCTGCGCCTCAGCCTCGGCCTATTAAAATAAACATGCTATATATCAATTTATATTAAACTTTTATACTTCTTTGGGTCTTATTTTTCACATGTTATAATATTACAAATATAATTTTCTATTTGTTCATATAGTTTAACCACATATAACTATCAATATAACTAAATATTAGTTTATATGTTTTTGTTTGTAGTGAATTCATTAAAGAATACTTCTATATTTTGTAACAAAGTTTATTTTAAAATTATGTTTCCTGCAATGCATAATCTATATAATTTATAATTGTTTGTACGACCTAACAAATATCTCAATAACAAATTCTAGTGTGTGATTAAGGAAGCATCCTTATAAAAAAATCTAGAGTATAAATTTGACTAGTGACACTTTTTTACAAGGTCAAAATTGTCTAGCAAGTTAAAGTTTGACAAATTGTGCATCATTTCTACTTAGTATTGAAACAATATTGATCAGAATAATTACCAATGAAAAATGTGTTGTGCATTCTAGTATATTTGTATATTTTTTATTTGATATGCTCTTATCAATTTTTTTGTTATCATCTGGTGTAAACAACTCCCCGCTACATCGTGAAATAAAAATTTAGTGCACATAATTAAACCAGTTAATAAGTAGATTTATGTACAACTTCTGGGTCTTATCAAAAAGATAATAGCATGGTAACTAAACTTTTTGTCTCCTGTCACATTGGTTTATTCTTATGTCCACTGAGGCATGTGGTGTGTATTTTCTTCCGCAAATTAACCATTTATTTGTTAAAGTATTCTCTCCTCTCCGTCCCAAAATGTAAAGCGTGCTTAGTTTTTATATTTTTTAATTCAATTCTTTGAACACTAATAATACCAAAGTGTATGGATTGAACTTATAGACATATATAAATAATATCGTTGCATTTCGTTGTGTGCAATACTTTTGCCATGTTTATGGGAGATAGTGGGCTAACATGGGGCCTAGCTATGCATATACATCCATCCATGCAATAACCTTATATATAAAGGGCGACATTGCCTCTGCCTCTCACACGGGCCACGTCGCCCTTTTTTTTCTGAGCGTCCGATCGACGGAACGGACGACCAGGATCGAGTCACGCCGTCCCCATCGCGCGGTACTGTTCCTGGCAACAGTACGCGCGCACCCGCACCAATCAGCGCACGCCACGTCACCCGGTCACCGCCGGTGGAACCGGTTTCCAGCCGGTGACCCTCCCGCACGAATTTTGGCGCAACACTTTCACAGAAAACCCCCCGCAAAGGACTAATATTCAATTTCGCAAAAGACCAAGGACCTCTGTGAAAAAACGCATCACATCTCCCCCTTCCTCCATCTTCTCCCGCGACGGCCCGAGCTCGCCGCCGCCGTCGACGCGCGCCATGGCCGCTCCGCCTCTCCCCGTTCAGATCGAAGCACGCGGAATGCTTCGCCGCCGCGTCCTCTCCCTCCTCGCCCACGAACGCGTGCCGGAACGCCCCAGAGGAGCCGCAATCGACGCCGCCGTGATCGCTCGGGCCGCTGCGTTCGCACGCCTCCGGCGACCAAGATGCAGCGGCGCCGCTGCCTGCGGCCACCCCGCGTCCACGCGCATCCGCGACGCCCACGCGCGCGTCCTGGAACACGGTGGTGCGCCGCCGCCGTCGTCGGATTGGGAGGCCCTCCCCGCTGCTGACGTCAAGCGGACGTCACGTTGGGACCCACATGTCAGTTTTTCTTTCTTTTTAAAACAAAAACAGAAAAATGGAATTTTTTTACAAATAATCATCGTAAAAATATAGAAAAAATATCAAAATGACTAAAAAACTATTTATGACAAAAAAATGTTTAATTTTTTGTATTTGTCGATATTTGGATAAATTTGTGGGAAAAAAACACAAACATATTTGACCATTTAAATCCAAATTTCAAATTTGAGTCTTCGAAAATTATAACATTCTTTCAGACCTAATCATTTTACAAACGGAAAAACAATTCAATTCATAATAAATTTCTAACTTCAACAATTTTTAAATCTGACCAATTCTAAAAACGTAAACTTTCTACAAATTCCAACAATTTCCAAATTTTTGAACAGTTTTAATAGTGGTCGTTCCCAAAATTGAACTACAACCATCTAACTCAAATCTTAAAAAACTAATTCAAATTCCAAATTTTGGTACTTTAAAATTTTAAAAATCTTTCACATCTGACCATTTTACAAGCATGACAATAATTCAAATCTTAATAACTTTCCAATTTGAATAATTTTTGGAAAACTACACATTTCTAAAAAAATAAAACCAATTACTTATAACAAAAAAAAGGTAAACATGTTTGGAAAATTCACACATTTTCCAGAAAATGAAAAATGTTATAAATTCAATAACTAATTACCAAATTTTTGAAAAGTTTTGAAAGTGGTCGTTCCCAAAATTGAACTACAACCATATATTGGAAAAATCTAATTCAAATTCCAAATTTCAATACTTTAGAATTTTAAAAATTCAAAACTTAAAAACTTTCCAATTTAAATAATTTTTGAAAAACTACACATTTCTAAAAAAAATTACTTATAATAAAAAACAAACATGTTTGAAAAATTCACACATTTTCCAGAAAATGAAAGATGTTATAAATTCAATAACTCTAAAACTATCCATCGGAACAATACGAATAATATATCGAACCGATCAGAAAAATACATGCTAACTACTTGTGTTAAAAAAACATATTTGAATATCTCAATTTTGTAATAATTTAGATACAAACTAAATGCACTTCCTCTATTTACTATCAAATTAAATGCAATAAATGTGAATTCTCACTAAATAAGTACATAAATTAAATAATAATGAGAAAATAGAAGCATAGTTAAACATTACAATTTGCTAAAAAAATGGAGATAATCTAAAATATATTGACATTTAAAAATGCTCACATATTTCATTTCCTCTCATTATGGTGTTAACTTACAAATTTGTGAAAAAAATACAAGCATATTCAAATTTTTTAATTCGCTAAGTATTTCGATATACTGTAGATGTCAAATTCCGATGATTTACGGCATTTCGAATTACAACGGATGCAACGTGGTGGCACGCCAAATTACCTATTTTGTTAAAGGAATTTGGAAAGAAAGTTTCCTCCATTATTTATCGCACGATAAATTGTTATATGTATTTTAGTTTCGCACATACTAACTAACTATCATAATTTATTACCATGCATGATCAAGCTGTATTCACATCAAGCATCATGTACCTATTTGGAGCTATAAGAAACAGACCATCATTCATATGAAAATATAGTGATACTTATTTGGTACATGCGAAAAAAGTGTCGCTGAACATTCAACTAAAGAACTTATAATCGTCCTGAAACAATTTGTTTGAATCTATGGTGAACGAAAGGTGGTTGTTGAGAAAAGGAAAAATAATGTTGGGTTATTTATTTTCTTCGCTCTTCTTTCCGCTGAATCAATGAAGTTTATATATTGTTTCCTATTTCATGGATTAGGACCAAGCTTCACTTCCTCATGTAACAATATGCCCGTGTTTTGTCTTCACGGGGGCGGCGTGTCGTGTAAAAAACCTATAAAATAGCATTAGGTTTTATCGTCTTAATGAAGCTTTTCGATAAAGGCATATGAATCATGTGTCAATACATGGTTTAATTACCGTCAATATCTTTACACATTTTCTTATGCGATCATTTATAATCACATTGGAAAGACGATGAAATGTCCATATCAGCCTTAGAAATAAATTGACAAAACCAAAGAAAGTATGCCGATTTACTACTCATTGATACGTTTAAAACTTTTAACAGAATAGAATATATGACAAAACATAGTTGTAAAAAATGTTTTCTCTTGCCACCATGGCGGCTAAGCCAAAGAAACTCACCCCTCCAACTCCCACGGCAAACCCATGAATTTGCCTCCCACGCGCATACCTCTCCGGCGACAGGGAGGGGAATTGATGTTTTTGTCTGCTTAATAATTTAGGTTATGATTTTTAATCCTCATATTGGCGATGCTCTCGCGAATGCCTGTGTAATAGGCTGGGAAAAATTCCATAGCCATAGGTACTAACCAGGGATAATTCATGAATGTTCGAACAAATTAACTATGGTTATGTAATGTACCTGCACTTAGAAATTGGCAAGGTACCTGTGTATAGTGCAAACCCCTGGATCGTTTCATTTGCACACACAGTTTAAGACGAATATCACAACATTGTATCATTATTACACGAATGATCCAGAACTTGGTAAAATAAATGGTTCGTTACATCTTTGCATAGCCCAAGGCTAGCGTGAAATAATAAAGCAGCGGAAAATTTTATTCTTCATGGAGTCTCCATCATCGTCATGTGCCACAGGCGAGCATGTTGGTTGCAGACTCGAAACGCTTAACGTAAACTCACTCGTTGTCAGAACAATCTGCGACAAATAAAATTTTGCAACGGAGTGGGTCAGAACCATTAAAAATGGAACTGGCAAGTGACACTATGTGGACACTTAGTGGAATAACTCTAATAACCTATATGCATATTTGGCTGGTGGAGTTCAAAGGCTAAGTTGCATAAAGCCAAATTTTCCTAACTCTTTTGAAAACCACTTTTCTTTTAATCGAGACATTCATGGCATGAAAACCACTGTCTCATCTACCGTTGTTCACTGCTTCAAGTTTTACTTCAGAAGTTGGAATGTTGGGAGCCTCCGTTGTCATCCTTGATCAGCTGCTTGAATTGTCCGTAACCGGGGACATGGCTAAGTACTTAGTTTTAAACTCTCGAGAGGGTGTGCACTTTCACCATTAGACCCAACCAGCCCAAACTATCCTCTACACTCAAATTGTGCTAAGGAAAAGGAGAAGGTTGAGACGAGACTTTTCAGAAGCATTTTCCCATCCCATGCAGACTTGACGCGCTCCCATTCTAACCTTCTACCACCACCTGTCAAGTCGGAATAAGTCCACGCAACTTAATACATCTAGCCAGAGCCCATATGACTAATGGTTGCACGAGAAGCATCTTCACTTGGCGAAACTATGGTCCCTTTGTTCCTGGGTGGCAATCCACAAGTGAATATCCCTCAGGTAAAACCCCTGGGGACAACACTCAACTCTCAACAGCCAATCAAGCCCAAATCCACCCAGGTGTTCATTTAACTTAGTAGAATTTAAGTTTTTCAATAAAACACATTTGCATAGCATCAATAATTCTACTAAGTTATCATAGGATTCTAGACACAACTAGTAAAAAGGAGATAGTAGTTTTAGCATAGCAATACTATCCAACACATGCATATAAAGAAATAATTCTAAGTCATGCTTAGAAAAATAATTAGGAAATTTATGGGGGTGTGCCACTTGCCTTGGCAACAAGGAGAACAGTAGTAGCAGTTGCAATAATCTTCGTTTCCCTCCGAATATTCTAACACATCAAACAAGACACAATGAATAACCATGCAACACAAAAGAAAAATTCTAAGGAAAATATGACATGCATGATGTGCAAAGTAATCTAAGGACCATGATATGCATGCTATGCAAAAATCTAAAATTATTCTAAGGAAAGAAGGACAAGCATGATGTTCCAAAATTTCTAAGGAAAAGTGGACAACTAATTAGATGCTAAAAGTTTCTAAGGGAAAACATTGTCAATATGAGGTACTAAAACTTTTAAGGAAAATAACCAAGTTATAAGAGGCTAAAATTTTCTAAGGAAAATATTAACACAATAGTTATCAAAATATTTTCTAAGGGAAAATGAGATTGTTGAGAGGCCAAAAATTTCTAAGTACTTTTCTACTGCCTCTCAACTCTTCAAAATAATTCTAAGTTAAATTAGCTCGAATTTTGGTGGAGAAAATAATTTTTTTCATTATATATAATTAAAATACTACTAAAAAGAGGATAAATACTAAATAATAGAAAATTTATAGAAAATAATCTACAAAAATATATTGATGAATCCTACGGCCATGTATTAATTAAACAAAGTTAAATCAATTGGATTTGCCCAAAAATAAATCTTAAAACTCAAATTAAGTCAAATTTACTTAAACAACAAATTTAAAATTTGAACCAATTTGAATTTGTCAAAACATAAAATTATCTTTGCCCAAAGTTTCTACATGTCATAAGCTTTTCAGAAATATAAAGTTTGCAAAATTTGGCCAAGCCAATAAAAAAATAGTGATAGATTTAAAATCGAGGACTTATCTGTAAAGAAAAACATAAAAAGGAATAACGCAGAAGTCCTCTCCACGCTGGCGCTGACGGGGCTCGACGTGGCGCTGAGGAAGCGATGACGAGGCGACTTGGCGATGTGGCATGCTCCCATTGGTCCGTACCCCTTCGTGTAAGTAATCTAATCCTAACCACTGGATCTAGATCGGACGGCCTAGATCTACTGGACCAAATGGTCACCGGTGCTTCCGCCGGAGTTTCACCGGAAACCTAAGTTCCACGGTGGTGCCATCGCCGGAAAACATGAACTTGACGATAAAAGGGGTTTGGGAGGGGGCTCTTGTTACCACGCGATGCAGGACAACGTGGCGGATGCAGTGGCGAAGTGGGAGGTAGCGGAGCTTCCTGGTTCTCCCGTGATTCCTCGCCGGAGTTGAAGACGGCGGCCGGAGCTTCGTGTCGATGAAGGATCGCTCGATCTGGGCACACAAAAATTACCGAACCTTGTCAAAATGAAGCGCAAGGAGGAAGTAAGAAGAAAGGAGGGCAGGGGAAGGCTTGGGGCGTCCTGTACTCGCCGGAAAACGAAGAACTCGCTGGCAGCCGTGGCGGAACGTCGGGAGCTCGTGTGAGCATCCTGGTGGCATTCGAGTGGTGTGGTCTGGGGAAAAAGAAGGAGGAGGAGGTGGGGGTTATGTAGGACGAGATGGAAGTAAGAATCACGGCCTTAAACGCACGGATTAATGGAGGATCGCCGGGCTGTCTCCTGCTGTTTCGCGAGCGTGATTAGAGGACGAGGAAGAAGACGTTGACCTGGGGCTGTCGGTGCTGACATGCGTGGCCGGCATGTCAGTGAGAGAGGAGAGAGTGATGGGCTACGGTTGTTGCTGGGCTGCTGGCTCGCGCGGGCGCAGAGGAAGAGAAGATGGGCTTGGCCCAGTTAGCTCGGCTAAGTCTTTTTTTTTTGTGTTCTTTTTCCTTTTTCTTTTTCTGAAAACTTTTATAACTTTTAGAATATTCATCCAAATGGGTTCAAACCACTTTGTAAAAATTTGTAAAATCAAGCTTTGCCAAACTAAACTATTTGGTAACACTTTTGAAATATTTGAACTACAAAAGTTTTTATTTCTTTGAAACTTTGAAAACAAGTGCAAATGCAAAATGCAAAGTGATGATGCATGCCATGTATGAATTTTTATTTTTTTGTGAAAATTGGGATGTTACAAACCTAACCCCCTTAAGATGAATCTCACCCTCGGGATTCGGATTGGCTAGCAAAAAGGTGAGGGTGGTCTTCCTTAAGATCATCTTCTCTTTCCCAAGTTGCTTCTTCCTTGGTATGATGATTCCACTGAACCTTGCAGAACTTGATGGTCTTGGTTCTGGTAACTCGTTCGGCTGTCTCCAAATTTTCGTAGGCTTTTCTTCATAAGTGAGGTTACTTTCTAGCTGGACTTCCTCCAGTGGTACAGTATCCCTCAGTGGAGTTTCTGCCATTTCTGGGTGACACTTCTTCAACTGGCTGACATGGAACACATTGTGAACTACGGAAAGAGCTTCCGGTAGTTCCAACTCATATGCCACTTCTCCCTTGCGTGATAGAACCTTATAGGGTCCAATAAACCGTGGTGCTAATTTTCCTTTGATTCCAAACCTTTTTACTCCACGTAAAGGTGAAACTCTAAGATAGGCTCTATCGCCCTCCTCGTAGGTGACTTCTCTTCGTTTGGAGTCAGCATAACTCTTCTGCCTGGATTGTGCTATCTTTAATCTGTCCTTAATCAGCCTAACTTTTTCTTCAGCCTCCTTTATTATGTCGGGTCCAAACAAACTACGTTCACCTACGCCACTCCATAGTAGTGGTGTAGTGCACTTCCTTCCATATAAAGCTTCAAATGGAGACATCTCTATGCTTGCTTGATAGCTATTGTTGTAAGAGAACTCCGCATATGGAAGATTATCATCCCAGCTAGACTTATAGTCTAGAGCACATGCTCTCAGCATATCTTCTAGGATTTGATTTACTCTTTCAGTCTGTCCATCTGTCTGTGGGTGGAACGCTGTGCTAAACTCTAATCTGGTCCCCAAAGATTCATGTAACTGCTTCCAGAAATGAGAAGTGAACTGAGTACCTCTGTCAGACACAATCTTCTTGGGAACTCCATGTAGACACACAATTCTCTTCATGTAAATATCAGCTAGCTTGGCGCTGGTATAGGTAGTCTTCACAGGCACAAAGTGAGCTACCTTCGTCAGACGGTCTACAATTACCCAATTAGAATCATACCCTGATCTGGTCCTGGGCAGTCCTGTGATGAAATCCATCCCAATCTGTTCCCATTTCCAATCTGGTACTGGTAAAGGATGTAGCAATCCAGCTGGCTTTTGATGTTCTGCCTTCACGCGACTGCACACATCGCACTTGGCAATGTACTCAGCAATATCTCTCTTCAGATTGTTCCACCAAAATCTTTCCTTCACATCCATGTACATTTTGGTGTTACCCGGATGTATGGAATAAGGTGAGTCATGGGCTTCTTGAAGAATCAACTTCCTGAGATCGACATCTTCAGGAACACATATACGTTCCTCATACCAAATCGTGCCATTCTCATCTTCTCGGAAACCCTTAGCCTTACCTTTACTTAGATTCTTCTTGATTTCCTCCATCACTTTATCGCCTTTCTGAGCTTCTTTGATTCTGTCCATCAAAAGTGGTTGTACTTCTAATGATGCTAAGAATCCTTCGGGTACTACTTCCAATCGAAGGTCTTTAAATGCCTTGCATAGGTCTTCAGGCAGTTCACCTGCCGTGAGTCCATTTACATAGGGCTTGCGGCTCAAAGCATCAGCCACCACATTGGCTTTTCCTGGATGATACTGCAAACTTAAATCATAGTCCTTGATCAATTCCAGCCATCTCCTTTGACGCATGTTCATTTCCTTCTGAGTGAAGAAGTACTTGAGACTTTTATGGTCTGTGAATACTTCACAACGCTTTCCCCATAGATATGGCCTCCAAATCTTCAGGGCATGCACCACAGAAGCCAACTCCAGATCATGAGTGGGATAATTTACTTCATGTTTCTTGAGTTGCCTCGAAGCATAAGAGACCACTTTACCACTTTGCATCAACACACTCCCGAGACCTCGATGTGAAGCGTCACAATACACTTGGAAATCTTTCTCCAGGTCTGGTAGACATAGGACTGGTGCTGATACTAAGCGCTTCTTCAGTTCTTGAAAACTAGTCTCACAGGCTTCTGTCCACTCAAACTTTTTACCCTTTTTCAGTAGTTCAGTCAATGCCTTGGCAATCTTGGAGAAGTTTTCAATGAATCTCCATTAGTATCCCGCTAGTCCTAGAAAACTGCGGATTTCTCCCACATTCTTGGGTGATTCCCAGTTGGTTACGGCAGAAAGTTTTTCAGGGTCCACTGCTATTCCATCCTTAGACACTACGTGTCCTAGGAAACCAACTTGTTCTAACCAAAACTCACACTTGCTGAATTTGGCATATAGCTTATGCTCCCGGAGTCTCTGCAATACCAGGCGCAAATGTTCTTCATGCTCTTTGTGGCTTTTGGAGTAGACTAAGATGTCATCAATGAAAACAACGACAAATTTGTACAGAAAATCCATGAACACTTTATTCATCATATTCATGAAATAAGCTGGAGCATTGGTCAACCCAAAAGGCATTACTGTGTACTCATATGAGCCATATCTAGTGACAAATGCGGTCTTGGCTATGTCCATCTCTCTAACTTTCATCTGAAAGTACCCTGATCGAAGATCGATCTTTGAAAACACAATAGCTCCTTCTAATTGATCGAAGAGCTCATTGATTTTTGGTAGTGGGTACTTATTCTTGATTGTTTGCTCATTTATCTCTCGATAGTCCGTGACTAGCCTCTGTGTACTATCCTTCTTCTTGACGAATAGAATTGGTGCTCCCCATGGTGATGAACTTGGGCGAATAAAACCTTTCTACATATACTCCTCAAGTTGTTTCTTGAGTTCTTTCAATTCGTCAGTGGCCATTGGGTAAGGTCTCTTAGCTATTGGTCCTGTGCCTGGTTTTAGTTCAATAAGGAACTTGACATCTCTATCGGGTGGCATTCCCGGCAGTTCTTCTGGAAACACATCTGGGTATTCCCTTACTATAAGAACATCACCTAGGCTAACCCCTTAAGAGAATTAAGCCTAACTTTCTTCAACTCGAATTTTGACTTGAACTTGATCTTCTTTTTCTCCGGGGTGGTGAGAGTGATAGCTCTATATGCACAGTCTATGATTCCTTCAAAGCGAGTCATCCAATCCATTCCTAAGATAATATCTAAGCCTTGGGTTTCTAGGATGATCAAGTCCGCAAGAAATTGATGTTTCCCAATCTCAAGGTTTAACTGTCTACACCCGGAAGACACTATCATTTCCCCGCCAGGAGAACTTACTCTAATTGGACTTCCTATGTTTATGATTATGGTTCCCATCATGAGCAAAGTGTTTCTTATAAGAAGACTCAGAAGGATGCTTGTTGATACTCAGCTTCCTCATCCTGCTTTCAGCTTTCTTGATGTTGTCTTCCAGTATGATAGCTTGATCTAGGAGGGCCTGATAGTTCGGGGCGTAAGCGACTGACATAGGAATCTTCAGCTCGTCACTCAGCCCTTTGAGGAATTTTGCTTTCCTCTTTCCATCAGTGTCAATGTCTTCAGGAGCATAACGAGATAATGCATGGAACTCATCCATATACTCCTTAAGTGTCTTGTTCCCTTGCCTCAGGTTTCGGAACTCTTCTTGCTTCAAGTTCATAATGCCCGAGGAGATATGAGCATTACGAAAGCCTTCCTTGAAGGTATCCCAAGTCAGAGTGTCCAGGGGGTGGGTGATTTGATAAGTTTCCTACCATTGAGCAGCTGGTCCTTCCAACAGATGAGTGGCAAACCTTACCATTTCAGGGTCAGTACACTCACAAGTCACCAGATCCTTGTGCACAGAACGCAGCCAGTCATCTGCCACAATTGGCTCCGTTGCATTGGAGAACTTGTAAGGCCTAAGCCTCAGGAATCTGGCAAGCCTGTCCACTTGGGGAGGAGGTGGTGGCGGTGGTCCATTCTGATTGGCCATGAATTGAGCCATCATAGTCATCAGCTGAGTTTGCGCTGCCATCAACTGTAGCATCATAGCTTCGGAGTTGTTGTTGTTGTTGTCGTTGTTGTTGTTGTGGTTGTTGTTGTTGTTGTTGTTGTTGTTTTCAGGTGCACGACGGGGAGGCATCTATGGTAGCATAGATGAGTAAAAGATAGACAGATCTAGAAGCAAATTTCTACCCAAACAAGCATTTAACAAAAACACAACAATAAAACCAAGCTCAACTTTAACTTTTCGAATAAAAACATGGTCTAGTCGAAAGGAAATCAAACACACGGGTTTCTGAAAATAAACATGGGTACTGCCATACCACAATTTGGTAGATCAGTACAAAATCGAAGGCTAACGTCTAGGTGGAAAGATAATGGTTGTCTCACTAACTATCCTACCCCTCAACCATGGTATCATCAACTTCTTCAACCTCCTGAATCTCGTAACCTTCCTGATCAAACATCAGCTTGAGTTCTTTCACTTCCTTCTCCAGTGCAGAGTTCTTCTCCTGCAACTCTCTCTTCTCTGCACGAAGCTGCTTGATCAAGTCACGGTCTGCCTCCAGTTCTACTTCATTGCTATCTAGCTCTAGCTTCATTTCTTTTATCTGCTTGTTCTTCTGCTGGACTCTCTTCTCTTGGTTCTTGTACTTCTTGTCTTGCTCTTGGAACTTCTCTTCTAGGGCCTTGGTCTCTTCTTCTTGTGCCTTCACCTTCTCTTCATTCTCCGGAAGTCGGGCGCACAACTCATCATTTTTGAAGATTTCTTCGCGCCTATCTTCAAAAAGTTCCTTAACTTGATACTCCAAGTCCTGAAAGTTCTTGCCTACGAACTCGGCCTTGCCCCTATCCTTGGTGTCGAATTCATAGGGTTCTCCCTCTTCTTCACGTCTTCCAAAAAGAATGGAGTAGTGTCCGCCGAGTTCCTTGTAGTAGCGTCCACAGAGACGCCCAATCAAATCTTGCATGATGATGTTGAGTCCCTTCTCCATGGAGTCGCTCACCACCTTGATCTCTATGTTGTCCTCGTCCTCACGTCCAAGCTGCATCGCCTTGATTCCCCAGCAACCTTCCTTGTGGAAATTCTTCAAGATGCAACCCTTGATCCTGGGTATGGACAACTTCAAGCGATCAAGTAAGTCGAGGAGGTAGAAACCAAAGCGAGTTTCCACGAAGTCCTCCCCGGTGGTGTAGTCGAATCTCTTCATCCTTCAGTTAGAAAGAACAAGGTATGAGATAAAATGCACAAGTCAAGATATTACGAGTACTTAAAAACAAAAGAAACTTTGTATGTTTTGATACTTAGTAAAATAAATTTTTGGCCAAGCTAATTCTATCCAAACTTAGGGGTTTCGAACCTACAGGCAACACAGTGCTCTAATACCATCTGTAATGTACCTGCACTTAGAAATTGGCAAGGTACCTGTGTATAGTGCAAACCCCTGGATCGTTTCATTTGCACACACAGTTTAAGACGAATATCACAACATTGTATCATTACTACACGAATGATCTAGAACTTGGTAAAATAAATGGTTCGTTACATCTTTGCATAGCCCAAGGCTAGCTTGAAATAATAAAGCAGCGGAAAAATTTATTCTTCATGGAGTCTCCATCATCTTCATGCGCCACAGGCGAGCATGTTGGTTGCAGACTCGAAACCATTAACGTAAACTCACTCGTTGTCAGAACAATCTGCGACAAATAAAATTTTGCAATAGAGTGGGTCAGAACCATTAAAAATGGAACTGGCAAGTGACACTATGTGGACACTTAGTGGAATAACTCTAATAACCTATATGCATATTTGGCTGGTGGAGTTCAAAGGCTAAGTTGCAGAAAGCCAAATTTTCCTAACTCTTTTGAAAACCACTTTTCTTTTAATCAAGACATTCATGGCATGAAAACCACTGTCTCATCTACTCTTGTTCACCCCTTCAAGTTTTACTTTAGAAGTTGGAATGTTGGGAGCCTCCGTTGTCATCCTTGATCAGCTGCTTGAATTGTCCGTAACCGGGGACACGGCTAA
The DNA here is from genome assembly GCA_947311845.1 of Poa pratensis. Taxonomy (NCBI): domain Eukaryota; kingdom Viridiplantae; phylum Streptophyta; class Magnoliopsida; order Poales; family Poaceae; genus Poa; species Poa pratensis. The sequence continues at coordinate 34,997,763 of CAMZMU010000059.1, read as the reverse complement.
GTACTTAGTTTTAAACTCTCGAGAGGGTGTGCACTTTCACCATTAGACCCAACCAGCCCAAACTATCCTCTACACTCAAATTGTGCTAAGGAAAAGGAGAAGGTTGAGACGAGACTTTTCAGAAGCATTTTCCCATCCCATGCAGACTTGACGCGCTCCCATTCTAACCTTCTACCACCAACTGTCAAGTCGGAATAAGTCCACGCAACTTAATCTATCTAGCCAGAGCACATATGACTAATGGTTGCACGAGATGCATCTTCACTTGGCGAAACTTTGGTCCCTTTGTTCCTGGGTGGCAATCCACAAGTGAATATCCCTCAGGTAAAACCCCTCGGGACAACACTCAACTCTCAACAGCCAATCAAGCCCAAATCCACCCAGGTGTTCATTTAACTTAGTAGAATTTAAGTTTTTCAATAAAACACATTTGCATAGCATCAATAATTCTACTAAGTTATCATAGGATTCTAGACACAACTAGTAAAAAGGAGATAGTAGTTTTAGCATAGCAATACTATCTAACACATGCATATAAAGAAATAATTCTAAGTCATGCTTAGAAAAATACTTAGAAAATTTATGGGGGTGTGCCACTTGCCTTGGCAACAAGGAGAACAGTAGTAGCAGTTGCAATAATCCTCGTTTCCCTCCGAATATTCTAACACATCAAACAAGACACAATGAATAACCATGCAACACAAAAGAAAAATTCTAAGGAAAATATGCCATGCATGATGTGCAAAGTAATCTAAGGACCATGATATGCATGCTATGCAAAAATCTAAAATTATTCTAAGGAAAGAAGGACAAGCATGATGTTCCAAAATTTCTAAGGACAAGTGGACAACTAATTAGATGCTAAAAGTTTCTAAGGGAAAACATTGTCAATATGAGGTACTAAAACTTTTAAGGAAAATAACCAAGTTATAAGAGGCTAAAATTTTCTAAGGAAAGTATTAACACAATAGGTATCAAAATATTTTCTAAGGGAAAATGAGATTGTTGAGAGGCCAAAAATTTCTAAGTACTTTTCTACTGCCTCTCAACTCTTCAAAATAATTCTAAGTTAAATTAGCTCGAATTTTGGTGGAGAAAATAATTTTTTTCATTATATATAATTAAAATACTACTAAAAAGAGGATAAATACTAAATAATAGAAAATTTATAGAAAATAATCTACAAAAATATATTGATGAATCCTACGGCCATGTATTAATTAAACAAAGTTAAATCAATTGGATTTGCCCAAAAATAAATCTTAAAACACAAATTAAGTCAAATTTACTTAAACAACAAATTTAAAATTTGAACCAATTTGAATTTGTCAAAACATAAAATTATCTATGCCAAAAGTTTCTACATGTCATAAGCTTTTCAGAAATATAAAGTTTGCAAAATTTGGCCAAGCCAATAAAAAAATAGTGATAGATTTAAAATCGAGGACCTATCTGTAAAGAAAAACATAAAAAGGAATAACGAAGAAGTCCTCTCCACGCTGGCGCTGACGGGGCTCGACGTGGCGCTGAGGAAGCGATGACGAGGCGATGACGAGGCGACTTGGCGATGTGGCGTGCTCCCATTGGTCCGTACCCCTTCGCGTAAGTAATCTAATCCTAACCACTGGATCCAGATCGGACGGCCTAGATCTACTGGACCAAATGGTCACCGGTGCTTCCGCCGGAGTTTCGCCGGAAACCTAAGTTCCACGGTGGTGCCATCGCCGGAAAACACGAACTTGACGATAAAAGGGGTTTGGGTGGGGGCTTTTGTTACCACGCGATGCAGGACAACGTGTCGGAGGCAGTGGCGAAGTGGGAGGTAGCGGAGCTTCCTGGTTCTCCCGTGATTCCTCGCCGGAGTTGAAGACGGCGGCCGGAGCTTCGTGTCGATGAAGGATCGCTCGATCTGGGCACACAAAAATTACCGAACCTTGTCAAAATGAAGCGCAAGGAGGAAGTAAGAAGAAAGGAGGGCAGGGGAAGGCTTGGGGCGTCCTGTACTCGCCGGAAAATGAAGAACTCACCGGCGGCCGTGGCGGAACGTCGGGGGTTCGTGTGAGCATCCTGGTGGCGTTCGAGTGGTGTGGTCTGGGGAAAATGAAGGAGGAGGAGGTGGGGGTTATGTAGGACGAGATGGAAGTAAGAATCACGGCCTTAAATGCACGGATTAATGGAGGATCGCCGGGCTGTCTCCTGCCGTTTCGCGAGCGTGATAAGAGGACGAGGAAGAAGACGTTGACCTGGGGCTGTCGGTGCTGACATGCGGGGCCGGCATGTCAGTGAGAGAGGAGAGAGAGATGGGCTACGGTTGTTGCTGGGCTGCTGGCTCGCGCGCGCGCAGAGGAAAAGAAGATGGGCTTGGCCCAGTTAGCTCGGCTAAGTCTTTTTTTTTTGTTTTGTTCTTTTTCCTTTTTGTTTTTCTGAAAACTTTTATAACTTTTAGAATATTCATCCAAATGGGTTCAAACCACTTTGTAAAAAAATTGTAAAATCAAGCTTTGCCAAACTAAACTATTTGGTAACACTTTTGAAATATTTGAACTACAAAAGTTTTTATTTCTTTGAAACTTTGAAAACAAGTGCAAATGCAAAATGCAAAGTGATGATGCATGCCATGTATGATTTTTTATTTTTTTGTGAAAATTGGGATGTTACAAAATAACAAAATTAACCAACTCTACATGAGAACAATATGTTGAACATATCAAAATATTTTAAAAAAAATAAATCCTAATTATTTGTCTCGAATTTATAAATGTTCGAAAAAAATAATCATGTTTATTTCGAATAACAAAAAATTACCAACTCTTAACCATATTAAAAATATCAAAGCTTTCCCTTAATTCACAATGTGGTTAATTTTTTAGAGAATTCAAATGTATACGGATATTTTCCGTACTTTTACAAATTACAGAATATTAAAAATGAACTACATCAATATTACCACACGGGCGCGGCGTGTCGACGCGCCATCTTACCTAGTATGTATAAAGAGCAGAAAGTAGTAATGCGGGAGCCCACAGCCAATGGAACGATGTCATACCGAGCACACAATTCTATCTCTTAGGAGAAAAAAAATACCCGCCTGGCCACCTCCTACCCTACCCGGCACCAGAGGTCACCAAGTTGCACAAAAAGTTAGGATTGGTCATCAAGTTGAAAAACCTCAAAACGTGGTCATGAAGTTGTAGATTAGCGAAAGATTGGTCATTCCGTCACGACGGGCGTTAAGTCGATGACGTGGCAGTCTGTTTTTTGACAAAAGACCCCTTGAACTTTTATTTCTTCTGATTATTAGGTCCTTTACGATATTTATTTTTGACCAGGAGCAGGACGCTGAAACATGTGTCGTGCAGCGTCGCTTGCGGTGGATGGCCGTGCTGCTGCTCTCGCCGGCCCGGCTGTTCGTCAGGCGCGCATCGATGTCGTGCAAGCTGGCCTCGTGCCATGGTGGAGATGCTCACGAACACACGGAACACGCCGCGGTACGCGCCCACGTCCTCGCCTCCATCAGCGGCGGCCGCGCGACGCACATGTCGCGCCACAGCACGCGCTCCGCGACGGCGCGGAGGCGGCGGCTGGTGCGCGCCACGGAGCAGAGTGCCCACGGGTCCCAGCCGAGCGCGCGGAACGCGCGGAACACGTCCAGAATCCCCAACTGCATACAGCTAGCTAGTTTTGTCCCAACTGCATACAAACGTAGGATTTGGTGGAGGGCACGGCGAGTGAGGTGGAGGGCCTCGAGCCTGGGCAGGGGAGGCAGCGCCTCTGCCTCTTGCTGCCGCTGCTCTTGACGGGAAAGAAAGAGGTGACGACAAGGGATTTGGTGCGGTTATAGGACATACATTCTGTCGAATAGGTTGTATGCGGCGCAGAGTAGAGCAGAGCTTGGAAGCTTGGGCTGTTGGTGTGGTCTTCCAGCGCTGCCTCCCTCTAGATCCAGTGTCGTGCCGCCACTGCCTCGGCGTCGGCCTTGCCCCGTGCTGCTCGTCTCTCCCCGGTGGAGACGAACTCACCGGTGTTTTGAGGAGGCGGGGTTGCACTTGCCATCGAGGTTGCCATTTCGGGTGCCCCCGTTTGTCGTGACTATCAAGAGCAACGAGGCGAGCAGAGGAGGAGCCACAGGTTGGAGGTGCAGTCAAGCGGCCGCCATGGTAGCGGCGTGCAGCTGCACTTTGGGAACCAAAGAAGGCAATTATATCGTAAAGGACCTAATAATTAGAAGAAATAAAAGTTCAAGGGGTCTTTTGTCAAAAAACAGACTGCCACATCATCGACTTAACTCCCGTCGTGACGGAATGACCAATCTTTCGCTAATCTACAACTTCATGACCACATTTTGAGGTTTTTCAACTTGATAACCAATCCTAACTTTTTGTACGGAGTACAACTTAGTGCAGTATGAACATCCGACGCAGCAATCAGCCGCCCATCCACTACTCGAGCTAGCATTTCGTGGCGAAGAAAGCAAAAGCGCACGAAGCACCACGCCGGCAGATACGATCCTCGAAATGATTTGCTATCATCACTGACAGCGTCACTGACTTCACGAGCGAATGACGCGAGTCGGCGAGTACGTCGTCCCCATGTTTCTTCTTTTTGCGAGCCAAGCAAAGCCTGCCGGCTAATTGGCCCCAACACCTACGTGGAAAGTGCAGATAAAGGTAGGCCCAGGGCTCGACCGACCACGGCTGGATATCCACGAATCCCACTGAGTCACTGACACGTCCCCACCTCAGTTGAGTCAGTGACGCTGGGCCCAGATACTGGAGGACCCACCTGTCACAGAGACATCAATCGTCCACACTCCTCGGTAGCGACCCAGCGGTGGGACCCCGCCAGCGCACTCTGGGCCCCACCAACTCTGCGCTTTTTCCCGCCGGCTCTGCATCTCTGCTCACGGCCATCGCCTATATATCCAGTGCAGCCCTACTGTAACAGAATCCACACGGACAGTCAGACACAGCACACCTTGCCTCCCTCTTCTTGCCCCCAGCTAGCTGCACGCACCGCCGAAATCGCCTAGCTCGACGATGTCCACCAAGGGGTGCCAGGCTCAAGCTCCCGCCGGCGGCAACAGGGCGCCGAGCCAGCCGCAGCCGCGTCGCGGCCAGATCAAGGAGAAGATCATCAAGGACGTGGTCGCCGCGGTCGCCAGCATGGCCGCAGGGCTCGTCGCCCGCGCCGACAAGAACGGCGGCGGTGGCGGCCCGGTGACCGGCGACGCCGACGCCGACGGCAAGTGAACGTCCCCTGCATCCGGTCGGTGTGCCCGTACGTCCTCTGCTGCTAATCTCTGCTCATTTTAGTGCGCGCAGCAGAGGACTGGGGCGGGGCAGAATAATCAACAGCCTCCTACTACTACTGTATTATCTTTCGTCGCGTCGTCGGTCCTGGACGGATTCAGTTGCCGTATTTGAGCTAGCAACTGATCCATCCGTAGTTTTATCGTCTTCTGGAGTTCTGGGTCTTGGTGATCTCCCTTCGATTATCTTCTCTGTTTTGATTGGACCGGTGCAGGTGGTGAAGCTTCAGCTGGCATCTCAAGAGGTTGCGAAAGTTTTTAAGTGCAATCTCTCCTGATCTTGCCGCCGATTTTTTCTATCATCTGGAGCTGGTCAATCGTCGGTCTTCAAGTTGTGTGCTTCTTGCTGGTCTTTAGATTATGTGCGGTATTGTAAAAGGACGGATGGATCAGCGAGTATTTTGGCATGATCCCTCCGCTCCTATTACTCGTTTACTTGCGTGTGCTGGTACTATGTACTTTTGGTTCTATACCGTGTCAAATCAATATATTTATTAAGCATTTCGTGTTTGAAACCTGTTTGGCAGAGAGAAGATTATGCTTAAGTTTGGTTGGCTTTGGATTTGCTCATCACGCCTTCCGCAGGATTAAAATTCTGATTCAGGGCTCATTTGATTCAAAGGAATTGCAAATGATTTGTGGAGGAATGAATCCTATAGGAAATTTTACTATCATGGTCATTTGATTTGTAGGATTGGATTCTATAGGAAAAATTCCTATAGAAATCATTGTACTACTTCACATAGGAAACCTAACATTTACTTCAACCTCATTTTACAATTCCTTTGGTGGAATCAAACAAATTTTGGTGCATACAAAATCCTATAAGATTGTAGTGTGCATGACATTGGAATCTTACGATTTTCCTATCCTACAAATCAAACAGGCCCTCAAGTTGTATGATATTTGCTTAACCTCTTCTTCTGCATGATGAGGCATGCATAAGCGGACCCAAGAAATTTTCAAAGCCCAGGCAAACTCTTAGTTTAGAGACTAATTAAGCTAATTTTACCTTTAATGAACAGTGTAACTAGGCTTGCTGGCCGGCCGGAAGCCCGGGCGCTCGCCCGGGCATAGGGACAGTTGGGTCCGCCACTGGAGGCATGGACACCTACTACTCTACAAAAACTATTTCCCTTTCGATGTCATGTGTGCTTCAAGGAAAAACATTAGTACTCTGCTTTGTTCGAGGGACAAATTTCATATATAAGATTCCAAGGGATAAGTGAAAAAAAAATATGGTTTCTTGTGAAGCAACAAGTGCAGCAAAAGAGCTCCTAGTCTTAACTCTTAAGTCACTAGTCTAAAAGCTCATCATCGATCTCCCAGAGAACTCGCTAGCGCAGTCCAAGTCAAGTCTGCGCCCACAGTTAACTTGGTGCCTATCCCAAACACTCCATTTGAACGCTTCGCGCAGATTAACACTAAAATAATGAACATTTGCAAAGGTCGACTTGGTTCCTCTTGAAAGGAACCACCCACCCATCCACACCACGCGGTATCTCTGCTCAAGTGGCCGACGACTGAGAACGCGGTCAACCCATCATCGGAAATCATTTTTATTCCAAGCGCAAGAGATCAGCTTGATCATCGGAGAGGAGGGCCAGGCTGATCAACATGTAAGAGCATCTCCAATAGCTTTTAAAAGAAAACTAATCCTAGTTATCAAGAACTAGATGCAGACCGAACAGAAAATCATGTTATATTCACGTCTGAGTCGAAGTTATTGATCCATTTCGATTTGCGCTTGTGAAGGCAAATATGCTGCACAAATCCTCTACGGCCAAAAAAAACACGAAGACGAAAGAAGAGAAGACTGACAAGGTGATACATCTATGATATAGAATTGTATGCACTAGCCATCTATCCATAAGTCCGAACTGATGGAAAGGGGTAGGCAATATATTTATATTTAACACCCCCTCACGTCTAGGCTATTTTAGTCCTTAGCCTGGGATAGGAGCGGGTCGCAGGATCTTTTTTTCTTTTGTTTTTTAAATCCGCGTGAGCGGGGTCTCGAACTCGAGACCTCTTGGCTCTGATACCATATAGAATTGTATGCACTAGCCATCTATCCATAAGTCCGAACTGATGGAAAGGGGTAGGCAATATATTTATATTTAACATATGATACACATCCTGTTTCCATTAATTAACTAGACAACTATCTTCTCAACAACGAGACATCGCAAAGGATTTCCCTCCAATTTCAAAAAAATAAAAATCAGTGATACACAAGGCCACAGCTCTCTTTATTGTCACAGAATAAAATATAATTAAGAGCCTTTGAAGAGTACACATGATACCTGGTTCCAGTGATATCGTGATCATAAAACATTGGTGATACTTTAGGCTACAGAATTTTTGACAAAAGAGATCACCCTGAGAAATGAATTGTCAAAAAGGACCACCTCCAAAAAAAATTGTCAAAAAGGACCACCTGAACCGTGGCGGCAGGCATGCCAGGCGACATGTGTCACCTGCCGCCATGGGCAGAGGCGGCTGAAGAGGCCTCCGGCGGCGGTGGCGGCACGTTGGGCCGAACGGACAAATCCGTCGCGTGGGAACGGAAAGCTGGGTGGCCGCCTCCGGCCGATGCGGCCTCTGCCTCGCTCGTTGACAAGGAGGAATCTTGGAACGGCATGTCTCTTTCGTAGCTACCTGGTCGATGGTTGACAAGGAGTGCAGCTGGATGTTTACAACCACATCGTTATCCAACCTGCTAGGTCACTCATGCATGGCTCGATGCTATAAATTCGATCCAACCATGCATGCATGCGTGCGTACAAGATTAGCAAGAGGAAATTAAGTCTCCCTAACATATGTCGTTGTCGGACGCCAGGCAGAGGCCGCCACCGGCCGAGGCGGCCACCCCGTCCACGTCGACATGCCGCCACACACCGGGGCATCTGGGACCCACACATCAGCTTTCCGTTCCTGCGCGACGGATTTGGCCGTTCGGCCCAACATGCCGCCACTGCCGTCGGCGGCCTCTCCAGCCGCCTCTGCCCGTGGCGGCAGGCGACACATGTCGCCTGGCACGCCTGCCGCCATGGTTCAGGTGGTCCTTTTTGACAAAAAATTTCGGAGGTAGTCCTTTTTGACAATTCATTTCTCAGGGTGGTCTCTTTTGTCAAAAATTCTGCAACATTGCATTGTGCTGCAACTCGCTGGTGGCTACGGTACAAGCTGTGCCAGTTAATAAAATGCCTCTGAAAATTTAAAAAAAAATCACGGTGGTTCCATCATAGAAGGTGTGGAAAGAAAGTTTACGATGCTAACTTTGTCATCACGAAGAGACAATCAAACACATACTTTCCAGTGCAATTTTCCAAGTTCTATATATGTTCAGTGATCCCAATTGCTTTTAACTTAAACCCATCACATAGTGTTGCTAATAGTTTTTGGTGACCGGTTTACACATCAATCACAATTATAGAATCCTCATTGGGGTGAAAACAGTTGTTGGGCTCTCCGTACGAATTGTTGGGATGTTTTAGCTATTTTAATATGGACTACGTATATAAATCTATACAATGAAACGTGTCTAGATCATACGAATCAGAAAATGGCTAAAACATCTTATATTTTTGAACTGAGGAGTACATAAGTACTAGTATGCACAGTTGGCGGAGCCAGCGGGTCTGCCGGGTGTGCCCTGGCACATCCAGAAATTGTGTGATTTTTTTATTGTTATGATGTTTGCGGGTAAGGGGCCCATATTTTAGTTTCGCCCTGGGCCCCCAAAATATCAAGACCGGCCCTGAATGGAACATATAGGAATTACTGGATTTTTTCGAATTTTTCTGAGCACTTAAAATTTTGAGTTTGCTAAATAGATCTATTTACGTCCGTTGGATTTGCTTTTCCATAATGTATAATGAAACATATAGGAATTACTGGATTTTTTCGAATTTTTCTGAGCACTTCAAATTTTGAGTTTACTAAATAGATCTATTTACGTCCCTTGGATTTGCTTTGAAGAGCTGAGATGCCTCCAAAGTCACGGCTGGACTTTGACTTTCAAAGTCACTCAAGCTGCGTCCGTTCATGTTGCAAATTTGGCATCCAAGGTTGCCCTGGTATAACCTTTGGACAGCTATGTGTGCATCGATTGATGATGCAGAGGTGCCGGGGTGCACTTGCCTGAAAAGATATTCTTTTGACTTTTGGTTTTTGAGAAGCTTTAACATTGACCTCGATCTCAGCTGGTCTGGTAGTCGTCAATCAATAACAATTGCCCTAACTGGTGTGATAATGGAGGTCCACTAGTACTAGATGATGAAATACCAATGGCCGGCCGGGTGTTTGGCGACGCGCTTGTAGCTGTATACACGCATACAGGTCACAGGTAGAGTCGCAGATCACATCTCGAAGCAAGCAAGCAAGCAACCGGAAATGGCGAGCGATTCGCGTGTCCGAGTCATGAGCCGGAGCATCGTCAAGGCGTCCGGCGGGTTCAGAGCTTCACCACGCGTCTTCGCGGTCTCCAACCTCGACCTGCTACCTCAGAGCATATCAAACTCGCTCTTCTGCGCCTACCGCAAGCCCTCCGCCGGCTTGGGCTTCGGCGACGTGGTCGCGGCATTTGAAGCCAAGCTGCCTCTCCTGCTGGACTACTTCCTGCCCCTGACCGGCCGCCTCACCGGCTCGTGGCCGCCCGAGGTGTACTGCGACAACCAGGGCGCCGAGCTCGTACTCGGCGAGGTCGGCGTGGCTCTGGCGAGCCTGGACTACGGCGACCTGGGCGCGTCACTTGCGCGGACCGGCGTCCCCGTCCCGTACGGCGCCGGCGTCGCGCTGTCGGTGCAGCTGGTGTCCTTCGCCTGCGGCGGGTTCGCCGTGGCGTGGGGCAGCAACCACTCGCTCATGGACGGGTACTCGCTCTGCATGATGGCCAACGCGTGGTCCCAGCTCGCGCGCTCCGACACGGTCCCCGCCATGAACCACGACCGCTCCGTGTTCCGCCCGCGCGCCGCGCCGTCGTACGGCTCGTCGGTAGGCGACGCGTTCGCGCCGCTGCGGGGCGAGCATCTCGTCAACGCTCTCACCTGCGAGAGCTCCTTCGTCCAGCGCACGTACTACGTCGAGGCGCGGGACCTCGCCATGCTGCGCGCGCGGGCGAGCCGGCCAGGCGAGCCCCGCGCGACACGCCTCGAGGCGATCTCCGCGTACCTGTGGAAGGTCCTCGCCGCCGTCGTGGGCTCGTCCGACGAGAGCTGCCGCATGGGCTGGTGGGTGAACGGGCGGAAGCGTCTCACGTCGGCAGCTGGGATGCGCGAGTACGTCGGCAACGTCACGACGTTCGCGGTGGCAGAGTCCAGCGTGGAGGCGATCCAGCGGCGGCCGCTGCCGGTCGTCGCGTCGATGGTGCGCGAGTCGATCAGGTTGACGGCCACTGAGGAGCACTTTCAGCAGCTGGTCGACTGGGTGGAGGAGCACAAGGTCGGCAAGTACGTCGAGGCGTCCTGCGTCGGGCTGGGCAGCCCGATGCTGGCCGTCACCTCCTTCGCGCAGTTCAGCTACGACACTGACTTTGGCTTCGGCCACGCCGCGCTCGCGGTGCCCACGTCGGATGGCTGCACCAGGCTGTGCTCCGGCTTCCTGCAGATCATCGCACGCCCGGGAGACGACGGCGGCTGGATCCTCGCCATGTTTGTGTGGCCGAGGCTCGCCGCCGCGCTCGACTCCGACGAGGACAACATCTTCAAGCCTCTCACCGCCGAGGTTCTCGGTCTCGGTCAGCATAGCCGGCTCTGATCACTGCTGACATCATGACGCAGAGGAGGGAGTTTAGATAACAAGATACACAATCATATTACCTTTTGCTTCACGATTAGGTGTTTGTCGAGATGTCTACAAGAACTGAATATTTGTTCTGATGTTTCTCTGCTCTTGAAATGGAGATGAATTTTCTTTGACATGTGGAGTATAATCATTAATCTTGTTGTGTTACAGTAAAAGAGTTTGAAAAAATTACATGGTTGAAAACATAATAATTCTTCACGCATAAGAGAATGCAGTAGGGGAAGTGCACTTGAACCACCCATGTGGCGATTACTAAACATTAGAGAGAGAGAGAGTAGTACAGATACAACAAGGTGCCGTATGTTTACTACATCGAGATTTTCAATCAATAAACAAACGGGAGAAAATGCAACGGAATCAAGTTAATTTCAATAGTAGTTGCATACTCAGTGGCGGAGCTAGGGAATTATCAAAGGGTGTGCCACCGGCGATTTTTTTTTTGACAACACATCACTACCGGAAAATGTGTCTTTCCCGTGCGGACAGATCTATGCCGTGTGCACACGCTTCGCGGAACACGGCAAAGGCAACTTTGCCGTGCTAGAAAAATAAAGGATCACGACAATGATCTACCCACGGCACAGTACAGAAAGGGCACACGGCAACAAAATATGCACGGCAAACGGACCAAACAACGCACGGCAAATAAACAGCACTCGGAAAAGAAGTCTTTGCAGTGCGCCTTAACCCACCAGCACGGCAAAACTGGTGGGACCCGCGATGACCAGGAACCGCAACTTTCCCTCGCTTTCAATAAATTGGCGGGAAACATATTTGCCGTGTGTCAATAGAAGAAATCACGGCAAAGTCTGGACAAAATTTGTCCCCGTCTTGGCGGCCAATTTCTCGCGCTCTGAATTAAGGCTTTGCCGTGTGCCCTGAAGGGCAATACACGGCACAGAAATGTTTTGCCGTGTGCCTTTCCGTCAGGTGCACGGCAAAGCATGTATCACCTTCTTTTTTGTTTTGATATGCTTTCCTTGTTTATTTTCGTTGTTAAGACTTCTAGCATATTCATTTACTTCACTTAATTATATTTATTTATACTATATATAAACCCTCTGGTGCAGGCCGCATGCGTCAACACCCCGAAAAAGTGTACCGAACGTGCAAGGCGTCGTCTACCCCGGACCCAGGGCGTCAAAAAGTGGTTGCTCGGTAGGCTTTCCTCCCTGATTATGTTAGGTTATATCATATAAACATCTCAACCCAACTTTGGGCACATATTAACACATGATTCCATGCCCGGCACCCGAAACGGGAGTTTTCACCTCTAAGTGTCGGAACTTACTACGGAGTGAGCGGGGTCGGTGAAGAGGGTGGCACCTCGGAGCTGTATCTTGGTTCCCACAACCTACCAACACACTCTTATACATATATTAGGGACCCATGCAAGTTTTGTTGCGATTCCGACGCTCCGGACCCCCGCTACGGCGAAACCCTACACCCGCTGGAAAAAAGTCAAACCTATCGATCTACCCCTTTGACCGGCGCCGAGAGGGGGTAGACGCATGAACTTTTTTGCTTGTTTGTGTTAGGTTGGTACATAGGACCATGGGGAACAAACATTTCATGTGGTCCGTCACATGATTCCATACCCGGCACCCGATACGGGAGTTTTCACCTCTAAGTGTGGTCGCACCTCGGAGCTGTATCTTGGTTCCCACAACCTACCAACACACTCTTATACATATATTAGGGACCCATGCAAGTGTTGTTCATATTCCGACGCTCCGGACCCCCGCTACGGCGAAACCCTACACCTGTTGGAAAAAAGTCAAACATGTCGATCTACCCCTTTGACCGGCGCCGAGAGGGGGTAGACGCATGAACTTTTTTACTTGTTTGTGTTAGGTTGGTATATAGGACCATGGGGAACCAACATTTTATGTGGTCCGTCGCATGATTCCATGCCCGGCACCCGAAACGGGAGTTTTCACCTCTTAGTATCGGAACTTACTACGGAGATAGCGGGGTCGGTGAAGCTGGTCGCACCTCGGAGATGTATCTTGGTTTCCACAACCTACCAACACACTCTTATACATATATTAGGGACCCATGCAAGTTTGGTGGGATTCCGACGCTCCGGACCCCCGCTACGGCAAAACCCTACACCCGCTGGAAAAAGTCAAACCTGTCGATCTACCCCTTTGACCAGCGCCGAGAGGGGGTAGACGCATGAACTTTTTTGATTGTTAGTGTTAAGTTGGTACATAGAACCATGGGGAACCAACATTTCATGTGGTCCGTCGCATGAATCCATGCCCGGCACCCGAAACGGGAGTTTTCACCTCTAAGTGTCGGAACTTGCTACGGAGATAATGGGGGCGGTGAAGTAGGTCGCACCTCGGAGCTGTATCTTGGTTCCCACAACCTACCAACACACTCTTATACATATATTAGGGACCAATGCAAATTTTGGTGGGATTCCGATGCTCCGGGCCCCCGCTACGGCGAAACCCTACACCCGCTGGAAAAAAGTCAAACATGTCGATCTACCCCTTTGACCGGCGCCGAGAGGGGTAGACTCATGAACTTTTTTTCTTGTTTGTGTTAGGTTGGTACATAGGACCATGGGGAACCAACATTTCATGTGGTCCGTCGGATGATTCCATGCCCGGCACCCGAAACGGGAGTTTCACCTCTAAGTGTCGGAACTTACTACGGAGTGAGCGGGGTCGGTGAAGCGGGTCGCACCTCGGACCTGTATCTTGGTTCCCACAACCTATCAACACACTCTTATACATATATTAGGGACCCATGCAAGTTTTGTTGGGATTCCGACGCTCCGGACCCTCGCTACGGCGAAACCGTACACCCGCTGGAAAAAAGTCAAACCTGTCGACCTACCCTTTGACCGGCGCCGAGAGGGGGTAGACGCATGAACTTTTTTGATTGTTTGTGTTAGGTTTGTACATAGGACCATGGGTAACCGACATTTCATGTGGTCCGTCGCATGATTCCATGCCCAGCACCCGAAACGGGAGTTTTCACCTCTAAGTGTCGGAACTTACAACGGAGTAAGCGGGGTCGGTGAAGCGGGTCGCACCTCGGACCAGTATCTTTGTTCCCAAAACCTACCAACACACTCTTATACATATATTAGGGACCCATGCAAGTGTTGTTCGGATTCCGACGCTCCGGACCCCGCTACGGCGAAACCCTACACCCGCTGGAAAAAAGTCAAACGTGTCGATCTACCCCTTTGACCGGCGCCGAGAGGAGGTAGACGCATGAACTTTTTTCTTTTTTGTGTTAGGTTGGAACATAGGATCATGGGGAACCAACATTTCATGTGGTCCGTCGCATGATTCCATGCCCGGCACCCGAAACGGGAGTTTTCACCTCTAAGTGTCGGAACTTACTACGGAGTAAGCGGGGTCGGTGAAGCGGGTCGCACCTCGGAGCTGTATCTTGGTTCCCAAAACCTACCAACACACTCTTATACATATATTAGGGACCCATGCAAGTGTTGTTCGGATTCCGACGCTCCGGACCCCCGCTACGGCGAAACCCTACACCCGCTGGAAAAAACTCAAACATGTCGATCTACCCCTTTGACCGGCGCCGAGAGGAGGTAGACGCATGAACTTTTTTTCTTGTTTGTGTTAGGTTGGAACATAGGATCATGGGGAAGCAACATTTCATGTGGTCCGTCACATGATTCCATGCCCGGGACCCGAAACGTGAGTTTTCACCTCTAAGTGTCGGAACTTACTACGGAGTAAGCGGGGTCGGTGAAGCGGGTCGCACCTCGGAGCTGTATCTTGGTTCCCAAAACCTACCAACACACTCTTATACATATATTATGGACCCATGCAAGTTTTGTTAGGATTCCGATGCTCCGGACCCCCGCTACGGCGAAACCCTACACCCGCTGGAAAAAAGTCAGACCTGTCGATCTCCCTTTGACCGGCGCCGAGAGGGGGCAGACGCATGAACTTTTTTGCTTGTTTGTGTTAAGCTGGTACATAGAACCATGGGGAACCGACATTTCATGTGGTCCGTCGCATGAATCCATGCCCGGCACCCGAAACGGGAGTTTTCACCTCTAAGTGTCGGAACTTACTACGGAGTAAGCGGGGTCGGTGAAGCTGGTCGCACCTCGGAGCTGTATCTTTGTTCCCACAACCTACCAACACACTCTTATACATATATTAGGGACCCATGCAAGTTTTGGTGGGATTCCGACGCTCCGGGCCCCCGCTACGGCGAAACCATACTCCCGCTCAAAAAAAGTCAAACCTGTCGATCTACCCCTTTGACCGGCGCCGAGAGGGGGTAGACACATGAAATTTTTTCCTTGTTTGTGTTAGGTTGGTACATAGGACCATGGGGAACCAACATTTCATGTGGTCCGTCGGATGATTCCATGCCCGGCACCCGAAACGGGAGTTTCACCTCTAAGTGTCGAAACTTACTACGGAGTGAGCGGGGTCGGTGAAGCTGGTCACACCTCGGAGCTATATCTTGGTTCCCACAACCTATCAACACACTCTTAGAAATATATTAGGGACCCATGCAAGTTTTGTTGGGATTCCGACGCTCCGACCCCGCTACGGCGAAACCCTACACCCGCTGGAAAAAAGTCAAACATGTCGATCTACCCCTTTGACCGGCGCCGAGAGGGGGTAGACGCATGAACTTTTTTGCTTGTTTGTGTTAGGTTGGTATATAGGACCGTGGGGAACCAACATTTCATGTGGTCTGTCGCATGATTCCATGCCCGGGACCCGAAACGTGAGTTTTCACCTCTAAGTGTCGGAACTTACTACGGAGTAAGCGGGGTCGGTGAAGCGGGTCGCACCTCGGAGCTGTATCTTGGTTCCCAAAACCTACCAACACACTCTTATACATATATTATGGACCCATGCAAGTTTTTTAGGATTCCGATGCTCCGGACCCCCGCTACGGCGAAACCCTACACCCGCTGGAAAAAAGTCAGACCTGTCGATCTCCCCTTTGACCGGCGCCGAGAGGGGGCAGACGCATGAACTTTTTTGCTTGTTTGTGTTAAGCTGGTACATAGAACCATGGGGAACCGACATTTCATGTGGTCCGTCGCATGAATCCATGCCCGGCACCCGAAACGGGAGTTTTCACCTCTAAGTGTCGGAACTTGCTACGGAGATAATGGGGGCGGTGAAGTAGGTCGCTCCTCGGAGCTGTATCTTGGTTCCCACAACCTACCAACACACTCTTATACATATATTAGTGACCAATGCAAGTTTTGGTGGGATTCCGATGCTCCGGGCCCCCGCTACGGCGAAACCCTACACCCGCTGGAAAAAAGTCAAACATGTCGATCTACCCCTTTGACCGGCGCCGAGAGGGGTAGACTCATGAACTTTTTTTCTTGTTTGTGTTAGGTTGGTACATAGGACCATGGGGAACCAACATTTCATGTGGTCCGTCACATGATTCCATGCCCGGCACCCGAAACGGGAGTTTTCACCTCTAAGTGTGGTCGCACCTCGGAGTTGTATCTTGGTTCCCACAACCTACCAACACACTCTTATACATATATTAGGGACCCATGCAAGTGTTGTTCGGATTCCGACGCTCCGGACCCCCGCTACGGCGAAACCCTACACCCGCTGGAAAAAAGTCAAACATGTCGATCTACCCCTTTGACCGGCGCCGAGAGGGGGTAGACTCATGAACTTTTTTTCTTGTTTGTGTTAGGTTGGTACATAGGACCATGGGGAACCAACATTTCATGTGGTCCGTCGGATGATTCCATGCCCGGCACCCGAAACGGGAGTTTCACCTCTAAGTGTCGGAACTTACTACGGAGTGAGCGGGGTCGGTGAAGCGGGTCGCACCTCGGACCTGTATCTTGGTTCCCACAACCTATCAACACACTCTTATACATATATTAGGGACCCATGCAAGTTTTGTTGGGATTCCGACGCTCCGGACCCTCGCTACGGCGAAACCGTACACCCGCTGGAAAAAAGTCAAACCTGTCGACCTACCCTTTGACCGGCGCCGAGAGGGGTAGACGCATGAACTTTTTTGATTGTTTGTGTTAGGTTTGTACATAGGACCATGGGTAACCGACATTTCATGTGGTCCGTCGCATGATTCCATGCCCAGCACCCGAAACGGGAGTTTTCACCTCTAAGTGTCGGAACTTACAACGGAGTAAGCGGGGTCGGTGAAGCGGGTCGCACCTCGGACCAGTATCTTTGTTCCCAAAACCTACCAACACACTCTTATACATATATTAGGGACCCATGCAAGTGTTGTTCGGATTCCGACGCTCCGGACCCCCGCTACGGCGAAACCCTACACCCGCTGGAAAAAAGTCAAACGTGTCGATCTACCCCTTTGACCGGCGCCGAGAGGAGGTAGACGCATGAACTTTTTTCTTTTTTGTGTTAGGTTGGAACATAGGATCATGGGGAACCAACATTTCATGTGGTCCGTCGCATGATTCCATGCCCGGCACCCGAAACGGGAGTTTTCACCTCTAAGTGTCGGAACTTACTACGGAGTAAGCGGGGTCGGTGAAGCGGGTCGCACCTCGGAGCTGTATCTTGGTTCCCAAAACCTACCAACACACTCTTATACATATATTAGGGACCCATGCAAGTGTTGTTCGGATTCCGACGCTCCGGACCCCCGCTACGGCGAAACCCTACACCCGCTGGAAAAAACTCAAACATGTCGATCTACCCTTTGACCGGCGCCGAGAGGAGGTAGACGCATGAACTTTTTTCTTGTTTGTGTTAGGTTGGAACATAGGATCATGGGGAAGCAACATTTCATGTGGTCCGTCACATGATTCCATGCCCGGGACCCGAAACGTGAGTTTTCACCTCTAAGTGTCGGAACTTACTACGGAGTAAGCGGGGTCGGTGAAGCGGGTCGCACCTCGGAGCTGTATCTTGGTTCCCAAAACCTACCAACACACTCTTATACATATATTATGGACCCATGCAAGTTTTGTTAGGATTCCGATGCTCCGGACCCCCGCTACGGCGAAACCCTACACCCGCTGGAAAAAAGTCAGACCTGTCGATCTCCCCTTTGACCGGCGCCGAGAGGGGCAGACGCATGAACTTTTTTGCTTGTTTGTGTTAAGCTGGTACATAGAACCATGGGGAACCGACATTTCATGTGGTCCGTCGCATGAATCCATGCCCGGCACCCGAAACGGGAGTTTTCACCTCTAAGTGTCGGAACTTACTACGGAGTAAGCGGGGTCGGTGAAGCTGGTCGCACCTCGGAGCTGTATCTTTGTTCCCACAACCTACCAACACACTCTTATACATATATTAGGGACCCATGCAAGTTTTGGTGGGATTCCGACGCTCCGGGCCCCCGCTACGGCGAAACCATACTCCCGCTCAAAAAAAGTCAAACCTGTCGATCTACCCCTTTGACCGGCGCCGAGAGGGGGTAGACACATGAAATTTTTTCCTTGTTTGTGTTAGGTTGGTACATAGGACCATGGGGAACCAACATTTCATGTGGTCCGTCGGATGATTCCATGCCCGGCACCCGAAACGGGAGTTTCACCTCTAAGTGTCGAAACTTACTACGGAGTGAGCGGGGTCGGTGAAGCTGGTCACACCTCGGAGCTATATCTTGGTTCCCACAACCTATCAACACACTCTTAGAAATATATTAGGGACCCATGCAAGTTTTGTTGGGATTCCGACGCTCCGACCCCGCTACGGCGAAACCCTACACCCGCTGGAAAAAAGTCAAACATGTCGATCTACCCCTTTGACCGGCGCCGAGAGGGGGTAGACGCATGAACTTTTTTGCTTGTTTGTGTTAGGTTGGTATATAGGACCGTGGGGAACCAACATTTCATGTGGTCTGTCGCATGATTCCATGCCCGGGACCCGAAACGTGAGTTTTCACCTCTAAGTGTCGGAACTTACTACGGAGTAAGCGGGGTCGGTGAAGCGGGTCGCACCTCGGAGCTGTATCTTGGTTCCCAAAACCTACCAACACACTCTTATACATATATTATGGACCCATGCAAGTTTTTTAGGATTCCGATGCTCCGGACCCCCGCTACGGCGAAACCCTACACCCGCTGGAAAAAAGTCAGACCTGTCGATCTCCCCTTTGACCGGCGCCGAGAGGGGGCAGACGCATGAACTTTTTTGCTTGTTTGTGTTAAGCTGGTACATAGAACCATGGGGAACCGACATTTCATGTGGTCCGTCGCATGAATCCATGCCCGGCACCCGAAACGGGAGTTTTCACCTCTAAGTGTCGGAACTTGCTACGGAGATAATGGGGGCGGTGAAGTAGGTCGCTCCTCGGAGCTGTATCTTGGTTCCCACAACCTACCAACACACTCTTATACATATATTAGTGACCAATGCAAGTTTTGGTGGGATTCCGATGCTCCGGGCCCCCGCTACGGCGAAACCCTACACCCGCTGGAAAAAAGTCAAACATGTCGATCTACCCCTTTGACCGGCGCCGAGAGGGGGTAGACTCATGAACTTTTTTTCTTGTTTGTGTTAGGTTGGTACATAGGACCATGGGGAACCAACATTTCATGTGGTCCGTCGGATGATTCCATGCCCGGCACCCGAAACGGGAGTTTCACCTCTAAGTGTCGAAACTTACTACGGAGTGAGCGGGGTCGGTGAAGCGGGTCGCACCTCGGACCTGTATCTTGGTTCCCACAACCTATCAACACACTCTTATACATATATTAGGGACCCATGCAAGTTTTGTTGGGATTCCGACGCTCCGGACCCTCGCTACGGCGAAACCGTACACCCGCTGGAAAAAAGTCAAACCTGTCGACCTACCCTTTGACCGGCGCCGAGAGGGGGTAGACGCATGAACTTTTTTGATTGTTTGTGTTAGGTTTGTACATAGGACCATGGGTAACCGACATTTCATGTGGTCCGTCGCATGATTCCATGCCCAGCACCCGAAACGGGAGTTTTCACCTCTAAGTGTCGGAACTTACAACGGAGTAAGCGGGGTCGGTGAAGCGGGTCGCACCTCGGACCAGTATCTTTGTTCCCAAAACCTACCAACACACTCTTATACATATATTAGGGACCCATGCAAGTGTTGTTCGGATTCCGACGCTCCGGACCCCGCTACGGCGAAACCCTACACCCGCTGGAAAAAAGTCAAACGTGTCGATCTACCCCTTTGACCGGCGCCGAGAGGAGGTAGACGCATGAACTTTTTTCTTTTTTGTGTTAGGTTGGAACATAGGATCATGGGGAACCAACATTTCATGTGGTCCGTCGCATGATTCCATGCCCGGCACCCGAAACGGGAGTTTTCACCTCTAAGTGTCGGAACTTACTACGGAGTAAGCGGGGTCGGTGAAGCGGGTCGCACCTCGGAGCTGTATCTTGGTTCCCAAAACCTACCAACACACTCTTATACATATATTAGGGACCCATGCAAGTGTTGTTCGGATTCCGACGCTCCGGACCCCCGCTACGGCGAAACCCTACACCCGCTGGAAAAAACTCAAACATGTCGATCTACCCCTTTGACCGGCGCCGAGAGGAGGTAGACGCATGAACTTTTTTTCTTGTTTGTGTTAGGTTGGAACATAGGATCATGGGGAAGCAACATTTCATGTGGTCCGTCACATGATTCCATGCCCGGGACCCGAAACGTGAGTTTTCACCTCTAAGTGTCGGAACTTACTACGGAGTAAGCGGGGTCGGTGAAGCGGGTCGCACCTCGGAGCTGTATCTTGGTTCCCAAAACCTACCAACACACTCTTATACATATATTATGGACCCATGCAAGTTTTGTTAGGATTCCGATGCTCCGGACCCCCGCTACGGCGAAACCCTACACCCGCTGGAAAAAAGTCAGACCTGTCGATCTCCCCTTTGACCGGCGCCGAGAGGGGGCAGACGCATGAACTTTTTTGCTTGTTTGTGTTAAGCTGGTACATAGAACCATGGGGAACCGACATTTCATGTGGTCGTCGCATGAATCCATGCCCGGCACCCGAAACGGGAGTTTTCACCTCTAAGTGTCGGAACTTACTACGGAGTAAGCGGGGTCGGTGAAGCTGGTCGCACCTCGGAGCTGTATCTTTGTTCCCACAACCTACCAACACACTCTTATACATATATTAGGGACCCATGCAAGTTTTGGTGGGATTCCGACGCTCCGGGCCCCCGCTACGGCGAAACCATACTCCCGCTCAAAAAAAGTCAAACCTGTCGATCTACCCCTTTGACCGGCGCCGAGAGGGGGTAGACACATGAAATTTTTTCCTTGTTTGTGTTAGGTTGGTACATAGGACCATGGGGAACCAACATTTCATGTGGTCCGTCGGATGATTCCATGCCCGGCACCCGAAACGGGAGTTTCACCTCTAAGTGTCGAAACTTACTACGGAGTGAGCGGGGTCGGTGAAGCTGGTCACACCTCGGAGCTATATCTTGGTTCCCACAACCTATCAACACACTCTTAGAAATATATTAGGGACCCATGCAAGTTTTGTTGGGATTCCGACGCTCCGACCCCGCTACGGCGAAACCCTACACCCGCTGGAAAAAAGTCAAACATGTCGATCTACCCCTTTGACCGGCGCCGAGAGGGGGTAGACGCATGAACTTTTTTGCTTGTTTGTGTTAGGTTGGTATATAGGACCGTGGGGAACCAACATTTCATGTGGTCTGTCGCATGATTCCATGCCCGGGACCCGAAACGTGAGTTTTCACCTCTAAGTGTCGGAACTTACTACGGAGTAAGCGGGGTCGGTGAAGCGGGTCGCACCTCGGAGCTGTATCTTGGTTCCCAAAACCTACCAACACACTCTTATACATATATTATGGACCCATGCAAGTTTTTTAGGATTCCGATGCTCCGGACCCCCGCTACGGCGAAACCCTACACCCGCTGGAAAAAAGTCAGACCTGTCGATCTCCCCTTTGACCGGCGCCGAGAGGGGGCAGACGCATGAACTTTTTTGCTTGTTTGTGTTAAGCTGGTACATAGAACCATGGGGAACCGACATTTCATGTGGTCCGTCGCATGAATCCATGCCCGGCACCCGAAACGGGAGTTTTCACCTCTAAGTGTCGGAACTTGCTACGGAGATAATGGGGGCGGTGAAGTAGGTCGCTCCTCGGAGCTGTATCTTGGTTCCCACAACCTACCAACACACTCTTATACATATATTAGTGACCAATGCAAGTTTTGGTGGGATTCCGATGCTCCGGGCCCCCGCTACGGCGAAACCCTACACCCGCTGGAAAAAAGTCAAACATGTCGATCTACCCCTTTGACCGGCGCCGAGAGGGGGTAGACTCATGAACTTTTTTTCTTGTTTGTGTTAGGTTGGTACATAGGACCATGGGGAACCAACATTTCATGTGGTCCGTCGGATGATTCCATGCCCGGCACCCGAAACGGGAGTTTCACCTCTAAGTGTCGAAACTTACTACGGAGTGAGCGGGGTCGGTGAAGCGGGTCGCACCTCGAACCTGTATCTTGGTTCCCACAACCTATCAACACACTCTTATACATATATTAGGGACCCATGCAAGTTTTGTTGGGATTCCGACGCTCCGGACCCCGCTACGGCGAAACCCTACACCCGCTGGAAAAAAGTCAAACTGTCGATCTACCCTTTGACCGGCGCCGAGAGGGGGTAGACGCATGAACTTTTTTGCTTGTTTGTGTTAGGTTGTACATAGGACCATGGGGAACCGACATTTCATGTGGTCCGTCGCATGATTCCATGCCCGGCACCCGAAACGGGAGTTTTCACCTCTAAGTGTCGGAACTTACTGGAGTAAGCGGGGTCGGTGAAGCGGGTCGCACCTCGGAGCTGTATCTTGGTTCCCAACCTACCAACACACTCTTATACATATATTAGGGACCCATGCAAGTTTTGTTGGGATTCCGACGCTCCGGACCCCGCTACGGCGAAACCCTACACCCGCTGGAAAAAAGTCAAACCTGTCGATCTACCCCTTTGACCGGCGAGAGGGGGTAGACGCATGAACTTTTTTCTTTTTGTGTTAGGTTGGTATATAGGACCATGGGGAACCAACATTTCATGTGGTCCGTCGCATGATTCCATGCCCGGCACCCGAAACGGGAGTTTTCACCTCTAAGTGTCGGAACTTACTACGGAGTAAGGGGGTCGGGTGAAGCTGGTCGCACCTCGGAGCTGTATCTTGGTTCCCACAACCTACCAACACACTCTTATACATATATTAGGGACCCATGCAAGTTTTGGTGGGATTCCGACGCTCGGACCCCCGCTACGGCGAAACCCTACACCCGCTGGAAAAAGTCAACCTGTCGATCTGCCCTTTGACCGGCGCCGAGAGGGGGTAGACGCATGAATTTTTGATTGTTGTGTTAGGTTGGTACATAGGACCATGGGGAACCGACATTTCATGTGGTCCGTCGCATGAATTCCATGCCCGGCACCCGAAACGGGAGTTTTCACCTCTAAGTGTCGGAACTTGCTACGGAGATAATGGGGGGGTGAAGTAGGTCGCACCTCGGAGCTGTATCTTGGTTCCCAAACCTACCAACACACTCTTATACATATATTAGGGACCCATGCAAGTTTTGGTGGGATTCCGACGCTCCGGGCCC